>BTPG01000005.1:150182695-150222695 GCA_036245525.1 Semisulcospira habei | reverse complement strand
TATGTTTCGTTATCACCAGCATTGTGCAGGCGAAAAGTCACTCATGAAATTAATGTACTGCATGCACAACCCATCATCTGCTAGCTCTTTCACCTCCACCCCTCCAATGACCCTCACTGACACACCCCGACACACACACACACACACACACACACACACACACACACACACACACACACACACCACCACCACCACCACCACCACGGGCCACCACCACCACCACCACCACCACCACACCACCACACACACACAACGCACATACGCGCACACACACACAAACACACACACGCACGCAAACACACACACACAATGTCACACCTCGAGTCACATCCTCATTCCAAGCCCCACCCAACAGTTCCTATATCCCCATTCACAACCCACCCCCAGCCACCCATCAGCCCCCATTCCCACCCCCACCATTGAGCACCACCTCCCTCAACCCCTAACCCATTTAACCCCACGGCCGGATTTCTCTCATTTTGGAGGTGTCAGTTACTGTAACGACATTGTGCCAGCTGCAGGAGACGGATTGACCATGATAATTCAAGGGTAGTGCCAGATGAGCTTGACGCCGGTCTCCTGCTGTGGGGCGTCGGAGCTAAATAGGCTCAAACCCAAACCCACCCTCACAGATAAACTTCGCCAATAATACTGATGCCGCAAAATATACTGGAGTCAGTAACACTGAAATGACGGTTCCTCTATACACGGAAGGCCGCATGCACGGGGATCAGGGGTGGGAGGGGGGGGGGGGGGATAGACGAGAAAGAGAATACAAGTCACAGCTGCAGATAAGAGAAAAATCTAGTAATAGATTACATTCTTATAACTGAAAACAATATCATACATGCCCCTGGCAGCGACACTGATGCCGGTGTAGTGTTAAACGGCTGACAACACTGTCTCCCCGCTTTTCTTACCACAGCTACGTGTCTGACTCAAGTTGTATCAATAATAATAATAATAATAATAATAATAATAATAATAATAAAGAAGACTATGGCGCCTAAACATGGTAAAATGCTCTAGGCGCCGTACATACACACAGGAGAATATTACACGATAAAATGACAAACAAGAGCAGCATTGCTCAAGGGTAGTGACTCTTTAGTTTGGTGCCAAGCTAATCAGACGATCGCTACCCTTGAGCTATCAGTTTGACGTCTACTCTTTTAGTTCAGTGGCACCAGTGGTAATTAGCTTACTAACCCCTTCCGGCCCGCGGCCACTGGACACATATTTTGTTTTTTATCTTCGTTCATTCAGCGACCAAAGCCACAGTCGTCCAAAGAACATGGCTACAAATGTGTCTCAGCAAGAGGCATAGATCCTTATGAGCCCCCGCATTTGCGGGGGGCTCATGAGGATCTATGTCTCATGCACCTGGATCGTGTTCACTTTTTCTCCGCAGTGAAGAGCTTACTAAATTAATTTAAAAAATTATTATTATTATTATTATTATTATTATTATTATTATTGTTGTAATATTAGAAGTGAAAATAGTCAATCACTACTTTTGAAACACTTTTGAACCCTCTTCATAAATTCTCGCAGTGATTGGAACTGGACTTTTTTTTTCTTTTCTTTTGTTCTTATTTTTATCTTTATTTTTTTAACACCCCCCACCCCACCCACCACCACCCCACCCCCTACCCACCCACCCTCCCCCCACCCCCACCCCCGCCCACACCAAACACTACCACCACCTTCTTCTCTACCTTTCCTCTGTTTTCGCCAGACAGACGGAGACACACCGGCAGTACTCTCCGCTGTTTACGTCATCCTGACTCACTGACTGACTCAGCGTCTGTAGCAATTAACAATAGCCGCGGATGCTGGACCCATTGTCATCACCCACTGCGTGTGTCATAATATGCAGAATAATTAAACGCTAAAATTTGATGACAGTGCTTTGTGTCGCGTATCCGTCATGTTGATGACCTGAGGCATTGTTTTGGAGCTCTACTATTTACACCACTCAACCCAAACAAACACTATCTGCAAGCGGCATGCATCCTCATGTGCCCCCGCGGCCGCGGGGGCACATGAGGATGCATGCCCCTTGTTGTTACATTCGATTTATATCGGTGTTCCTGGCACCGTGAGGGTAACGAGTTTTCCCATAATTGTCCTCTTCACTGCCAGGACAAAGTGAACAAGTTCCATGCTCAAGACTGAGACATCACCTCATCAAGCGCACGCAGTTGCAGGGGCTCATGAGGATTTATGCTTCCCGCTGCTCACGCCACTTTGCGTCCATTATCCATGGACAGCTCGGGTTCTTTGACGCTGAATTCAGTTATATATTTTTTTTTTCAAAAACACGATAAGGGGGGGGGGGGGGGGGGTTAAAGTCAGTAATTGTTTTTAAATTCTAGTTGAACAATTGGGGTCGTCTTAGTATACGCGCAGCAGCCAGTCAGCTAAACATTACGGAGAAGCCGGTGTGAAAACTGAAACCTCAGTGAACTGACGTGACAGCTTGAGTGTAGTGCGTGGTGCCTGCTTAGCTTGGCTATGACTGGAATATTATGGTCTGTATGAGTCATGCAGTCGCCTGGTTATCTACAAACGCATCTGTTAACAACACCTTCCTTGTTACTAGACGCACTGTTATGTTTCTGAAGTCTTCGTTCATTCAACGACCACCAGCACCAACCCGTCTGAGGAAGATGGTTTTAATTGTCTCAGCAAGAGGCATAGATCTTCATGAGCCCCCGCAACTGCGGGGGCTATGTGGATCTATACCTCTTGCACTTTGGGTATAGTTGTTCCAATTTCTTTTTTTTTCCCCTCGGCATCGAAGGTGTTAACAGGAGTTTCCCATACGAGATCTGTATCGTTTCTGGTTGACAAACAATCCAGAACAAGGAAGTTTGTCACGGAACTATCTAAAACTTTGGGTTTCATAGAAAAAGACTGAGAGGCATAGACTCTCATCAGAGCCTGCGGTGGCGTTGTGGCTCTGACCTTTACTTCAGTCGATGTCGGCTCAGGTTTGACATCACAGAGCTACACCGATGAAAGGAGGACTACGTTCAACGCTGCTGTTTTACATATACGAGATAGGTAACCCATTACATCCTGAGGCTAATTTTTTGTTGTTATTGTTGTTTTTGGTTTTTTTGTTGCATATTGTCCTATGAAGGCTATATTACAGATTAGTATATGTATATCAACCATTTTAGGTCGAGGGTGGTGCCAGAATAGATTGAACTATCATATTCAAAGTTAGTGCAATCAATAGTGTATCAGGATGAAAAAGGTTAACAGTGCAATAATTTAGACCGTTCAGTGCCAGCAGACGCGAACTGTATTTCAGTAATCTTTGTTAATTCAAGACAAAAAACAAAAAACAAAAAATGTCCCAGGACTGAACATGGATTCAAAGTGGTGTCAGCAAGAGGCATAGATCCTCATGAGCCCCGCAAATGCGGGGGCTCATGAGGATCTATACCTCTTGCAGTCGTGTATTGTTGATATTGTCTCGGCGCTGACAACAGCAAAAAAACTAGATGCCCCAGGAACATTGATTCAAAGTGGTGTCAGAGAGAGGCCGACAGATCCTCATGAACCCCCGCAACTGCAGGGGCTCATGATGATCTCTACCTCGTGCAGTCGGGTGGTGGATATTCGCAAGGGCCCATGAGAACGTTTGATCCTTCCTAGTCAGGTCTCGGCGGCCAAATTTACATCCATAGATCAGTCGGAGTCCCTTAACGAATGAAGAAAAACGTAATGTCTAATTGGAATTCAAGTTCTTTCAAATTAAATAAAATGACATAAATTCCGCCCTCGTTCCGCGAAAGAGGCATAGATTTTCATGAGCCCCTGCGGTCAAAGTCAGATGAGCGCTGTGATCCACCGATTAGACTGAGGGGAGTTTTCGACGAATGGCAACACAACCAGGAAGGCGACTTCTAAACAGGACGGTCAGGAGAGAGGAAAACACTGCCGCATGTTTGTCGCATCAGTCAGTTTCGTTGGGGGCCGGGAAGAGATTTTTCAGTTTAGGACATCCCTGTCTTCCTGCATATTATGGTCTTATGAGTTATGCAGTCACCTGGTTATCTACGAACGCATCCGTTAACCCCTCCTTGTTAGTAGACGCACTGTTATGTTTCTCAAGTCTTCGTTCATTCAACGACCAAAAGATACAACCCGTCTGAGGAACAAGGATTTTTAATTAAAAAAAATTGTCTCAGCAATAGGCATAGATCCTCATGAGCAGAACAATTAAACGCTAAATGACAGTGCTTTGTGTCCGCAGTGAAGAGCTTAATAAATGATTTGTTTTAATTATTATTATTATTTCTGTTAATGTTAGAAGTGAAAATAGTCAGTCACTACTTTTGAAACACTTGGTTCATTCAACGACCAAGAAACTGCATGGACACGAATTGGTCTCAACAAGAGGCATAGATCCTCATGAGCCCCAGCAGTCGCGGGGGCTCATGAGGATCTGTGCCTATTGCAGTTGGATCATGTTCACTTTTTTCTCGGCAGTGAATGGGTTAAGATTGTCTGATGCGATATGCAGAAATTACATAGGAAACCACTACCGCATTTGCCCTTCATTACGGACATCATCAACACATCTCTAGAAAATGGCTCCGTCCCCGATATCTTCAAGTCCGCCATCGTCCGTCCTCTCCTCAAAAAACACAACCTCGACCCAAACGAACTCAAGAACTACCGCCCAGTCTCCAATCTCTCTTTCCTGTCCAAGCTTCTTGAGAAGGTCGTCCTCAACCAACTCAACCTCCACCTCGCCGACAACAATCTCCTCAGTCCCTTCCAGTCTGCCTATCGCAAACATCACAGCACTGAAACTGCCCTTCTACATATCCTAAACGACCTGCTTCTCTCCACTGACTCGGGCAACATCTCCCTTCTTACGCTACTCGATATCTCTGCCGCCTTCGACACCATAGATCACTCTATCCTCCTCCACCGCCTCCACCACTCCTTTGGCATCACTGACTCTGCTCACTCCTGGTTTCTCTCCTACCTCTCCGACAGACAGCAGTCCGTCACCATCGACGGCGTCTCCTCCAACCCAGTCAGGCTCTCCTGCGGCGTTCCTCAGGGGTCCGTCCTGGGCCCGGTCCTTTTTACACTCTACATCTCCCCACTGTCCAACATCTTCCAGTCTCACCACATACACCACCACCTCTACGCTGACGACTCACAACTACTAGACAAAGACAAACTCGACAACACTCAAACACTACTGACTCGCACGGCTGACTGCTATGAGGACGTGAAAAACTGGATGACAGCAAACAAGCTCAAACTGAACGACGACAAAACGGAAGCCATGCTGGTAGGCACTCGCCAGAAACTTTCCCAGCTCTCTCCCTCTCTCCACCTTCAACTCGATAGCACCCCCATCTCCCTCTCTGACTCGGTCAAGAACCTTGGCGTTATCCTCGATTCCTCTCTTTCCATGACCAGCTTCGTCTCCGCCACGGCCCAGGCATGTTATTTCCACCTCCGCCGCATTAGTCAGATCAGAAAATATCTCACTACCGAAGCTGCCACCAAACTCGCTGCCTCTCTCATCTTATCTCGCATCGACTACTGCAACTCTCTCCTTTCTGGCCTTCCTCACTCCACCACTCTCACTCTCCAGCGCGTCCAGAACAATGCTGCCCGCCTCGTCCTCAGAAAGAAAAAATCCGACCACATCACTCCCCTGCTCAAGCTCCTTCACTGGCTCCCCATCCCCCAACGCATCCAATACAAGATTCTGTCTCTCTGCTACAAATCCCTGAACAACTACGCTCCTGCGTATCTCTCCAACTTACTTCACCCCTACACTCCTCCCCGCTCCCTCCGCTCCGCCTCTGACCCTCTCCGCCTCCTCATCCCCCGCACCAAACTCAGCACTTTCGGCCCCCGCTCTTTCTCAGTATACGGTCCAACCACCTGGAACACTCTCCCACTCTCTCTCCGTCAGAAACACTCGCTCTCCTCCTTCCAGTCTGCCCTCAAAACTCATCTCTTTCAACAGTTCTAGCACTATATCACCACACTCCCCAGCCCAAGCTGACCGTCCTAATGTATCTTCACTATTTGTGTTACGTGAGTCATTGTCTAAAGCGTGCGCATGCGTGTGCGAGTTGTGAGTGCGCGCTTAGAGTTATAATTATTATAAGATAAGCGCATTATAAATACCGTAATTATTATTATTATGTATTGTGTGTGAACATGTCTGCTTGTTTTGTGTACGGAAGCACAGACGCGGGACAACGATGAATCGTTGCGTCATTGTTCCTAACGCGGGTAGCAGCAATGACGCAAAGATCATCCAGTGCCTGTGTACGCAAGTCTGAATCTGAATGTGAGATATGTGAATGTGATTTACCCTTGAAAGAAACGTCGTGGGGGCCGGTGGTGGAATGGATTCTTTTAACTCATTCTACCCCAGACACACCACAGCAAGATGAAGATCGACCATGATAGTTCAAGGGTGATGCCAGAATAGCTTGGCGCCGACCATGATAGTTCAAGGGTGATGCCAGAATAGCTTGGCGCCGACCATGATAGTTCAAGGGTGATGCCAGAATAGCTTGGCGCCTATGGGCGCCAAGCTATTCTGGCATCACCCTTGAAATATCATGGTCGATCTGTGTCCTGCACTGCAAAGCAGTCTTCAGAGGACGACGGCAACATTTGGGGATTTCGGTGATGGGGTAGAATGAGTTAACATTTTACGACATTCAACCTTGGTCATTGAAAACAAAAGTTAGATTAGCCCTTTTATTTTGTGGGAATATCCAAAACTTAGGTGGCACTACTGATGAACTGTTACCTTTTATAGTCTGGCGAAGGTCGATTTAATCCTAGCACATGTGACATTAACCCCTTCACTGCCGAGAAAGAGTGAAGGCGATCCAAATTATAAAAGGCACAGATCCTCATGAGCCCCCTTCCCCCCTCCCGCGACAGCGGGGGACTCATGAGGATCTATGCCTTTGCTGAGACCCAATTTGTATCCGGCACGTTCTTTTGGACGGTTGTGGCTTTTAGTCGTTAAATGAACCAAAGATTTCACTGACGAAAAACAACATACGCTTCTAGTGGCAGGTGGCCCCGGGAAAGTGTAAATATGAGTAGAATGAACTTGACTCTTCTGCGTCTTGCAAAAGCAAGGATCCTCGCATCAGCGTAATTGGTTTCACAGCAACACCAGGCTCAGCTCGTGAAGGTCGATCATGTCATATACAAGTGCGGACGGACCACAACATGGCCAAATATGGTGCTTGGCGGGCCGCGGCGGACGACGCAACACTGATGCTATAAATTCTCATCGAAATCCATCTTACACGGATACGTTCGTTTCAGTGTTTACTGCCTGGGCGCACGGCTGATTACTTGAGCAAACTGTCCACTTGACTCATTCAAGGCGTGCTGCATGTCAGTGGATGCAGCGCGGCTATAATTGCTTGCGTATCCGGATGCGGCGTACCTCGAATGAGTTAATTCATTAAAGGCCGGCGTCCCGCATCAGTAGCTAATGTGAAAGTCTCGCATTTAACTCATTCAGCCCCCGACACACCACAGCAAGATCATGTCTTGACCATGATAGTTCAAGGGTGGTGCCAGAATAGGTATTCTGGCACCACCCTTGAACTATCATGGTCGAACAGTCTCATGACGGAGTTGAATTATGATGTAGTCTTCGGAGTGACTCAGTGACAACTCCAAAATGTGGGAATTTGGTTCCTGGGACACAATGAGTTAGTAGCCGCGAAAGTGGCTATTCGACGCTACCGCAGCTGTTGATGCGGGGCGTCTTGAATGAGTTAATCTACACATAAAATTGAACACTGGCGCAGGTCCAGGGTATGTAGACAGGACTACGGTGTGGAAGGCGGAACTACGTCCCAAAAAGACCCACTAGACTGCAATTTATGCTTGTATCTCACAAAATATAAGTCGATGTTGTTTATTTCAAACATTTGCTAACTGCAAATAGATTTGCAGACCTGCAGCTCTTTGCATAATTTCGAAAGCTGGGCGAAATTGTCATAATTTGAAGAAATCAGTGACCTTTTGGTGTGCAAAATTTGATTGATAACGGCGTCTCCGACTGGATTTGCTGGGACATATTCTGCTCAGTGCAAAACAGCGTCCACACTACACTAAATGCACTTGTGAACATTCTTGCGCGTTGTACAAATGGTATTCTGTGTTTAAATTAGGGAATTTCAGTCTCTTTCGAGCTGAAAAGGGTGCTTGATGTTGGGACTACGATGTGCAGGAATGGTCGCGGTTGCGCCGAGATGGCCTACGGTGTGAAAAATGTGGGACTACACTGTGCAAAAATCGCTGCCCCCCTCCCCCCCCCCCCCCCCCCCCCCCAGCCTACGTTGAATTGTTACACTTATTCATTATGTAGCTGTCTGATTTTAATATACCGTAAAATACTCACAAACCAGATAGGTGAGGCTAGCGCTGGCAGAATAAATGAATAACTGTCAATAAACTAGTTGAAATTCCATTAAAAGTTGTAATATAGATACATACCGGAAAAAGAAGTATGATAGAGGCAATGGAAAAGTGTCTGTTATGACATTATGCGTTTTGCTTTGCTAAAATACCCCGGCTGGAATGTTGACTATTTTATATGAGGCTGATCAACAGAACATTTGTGGGAACAACGAACACAACACACGTTACACCCAAGTCATGTGAGCTGCATGCAATGGCTTATGTTACTTATGGATGTTAATGGACTATCCCCTACAGTAACTAACTCCTATTTAGGTCCCCCTTGAACTATATGACTGTTTTTCAAATTTTCACGAAATTTCAGATGACAGAAAGTCAGTCTGAAAACCACTTTATTCAAAATTTGTTGGAAACATTTTTATATGAATCCACATACCTATTGACATACCTGTTTCGTGACCTCTTTTACCTTGACCTTTCCGATGGGTAATCCAAATTAGTATGCATAGGAAGGTCGTACCATCAGGTGTCTTTGTACTAAGTTTGGGTTTCAGGTTGTGAATAGTTTTTGAGGAAAATAAGGTCTTTTGTCAAAATATTGCTATTTTTGACGTATTTCCTGATGCCCTGTGACCCTGACCATTGACAGAGGTCACTAAAATTGGTACTGGCCTGGGCCAAGTTTGAAGTCTGTGTCTTGAATGGAAAATACCATCGTTAAAGTTTACGACAGACAGACGACCACTGGCCCATTTCATAGACTTACTTTTGCTATCGAACATGAGCCAAGAAGTGTTAATTAGTTAGTTATTAGGGTTTAACGCCGAGCAGGTGACTAAGGCCATCTCACGGCGGTGAGCCAAGAAGTGTGGTAGACCACTTCAATCCAGGCAGAATATTCCCACAAAAAGAAGACGAAGAAGAAGAAATACGGTTGTATTTACAAACCTTGCTTGGTGTTTTAGTCGTAGGTAACTATGGTAATATGACTAACAACTGATGTTAGTCGTGTTATCAAAGACACAAAGAGCTCTGGATATGCTCATTCTGTGTTTTTTAATGGTCACGTTGCAACCTTTACCCAAAGAAGATGTATATTAAGCTGAACAGCTTGCAAGCTGTGAAACAACAAGATATTCTGTATCATCATTGTGATGTATTGAACCATCTGTAAATCACAACACGACTGACAAGATGGAGACTGTCAATTGTGTTACGAAACTGTCAGTCGCGTTACGGACAAATCTTACCTATTTCATTCAGACGTAAATACAATATATTCCCACTATAGTTTGATGCTTTGAATCTTCTTACATCAGTTCACCATTAAACAAGATGGGATGAACAATAACCAACAAAGTCCTTCTTTTATATGAGGGCTGTCATCTCTGTCACGGGTCTCTAACTTTTGTCTTTGACCTGATCCTGATGTTGAAATATCTCCTATTGAACAAGATAAGGATTTCATCTAAACGTCTACCGTATTGTTTGGATCTCACATGCGTTTTTCTTTTAGGAACATTCACAGTTGTTCGTATTTTTAAGCTTATCCTCCTGATCCATTTCTCTCCTCTCTAAACCATCCTCTGATCAATACACACGCCGGCACACACAAACAAAGACGGACACACGGCGCTTCCTGCCATTAGTACACTCTGATGGCTGGAGTAGGGACAGGAATTCTGAAGAAAAATAGCACCAGCAGCAAAATGACGTCACTATAAGCTTGACGTTATGGCATCGCTAGTCTCACAACGCCCTGTACACAGTGACGAAATTGATGTTTCGTACACAGTGACGAAATTGATGTTTCACGTCACTCATCCGAAAGGCACACAGCTTCTTCCAGGGCTAACTGTACGTTCCACACAGCCTCTTCCAGGGCTGACTGTTTGATGGGAGTATATAGTGTATCCAAAACTTGCAAAATTGAATTAATTATTATTCAAAACGTTGAAGAGGTACAAAGCTGGCTAACGAACTCATCCAATGTCTTTCTCCAAACAAGCTATATCTAAAAGTTCAAGTAAATATGACAAAAATTACGTACTCTAATTTGGGTCAACCGACTTTCTATAAACGGTCTTTTGTGTCTTCAATGAGACATCCTGTTACAACATGCTCAGAGGCTCTCTTAGCCCCCCCCCCCCCCCCCTCCCCTTTAAGTATTTTGCCAAGTTTCAAGCTCTTGCATACAGCAGTGATCTGAGATTCTCATGTCTACATACATACGCACACACACACACACACACACACACACACACACACACACACACACACACACACACACACACACACACACACACACACACACACACACACACACACGCTTGCGACCTTTCACACCAAATGTACGTTCAGTAAAAAGGTTAGCGTAACTAGACATGACGTAATTTTTTTTTTGTTACTTCAGTTGTCAGATGTTTAGGCCTGCCCGCCTTTGACATCATGGGCATGCTATTAAATTCACCCCATGGCCCACCGCGACCCATACTAAAAGTCCCTTCTATGAATAGAAGAGACTTTAAAAAGAACAGCTTGTCACATCTTATGTTTTTACCGACTTTGTTGTTTTGCAAATATAATTTATTTTACATAATATACATAAATATCATATTTGCTTTACTTCAAATGTTAATTTTTGTTTTGGCATTGGTAAAAGTCATACCTACTAGTTGCATTGCAGGTACTTCAAACAAGATATGTTTCCTGTTTCTGTTGTGTGCACAGTGTAGTCCCAAATCCTTCAAACCGTAGGCAATTTTTGAACAACCGAGATTGTCTTTTGCACAGGGTAGTCCCAACATCAAATAACCAGAACACTAAAATTCCCTAACCTAACCACTTATTGTCATTTGTAAAACCCATAAGAATGTTGCCAACACTACTTTTCAGCAAAAGGACAGTCGAAAGACCACCTGGATGCATCCTCGCTCCAAACACTGGCACCTTATCGACTATGTCCTAGTGCGTCAGAGGGACCGCAGTGACGTCCTCCTCACCAGAGTGATGCCCAGCGCAGAGTGCCACACTGACCACCGCCTTGTCCGCTGCAAACTCAGGCTCCACTTCAAGCCAAAACCCAAGAAATGGGGGCCCCCCAAGAAAAAGCTTGATGTTGCCAGCCTTCAGCGTGATGATGTGAAAGCTGCCTTTCAGACAGATTTACAGCGCAGGCTCAAAGACACAGCGGACCCAGTAGACTCCTCCCCTGAAACACTTTGGGAACAACTAAAAACTGCTATTGCAAAATCCTCTGCAGAAGTCTTGGGTTTCGCCAGAAAGAAGAACAAAGACTGGTTTGACGAAAACGATGTAGAGATCCAGGAACACCTAGCAAAAAAAAGAGCCGCCCATCAGGCTCACCTAGCCCAGCCTTCCTGCCCTGTGAAGAAGTCTGCCTTCCGCCTCGTCTGCAGCAGTCTCCAGCGCAAGCTCAGAGATCTCCAGAATGAGTGGTGGACCAGACTTGCACAGAGGACCCAGCTTTGCGCTGACAATGGTGACTACAGGGGTTTCTACGAAGCACTGAAAGCAGTGTATGGCCCCAGGCACCTGGTACAAAGTCCCCTGCGAAGCGTGAACGGCCAGGCACTCCTCACAGATAATACCTCCATCTTGAACCGCTGGTCGGAATACTTTCAGAGCCTCTTCAGCGCTGAGCGCACTGTTCAAGAAGCAGTCGTCCTACAAATCCCACACCTCCCAGTAAAGGTTGAATTGGACGAACCGCCCACCGCTGAAGAGACACTCAAAGCCATCCATCAGCTCAAGAGTGGCAAAGCAGCAGGCATTGATGGAATACCGCCAGAGATCTGGAAACATGGAGGCACAGCACTGCACAACAAGCTCCATGACCTCTTTCTCTGCTGCTGGGAGGAAGGAACACTACCAAAAGATCTCCGTGATGCAGTCGTTATCACCCTGTACAAGAACAAAGGCGAGAAGTCTGACTGTTCCAACTACCGGGGAATTACCCTGCTGTCCATTGCTGGGAAAATCCTTGCAAGGCTGCTCCTGAATCGGCTGGTACCTGCCATCGCTGAAGACCAACTCCCAGAGGGCCAGTGTGGCTTCAGAGCAAACAGGAGCACCACCGATATGGTCTTCGTGCTGAGACAGCTACAGGAGAAGTGCCGCGAGCAGAACAAAGGGCTGTACGTAACGTTTGTCGACCTAACAAAAGCGTTCGACACTGTGAGCAGGCAAGGCATGTGGCAGATCCTGGAGCGACTTGGCTGTCCCCCAAAGTTCCTCAACATGATTGTCCAGCTACACGAGGACCAGCAAGGCCAGGTCAGACTCAACAATGACCTCTCAGAACCATTCCCTATTCTCAACGGTGTAAAGCAGGGCTGCGTGCTGGCACCGACCCTCTTCACCATCTTTTTTAGCATGATGTTGAAGCAGGCCACAGTGGACCTCGATGATGACGATGCAGTGTACATCAGGTATCGTCTCGATGGCAGCCTGTTTAACCTCAGACGACTGCAGGCCCACACGAAAACCCTAGACCAACTGATTCGCGAGCTGCTTTTTGCTGATGATGCTGCCCTCGTTGCACACACAGAGAGAGCCCTGCAGCGCATCACGTCTTGCTTCGCAGATGCTGCCCAGCTCTTTGGACTCGAGGTCAGTCTTAAAAAGACAGAGGTCCTCCATCAGCCGGCACCCAAGACAGTGTACCGCCCTCCTCACATCACCATCGGCGAGTCTGAACTAAAGTCAGTGCACCAGTTTACTTACCTTGGCTGCATTATCACGTCGGACGCCAAGCTGGACAAGGAGCTTGACAGCAGGCTGGCAAAAGCAAACAGCGCTTTCGGGCGACTTTTCAAGCGGGTGTGGCACAATCAGCAGCTGAAAACAGGCACCAAGATCAGCGTGTACAGAGCTGTGGTCCTCACCACCCTGCTGTATGGTTCCGAGTCCTGGGCCCTCTACCGCAGCCAACTACGACTCCTCGAACGCTTCCACCAGCGCTGCCTGCGTACCATCCTGGGCATTCACTGGAGTGACTATGTCACCAACGTCGAGGTCCTTGAACGGGCTGAAACTGTGAGCATCGAGGCTTTGCTGCTGCGGACACAGCTCCGCTGGGCGGGGCATGTCTCCAGGATGGAGGATCATCGCCTACCAAAGATCACCCTGTTCGGCGAGCTTGCTACTGGACACCGTGACAGAGGGGCACCAAAGAAGAGATACAAAGACTGTCTCAAGAAGTCACTTAGTGCCTGCCAAATCGACCACCACCAGTGGTCTTCGCTTGCTGCGGACCGTGACACCTGGCGCTCCACCATTTACAAGGCAGCTGTCTCCTTTGAGGACTCTCACAGAGCTAGCCTTAAGGACAAGCGGCTCAGGAGAAAAAACAGAGATGCCGCAGCTCAGAACCCTGGCCATACCTTCCCCTGCAGCCACTGCGGTCGAACCTGCCTGTCTCGGATTGGCCTCCGCAGCCACGAACAAGCCTGCAGACGTCGTGGGCAACTCCTATAAAATCTTCGTTCGCGAAGTCAAGCCAAGAGAAAGAATGTTGGCACGTGTATTTAGTGTAGTGTAGATGCAGCTAAGCAGGAGAATCTGGCCTGACTAATCGGACACGCGATAGAACAAATTGTGCACACTTAAATCACATTATGACAGTTTGCGGCCACAGTTTGTACCTCTGCAACTAGCTACAGGTGCGCCAATCTATTTGCAGCTAGAGGATGCTAAACATGAACAATATTGATTTACATTTTGTCTGATCCAAGCATACATTGCAGCCTAGTGGGTCGTACTGGACGTAGTCCTTACTTCCGCTACGTGCACAGGCGTAGTCCTGTCTACATACCCTGAGGTCTGGCCAACCAGACATTCTTGGCATCGGTTCTGCACAGGGTTAACAACTTAAGCTTGGAATCGCCTTTTACGGTCTGTGTGTGTGTGTAGCGAGGATGGGTGAAGTGGGAGATAAGGGGTGATGGTGAGGGCGTGGGGTGGGGTGGGGGGGGGGGGGTAGGTGGGTACTGTTCCGCAGCAGTGTTGAAGGTCTCATAATACTGTCAAGTGTGCAGCAACAGGCAGCAACTGTGCTGCAATTCTTAGATTCAACACAGGCAAATACGTACTGACGAGCAAAAGAAATGCGACATGTTTTTTTAAATCCTCGGAAACACTTTAGTGTTTCCGAGGATTTTTTTTTTTTTAAGTCTTTTTTCTTTGTTTGTTTTTTTTGTTTTGTTTTAATGCTCGTCAGTACAGACATATCTGAAAAAGTGTAAAAACGTGGAATAATGTGAATGAACAGGAAAACATAAACTGTTTCACTCATATAAGACCATGCACACAGAAAATATGTTTTCTATGTCTGAGGTACATGAATTGAATTGAACTGAAATGAAATGAATTAAATTGATTCGATCTGGACTGAGATAAACTGAGTTAAACTGTAACCATAATCAACCGAATTATAATGAACTGGACTGGGTTCGATGGTTTAATTCCCTTGCACTCACTAAGGCGTTTCTAAAACATGACTCTTTTTGAGCGGAGGGGAACTTCATGATTAGATGCCTGTCCTTTCCACTGCCTACTCAACCATGAAACCAATACCATCAGTGTAGTTAGTTGGATACACCTGCTGCGGTTATGGCCGTGTTTATAAATACGCCGTTACCTATAATCCAGTCCCTCATCTGCTCGCTCCATCTTTATGGCATGGATTCCCATAAGCCCCTGCGGCTGCAGGGGCTCATGAGAATCCATGCCTCTTGCAAGCAGCCATTTACGTCTTCCGATGGAGAGAATCCCCTAGCCTACACACGTACCTGTCCATTTATGGTAAAAGGCTGGACAATTTTCCTGGAAAAGGCGCTGTGTACACGCAGTCAAAGCTGCGGGAGATTTCTGTCAGTATCGACAGAGCACCTCTCGTTCACATCTCTTTCCAAACTATGGATCTATATTTGGTATTATAGTCACCAAGACTTGTGCGCGTCAACAGTTTAACCCTTTGGCTTTGCCTTGCAGCCGGAATCATCGCGACAAAAAGCGCTACCGACAGCCAGAGGGTCAAGTGATTTTTTTTTTTTTTTTTTTTTTTTTTTTTTTTTTTGGTTGTTGTTTTCTTATTCGTCTTTCTGTCTTAATGTTTCTGATCAACAAGTCTCGATTTCTGCGAGTGCAGTGTGCACGCGAGGGTCGTGGAACCCACCTGGGGTCAGATTTTTGTTGAGAACTTACTTGGCAGCACGTCTTTAACCCCTTCACTGCCGAGAAAGTGAACGCGGCGATCTAACTGCAAGAGGCATAGATCCTCATGAGCCCCGCGACTGCGGGGCTCATGAGGATCAATGCGTCTTGCTGAGACCACTTTGTGTCCACTGACGTTCTTCGGACAGTTGAAGCTTTTGGTCGTTCAGCGAACACAGATTTCAGAAACAAAATGTACTTCCGTCGGCAGGGAAGGGGTTAAACCACATTCGTGGTGGATAAATGACGTGAGGCCCTAAAAGTGTGTTTTTTTGGTGTGTGTTTGTTGTTTTTTTTTGTTTTGTTTTTTTTCAAGTGCGCGTTCAGTCATCACTAGTAATATCAATTTCAGATGCAAGAAAATACTGTCATCAAACTGAATAACTTGAACAGGAAGTATTTCTGTGTGTTACTGATTTTTTTTTTTAAATTTCAGGTTGTTTTTTTTTTTTTAATTATAAACGAAACAACCCATTTTCACAATCGCAAAAAAAAAATAATAATAATAAATAAAATATAAAAAATAAATAAAATAAAATGATTTGAATATATTCCGCATTCCTCATTAATGAATAAATAAATATTTATTACCAAGTCAATGAGTCAGTGGTCTGACTTGCTGGTTTATTATAGGAAACAATTAGAGTGCATGAAGATGTTAAAGTGTTTGGGCTGTGTTAACCATTTACTGCAAGAATCATCGCCACACTGAACAGCATGACGCTAGGGTTAACTTGACAAGACACAAATGTATCTTGCTTCCGCGTGTTCAAGTTTGTGAAACAATAGAACTCAAATCGGATTTGCATTTCGTTCATTTAATAACTTAATTCACCACACTAGCGGCCACACCGCGTTGGCATGCCCTGCACCACAAGAATGGGTTGCCGGCGGAACTAGTTTACACCGCAACGTGTACACTGAAGCTTAATCCCATGGCTGTCGGTAGCGTTTCTTCAGTGCTGTTGGGGTGATTCCTGCAGGAATATAAACAGAAATACCAAACGTCTGCCTACAAGAATCACCTTAACAACACAAAAGAACGCTCACCGACAGTCAAAAGGCTATCCCTATGCGCAAAAGGCCATCGGCCCGACGGTCTTTTCGCACTACTGATATCACTTCCGTTTTCTACAAATCAACACGAGTTCGTCGAGCCATGGCCAGTGTTCAGTACATACCCGGTGATGCGCAGGCCGGCATTTGGCATTTCTGTTTATATCGGCGAATAAATGATAAGCGAAACATCAAATGGATGGACACACAATTATACGCAGTATATATATGCTAATGGTCAAAACTTAAGGGCCACCCCACTTTTTTCATGTCATTGTTAATCGTCGCAAGTACGACGCTAATAAAATACAATGTTTTTTCGATCCAAATGGGTTAAAAGTTGACCTTAGACAGTCCACTGTACAGAAAACAACAGACAACAATTCATCAATTTCCACGAACGTGTCAAATGCACGTGAAACATCGTCAGTTTTTGTAAAAAGTTGTGCGATATTGGCAAGCGTACCAAAGGCAGGCAGGTGGAAAAACACGGTAAAGTCGTGATGCACGTGCTAAAGGGGTCAGTCGTGAACACTGAGCACTTCTGTTTCGCTACAAATACCGGTACAGTAGGGGCATAATTGTCACTTTCCTAACCATGCCACCACCACGAAGCCTAACGTCAGTAGATCAAGGCCGGGCGCTAGCATGGCTGCAGGATGGAATTTCCGGACGAGAAGTTGGGAGACGTCTTGAGGTGTCCCATTCAGTGATCCAGAGGCTGCTGGCACGATTCCAAGAAACTGGAAGGGCAGAACGACGACCCTGCTCAGGACGCCCGCGCTGCACCAGCAGAAGGGAGGACAGATATCTCTGTGCGGCGGCTTTGCGCGACCGAACTGTCACGTCAACCACTCTGCGACGTCAACTGATGCAAGCTGCAAACGTTAACGTCAGCAGGAGCACAGTCTGCCGACGTCTGCGCGAAACTGACCTGGCTTCATGCAGAGCAGCAGTGAGAATACTCCTCAATCCAGTTCATCGCAGAGCCCGGGTTGCCTGGTGTCGTCAACGTGTGAGGTGGAACAGACTCCAGTGGACTCAGGTTCTGTTTACTGATCAGTCACGGTTCTCTGTGTCCTTCAACGACGGCAGGGTGAGGGTCAGGAGACGCCAGGGCGAGCTATTCTCACGGATGGATGCGTCCAAGAGGTGGATCGCTACGGAGGAGGCTCAGTCATGGTCTGGGCAGGCTTCAGCAGGTAAGGCAGGACCCCCCTCCATGTCATCCGAGGCACCGCGACTGGAATGCGCTATCGGGACGAGATTGTGCAACCCCTCATCCAGCCAGCTCTCCAAGCCATAGGCGACAATGCTGTTCTGCAGGACGACAACGCTCGACCTCATCGCGCCCGTGTGGTGGATGAGTACCTTGAGCAACGGGACATCATGAGGATGGAGTGGCCAGCTCGTTCACCTGATCTGGCTCCCATCGAGCACCTCTGGGACGTGCTGGGGCAACGTGTAGTCAGCAACCACCACGCCCCCCCCCCCCCCACACCCCACCCCCCACCTCAAGGCGTCTCCCAGCTGACTCAGTTCCTGCATCAAGAGCGGGAAGTGATTCCACAACATGTTGTCCGAACCTTGGTGAATTCCATGCGTCAACGCTGCATTGAATGCTTGGCTGCAAACGGTGGGTACACTCGCTACTGAATGGACCAGTCTTGTGTGATTTTTCAAATGAGGGGTGGTTGAACATTATAACGTACTGCTGTTGTTACAATTGCTTGATTTACTCAAAACTTAAATGAAATTGTTACTGAATAAATTAGCAAAGTACTGACTCCAAGTATTGTTGTGTGGTGTTGCCGGTGCGTCTGCGATAAAAAGTAGCCCTTAAGTTTTGACCATTAGCTATACATTATAATGGCAACCGGTTACATAACTTCCTAACAGCAGCACGCATTCAATATACCAGACCAGCTGCCGCTCGACTACAGCATGCCAGCACGTAACATTCCTATCACACCTCGTGTCAAGTTTTTACACAGTTTTAGTCCATACACACTACACCAAGAGATGAATCGACCATGATCATTCAAGGGTAGTACCAGATTAGCAAAGGAGCAGTCCAGGATTAATCCATTTAGCACCAACGCCCTCCAGCAGATCAAATTGACCATCATAATTCAAGGGTAGTGCCAGATGAGCTTGGCGCCTTCAGGCGCCAAGCTCATCTGACACTGCCTTTGAATTATCATGGTCGGTCCGTCTCCTGCAACTGGTACATAGACGTTGGATCACACCTCTAACACTTCAGAAATACGGCCTTTTGGTTAAACAATCCAGACCCAAAGGTGTTGCCACATTCCTTCTGCGAATGAAGATAAGTAGCGGCTGATCTCTCTGTTTGTTTGTCTATTTTGACAAAGGGTATTTACCCGAAGTATTAATAAATTGTGTTGTACCCGTCTTTTCTAAACGTGTTTCTTTCTCCGTTGGGTACTTCTTTTGGTTAAACGAATTAACGTGTACGGACAGACGGCAGATAAGATGCACGCGCCTGTGGTGTATACTAATTACAATCAACAATCAAGTCCGGCGAAATAAATAATGGTGTGCTGACCATGGCCAGTAATACTCATTTTATTCCAGTCCATGAAGTCGATTGTATGCAAAAGTGTCCATTCTAATCAGTTCGGCCGAACCGGCATCAGTGAAATCTACTTCCTTGTCACTCAGCGTCAATCAGCGCCAAATTTGTGTCGTGTGGTATAATTCGCTTCCTGCTAGATTTGTAACGCAAGATGGTTCAAGGCCGGGTAGCGTGGAAGGAACTGAAGAGGGACAGCTTCACTGCTTGTCCGCTTTGTGACATTAAGTTCGCGGAAAAAAATAAGTGCAAAAGATTGCGACCAGGCGAGGAATTTTTGTTTTCTATTTTCTGCACTTGTTTTCAAGGCAAATCTTTTAGTTAGCAGCTACTAGACGTGACACGTTTCCTCGTGAAAACCCAAACACAGAAACCTTATGTTTCTCATGTTTGTGTCGTCTCGTCTCTATTTCAGCCTGTAATTGAAAAAAAAAAAAAAAAAAAAAGGAGGGGGTGATGAGGAGGGGTGTGTGTGTGTGTGGGGGGGGGGGGGGTGTTTGTGGGAGGAAGGTGCATTCGTGTATGCATGATTCTCTTGTGTGTGCAGGTCTGTGATTTTGGATCTGACGGTTCTAAGCCGTAAGGTCCAAAATCATAGACCAGTACATTTTTTTTCTCACCAGCACCAGTTGAAATTGCGCAACATGGATGCATGGATGCGACCCTGACAGCTGATGAATAGTGCCTAAATAGCCCTTCGGCTTGTTTAGCACGTTTTGTCGCCATGATTCCTGCTACCGACATAACAGCCACTTTGAGCAACTGTGGCGCTCCGCAGTAATCCGCGATGTGGACACTGTTGTAGTGTGTTCACTGGCGGCACGTCCCTAATGCAGACAACGTTGCCTATATGCATGTTGCGCCGAAAAACAAAGTGACTAAAGATTAAAAGAGTCCATAAAAACGCGACAGACAGCGGCAGGAATAGATAGAAAACTACATACAAAATGCTCATTTCCTCCAAAGACAAGGTGAATAGTCTAAAGACACAAATGCGGAGCCTATAAAAACGCGTAACAGCAGGACTGAAAGATAGAAAACTACATGCTAGAAGCTCTCTCCCTCCAAAGACAAGGTAAATAGTATAAAGACGCAAAAGAGCCCATAAAAACGCGTGACAGCAGGACTGAAAGATAGAAAATTACATGCAAAAAGCTCTCTCCCTCCAAAGACTAGCTAAATAGACTAAAGACTAAAAAGTACACAAACGCTGCAGACAGCCGGAAAACTACATACGTTGTGTGTGTGTGTGTGTGTGTGTGTGTGGAGGGGGGGTGGGGGTGGGTAGCCCTGTGCAGGAGACGGCCTCCCCGAGTGCGCGGCAAAGACCGTCGGGCCGACATCGGCCGCCCGTTGGGGCCGATGTCAGCCCGATGGCCTTTTGCGCATTGGGCTGTGCCCAGTTCGGCAGAGAAAGCGTGACCCGAGCGTGTGGCGCAGTTAGCGGCTACCACGTATGGTATGCAGGTCCGTGTCGTTATTTCTGAATACCTGACATAATTCGACGTCTGTCACGCTGAGCCAACCCAGTGCGCAAAGGCCATTTGGCCGCCGCTGGCCTTTTGCGCATTGGGAAGTCAGCCAGCGTCGCCCGCTAAATCATTATTTACCTTCGCCAATATTTTGCGTCCTACAGGTATAAAATCGTGCTAAATACGACATTGCAAGCAAGCAAGAGATAAAGATCCTCATGGGCCCATACTGAAGGGGTTCATCAGGATCTATGCCATGCCTCTTGGATAGGGTCATCTCTGGGTTCGTTGGGTCAATTCTCTTATTATGTCCCCAAAATAGTAAACTATGTAAACTACACTTCACTTCCACTAGCTCTCACAGAAAAGGCACAGATTAAGACTAACATGGGCCCACCTCGCTTCGATATGACTATCTAGACCTCTTGCTCACACTGGCTGTCTCCCTCGATTCGCTACCGCTGATGAGCGATAGCGAATCTAAGGAGATAGCCAGGGTCAGTCTTGCTTTGGCCCATGCATACCCGTGGTCTATATAGGTCTAGGCGGGCGAACAATTTCTGCGATGGTCCCATACATGGTTTTATATATATTATAGCATGCAGTGTGATGCCTACATTTGGCAAGTCAGTGCTGAGAATCGCCCATTACGCGTTGTTCCGGCTCATGTGACTCATGGTCAAGTGTCGAGTCTGCTGTCGATGTAAGAGGAGTGGTGACCATAAATGGTGAACGCACAAGGTGGCAGACGCAACAGATGCATGCACGCAGACAAAAACATCCGCACACTCACAAGCGCGTGCGTGCTACCATTCACCTACCGACGATCCACACACACATGCACGCACGCACGTACGCACGTACACACACACACACACAAACATAAACACGTACACACAATCACACACACACACACACACACACGCACACACAATCACACACACACACACGCACACACACAATAACACACACACAAACAAACACACAAATACACACACACGCACGCACAGACACACGCGCGCGGCGCGCACACACACACACACCAAGTCGCGGCAGATGGATCTACAATTAACCCCTTCACTTCACAACGAGCAACACCCAAATGCAAGAGGCATAGATTCTCATGAGCCCCCGCAGTTTCGGGGGCTCATGAGGATCTATACCTCTTGCAATTGGGTGATGTTCAGTTTTTCTTCTGGACTGGCAGATTAAGCTGCTATCGTCATTAACACGTTCGAGACGTGTCACATACTTATACACGGAATCCGTACCCGACGCGTCTCGAATCAGTTCATCACACGATAATTGTACCGTGAAGAATGTGCAGCATTTCTGGAATTGGGGATGGACCATCCTTGTGGCTTGCATTGCATTTGTCGCGTTCAACAAGTCAACACTAGTAAAAAAGAAAAATGAAAAAGAAAACCATCAGGCGACAAAAGCACGCACATGCGCGCAAGCACACACACACATACACACACACACGCACACACACACACACACACACACACGCACACACACATACACACACACACGCACACACACACACGCACACACACACATACACACACACGCATACACACACACATACACACACGCACGCACGCACTCACGTACGCAAACACGCACCCACGCACGCTAACATGCTTGCACGCCGAATCACACAGGCACAAGCGCGCGCGCGCACACACACACACACACACACACACACACACACACACAAACGAGAGCGAGAGAGACAGCCGAGAGAGAGAGGGAGAGAGAGAGAGAGCCGCGTTCCGGCATTCCCAAACAGTGGTGTAGAAATCAATAGTAGGCCTACTGACAAGAACTAGACAAGACCTTGTATAAAACTACTACCTGGCGGCCGGTAGTGTGACACAGTACTGCATGAACAACTCTAAGCGAAAATAATTGAGTCATACGCTTGGTTGTGTAACCACAGATCCTCACTTTAGCAGCGTACACTGGATCTTTTGTGTCAGCCTAACCCTCTCTAAAGCTCCACTTCAGAAATTAACCGTCATTGTCTAGGTAGACAACTGATTACATTTACTGACGCCTGATAAGGCGCCAAGCTAATCTAGCACTACCCTTGAACTGTCATGGCCAAGCAATTTCTAAGGCGCCAAGCTAATCTGGCACTACCCTTGAGCTATCATGGCCAAGCAATTTCGCACTATTGTGTCTTAAAGCTAGTCAGGCACTTCCATTGAACTGTAGTCATGGCCGAAGGAATCTCTTGCGGTAAGAGTTTTCACAGTTTACATTGAAAAATCACTGCGATCGATGAGCCACTTTCCACATTCTGATCATGTGACTGCAGTATTTGACTTTTAACAGCTGGAAAATAAAAATGCTGCGCAAGCGTTACACATTTCAGTGCCCTTACACTAAACATGAGGCAAAGAGGCCGCCAGCGTTCCGTGTGTAGCTGACACTTGAGACAAGGAACGTGTGAAATTTATGAGTGTAACTATCACTTTAATTGCTCGCATCGTTAGCTTGAGCAAAGCACCTTGACATATGTTTTGGGTCTCTGTGCGTGGGTGTGGGTGTATGTCAAAGTTTGGTGGGAGAGAGGGGAGTGTGTTGGGGGCGGGGCGGGGTGGGGATGGTGGAAATGGGTCCTGCCAGTCAATGTCAAGAGGCGCGAAAGGCTCATCATACTACTTATAATATAACTATCACGGTCCGTCAATTATTTTCAGTTGACACTGGCACCGCACTGCCGGAACGAGGTTGATCAGGGTCAGTCTGTGCCACCAAGAGGCATGGATTCTCAAGAGCCCCTGTGATTGCAGGGGCTCATGAGAATCTATGCCTCTTGCAGATGATCTGAGATGACTTGGGCGAATGACCCTTGAGACGCACCCCATCGAGAGGAGAAAACAAACGCTCTGTTCATGGACAGCCTAACCATTTTCCTAACCTTCCGGCATGTCTTCGCATTATGTGAACAAGATGGCCGTCTCGCTCAGTTGTTCACGATGACACTGTTATGGCATCATAAAATGTGGGTCCTGCTCCTGCGACCCGTCTCTTGGGTGTCTGTGAAGCTGACGTTCCCTATGTGTTGCTGTAGGTCACTGGACACCTGACTGAGTGACGACTCCCTCCGGGCTCATAAAGAACACTCACACAGTGGTTTCTCCCTCGATTTGCTACTGCTTAACAGCGGTATCGAATTAAGGGAGACAACCAGTGTGATGAGACGGTGGGGGGGGGGGGGGGGGGGGCAGTAAAGAGCATAGACTTTTCACATGCCGCCATCCGGCCCTCCCCCCGCCCCCACCCACACTGTCACACCCCACCGCATGCATGTACCTGCTGTAGTTGAAAATCACAGCCGAATCAAATCAAGATCTGCAGGTGTGTGAAAGGGGGAAGAAATGGGGTGGGGAGGGATGGTGTGGGGTGGGTGGGGGGATTGGGGTTTGTGGAACCTGGCCTGTTAGTGTATATACACGCCCCCATGTGTGTGTGTGTGTGTGTGTGTGTGTGTGTGTGTGTGTGTGTGTGTGTGTGTGTTAGAGAGAGTCGTGCACTATACCTCCAATGCCTGGGTTGAACGTCCAAGCAAAAACAAAAAAAAAAAATGGCCAAATTGCGTGTAAATCTCGCAGCTACCAATGTCGGTGTGTGTGTGTGTGTGTGTGTGTGTGTGTGTGTGTGTGTGTGTGTGTGTGTGTGTGTGTGTGTGTGTGTCGCCCGCCATCTTGGAGCGCACGCGCGAGAGAGAGACAGAGAGAGAGAGAGAGAGAGAGAGAGAGAGACAGAGAGAGAGGGGAATTTGTGTGAGTGTGTCTGTGAGTGCAGGTGTGCTGTGGCTTAAATTAGTGCATGCTGCATGTGTGCCTATATGGGCGTCTGTCTGTGTCACTGCGTGCGACATTGATGTGGATCCGAGTGACATGTGACACGGAATGTGTCCACTCAGCAAATTCAAGTCTCGCCGGAACTGACACTAACGAACTTCCTCACGTTTGAGGACCTCGCTAGCTGCTTGTTCAACATTTTATTAGTTCACAGCACCGAGAATCTCGATAAGACTCCTTGTAAGGCCTGTTCAAAAGCAAGTTCGAAAAATGGTTTCACCAAAACTTTCACCGTTGTAAAATAAAGAATCATTGTCATTGTCATTGTCCTCAATATTATCTGTGGCGTCGGCAAACAAATTATATTAAAGCCAATGTGTTTCATGACACAAGATTATGCAACACATGCAAGAGAAGTAGATCCTCATGAGCCCCTAGCAGGTGCGGGGGCTCATGTGGATCTGTGCCTCTTGTTAACACCACTTTGTATCGCATGTTCGTTACAAGGATGAAGTTCTTTTGCGTTGAAGTTTAACGACTGCTCCATGGCTTAAATTCGCAGATACAACGGGTTATCAATGTTATCGTGCCTCAACCAAGACTTCAGTTTCTACCCTACCCTTTTCACAATCCATGTGTGTGTGTGTGTGTGTGTGTGTGTGTGTGTGTGTGTGTGTGTGTGTGTGTGTGTGTGTGTGTGTGTGTGTGATGGTGTGTATGTGTGTGTGTGTGCGCGCGCGCGCGCGTGTGTGTGTATGTGTGTGTGTGTGTGTGTGTGTTCCTTAGGAATCATATGCACGAAGACAACTGAATTCGTAGATGAGAAAAAGTAACAGCTTTTCAGTTTCAAACCCAAAAATGAGACCGTCGCCGTATTTACATCACGTAGCGGCTGTAAATGGACACATGACACGGTCTTCTCATACGATAAACCACCGACCTAAAAAGAAAAATCATCAAATCAGTTTTACACACACACACACACACACACACACACACACACACACACACACACACACACACACACAACACACACACACACACACACAAACATACACACACGCGCGCACACACACACACACACACACACACACACACACACACACACCGTGACGCATACGAAGTTTAACCACTTTGCACGCCAGTTGATGCATACTGCATTTCTGAAATCTTCACTGAGCCTGTTCGTTCAACGCCAAAGACACCCATCCATCCCAAAGAACATGGATTCAAACTGGTAGTGCCAGCAAGAGGCATAGATCCTCATGAGCCCCCGCAACTGGGGGGGGGGGCTCATGAGGATCTATGCCTTGCAGCTGGGTCGTGTTGGCTTTTTCGCGACAGCCAAGGGGTCAATGTTCAGTTCAGCAACCGGCCACTCCACTCCACGCTGGCTGTGCTCAACACGGAACTAGCCCACGTCATGCGTCACAACTCCACTTCCTTCCTGTTTGATTGTCATTGATTTGACGTGTCGCTCCGGCGAAAACCTTAACCCGTTCACCGCCGAGAACTGTTTCACCATCAGCACCGACCAACCCAACTGCAAAGAGGTTACAGATCCTCAAGAGCCCCCAGCAGTTGTCCGGGCTCAAGAGGATCTACGCGGCCCTCTAGCTGACACCACTTCAGTTGTATCCGCGACACGTCTCTTTAACCTCTGTGGGATCGACTTTGATGTTGAATCCGGCATTATACGGCTACGAGTTCATCTGAGTCTGATGGCAGCGAAGGAGTCAAGCCTCGACTCATAAAACATCCTGTTGACGAGATTCTTCATTAACCCGTTCGCTGCTAACGACTGGGCATTCCATATTTTCAGCCGATAACCCGGCGTCTCAGGCTGATTTTCGACAAAACTGTGGCAAAGTGCATAACTCATCCTGCCTGAAGAGCTTATATCAAGGTCACCAAGAGTCAAAGATCCTCATGAGCCCCCGCAATTGCGGGGGCTCATGAGGATCTTTAACTCTTGCACTGACTGAGGCCGGTGGTGTTTGTTGTGTCCGTCGGCCTGAGCTGGGAGTAAAAGGGTTAACCGGCACTGAACCGCCGGGCATGCAACTCAGTGCAATAGGCATAGATCGCAAAGTGACTCCGCGACAAGGCTATCAGGCACTGAACTTGAGCTATCATAGTCGATCCGGCGTTTCCCGCTGTTTGGGCTGGCTGGTAGTCGTGAAGGTGTACTTGCGTGGCACGCTGTATAAATTAACTATTTTTCGTTGTAGTTAAATGTCGTCTGGTCATGCCGATCGACTGACGTCAATTATTTTAATCCGGCTTGTGCCGCTGAAGGAAGAGGGAAACACTGACTGACTTTACCCGCCGCCATGTTGAACACTTTTACCCCTCCACAGCCGAGTGAAAAACTGACGCAAACAAGATCCAACTGCGGCAAGAGACATAGCTTCTCATGAGCCCCCGCAGTTGCGGGGGTTTCATGAGGATCTGTGTCTCTTGCGATACCAATCACTTTGAATCCATGTAAATAATTGCCTGTGTGGCCAGGGCTCTTATTGGTGTCAGTTGAGTTAAGGACCAAGTCTTCAGAAACATAATCTGCGTTAGCTTGCAGTTATGGAGTTACATGTGAGAGAAAGGGAGAGGATTATTATAAAATGACATTCATTCTTCCTGTAGGCAATAGATTTCCCTGTCCCCCATAACCCGCCCGTCAGGGCCGTCCATGATCACCTCGGTGCTGTGGACGTTAAACCCGAACTAACCAACCAACCTGTATGCGGCCTATCCTTACACGCATCTTTGACGTGGCTTTGATTTATCAGTCGTCTTTCAGGTTATCGGGGCCGCCGGTGTCGACAAGTCGGTATACTAGCTCTACTCATACATGCAGTTACTGGCGACTGAAGAGCACTAGCTGAACCGAGCAAATGACTGAATAACACCGCGGCGCCTTCGTCGGGACGACCTCAGTCTAGCCGCATGGTATTTGGATCTTCCAATAATGCTTCAGTGTATCTGATCTTGCTTTTCTGTGACCCTAAATTGATATTGAATAGAATCCACTAAGTAGCAAAAGTCCGTTCAAAGCCAGCTGATGCAGATTGTGTTTGTGCAATCTTCACTAATTCCAGACCAAAATTAAAAGAAAAAAACAAAAAACAAACGCTGTCCAGGAACGTGGATTCAAAGCGGTTTTAGCAAGAGGCATAGATCCTCATGAGCCCCCGCAGTCGCGGGGGCTCATGAGGATCTATGCCTCTTGCTAACACCGCTTTGCTAGCAGTCGCGGGGGCTCATGAGGATATAAAATACCCGCTCTTGCAGTTGGGTGGCGTTCATACATGATTTTCCCGGCACTGAACGGAGTTAAAACCAAAACATAATGTAAGCCTTTCACCGGCAGAGTGGAAATCATTACAAATTCAAAGTCAAAGGTTATGATCCCTAGAAACAACGTGGTTTTAGGAAGAGGCACATACCTTCATGAGCTCCCGCAGAGACATACATATATGTAAGCATCTGGCCCCCTTGAGAATCTGTACTTCTTGCAATGATCTGCCATAGGGTGGCGTTTAATTTGTCAGTGACACCAATCAATTCTCTTTATTATTATTATTATTATTATTATTATTATTATTATTATTATTATTATTATTATCATCATCATTATCAAAAACAAGAACAACATCATCATCACCATTGAATCTTCAGATCGTTTTACTTAATTCGGCATTAAATCCTCTTTATTATTATTATTTTTATTATTATTATTATTATTATTATTATTATATCCATAATTATCATCATTTTATTTCATCTGTTAGATTGTTTTACTCATCATGATGTAGTGACATAGTTAAATCCTATTATTATTATTCTGACTTTTTCTTTTCTTTTCTATAGACCGGTCTCAGTTTTAACTTTTCCGTCTTTTCGTATGCGGACAACTAACTACTACATGTATCAAGCTGACCGTGCTTTCATTATGTTATAAATCTCTAGGGGAAATGACCTACATCTTACACTGTTACAGTAGCCTCTAATTTGGCCTACTTACAACTCTAAACATAACTAAATTATTGACCCCGGCTAAAAATGGAAAAAGGGCAGCTGTCCCCCAAAATCAGTCCACGGGGGACTTGACCACTCGACAAACAGAGGTCAACGTTTGAGTCAAACAATACAACCCGCAAACACTGAACACTGCACATCAGCGGTTTGAAAAACGTCTAGTCCAGCAAGAGACGTGGATTCTCACTGATGATGAGCTCTTGCGGCTGCAAGGGCCCATGTGAATCTATGGCTCTTGCAGTTTTGAGGAAACGTGGATGACGAGCAAACTGACGCGGTTTTGCAGCTGCTGATCAAAGAGAGGTTCTGATTGGCTGCTTTGATTTCCGGCGACGAATCAGATCAATGCAAACTGCACATGACCCCATGTGAGGTTTGCTTTTCTGTGTTCATCGGCCGTTTCTAGAACAGTCCGCTGTGTGGCTGTGGACCACCGTCTTCAAGTTTAACCCTGTCGCTGACTGGACGCAGTGCACAGCAAACGCTTGCGGCACTGAAGAGGCATAGATCCTCATGAGCCCTCGCATATGTCCATAAGGATCTACGTCTCTTGCCGGATCCGGTCGTATCTCGATGCTTACACGGTCCGACGAAGGAAGAGAAAACCAAAAGAAAAAAATCCGTATCTTGATACAGTCTTCTGAGTCTGAAGCTGAATATATTGACACAGAATTGTCTGGCTTTTTAAGTCAGCTGATGGATGTAGAAGTGTAATTCATATCCATTGGCAGAGAAGGGGTTAAGCTTCTCCCTGCATCTCCGCATCGCTGCATCCCCGCATCGCTGCCTCCTGCAACCCCCCACCCCCACCCCCACCCCCCCTACCCCCACCCCCCCCTTCCGGCCCTTCCCATTTTCCTTCCCGGTTTCCACAGCTGTAATCTTCTCTGCCGACAAACAATTCACTTAGATGTCATTTTTTTTGTGTCGAGCCTTTAATCACGTTACAAGTATTCTGGTCTGCAATTTTGAACAGTATGGCTCTAGGCCACAGCCCGGGTCCCAGCTTAGCTCATTCTGCCCGCGACACACCACAGCCAGATATGGCTCGACCGTGATAGTTCAAGGGTGGTGGCAGAATAGCTTGGCGTATATAGGCGCCAAGCTATTCTGCAAACACCCTTGAACTATCATGGTCGATCTGTCTCCTGAAGTGTCACAGTAATGCAGTCCTCAGAAGATAACTCCAAAACTGATGTGGGTATTTCGTACCTCGGGCACAAAGAGTTATTGACAGCATTGACACATTTGAAGAGAACAGGGTTCTAGCAAAACTGATGAGGTAAACTGCTTTGGATATTTCTGAATGTTTCGGAAAAGAGGGGTGGGGGGGGGGGGAGGTGAAGGGCTTTTATGAGACTTGGCTATAACCCCTAAACTGCCGGGGCAAGGCGAACGCTAGGCAGCCGCAAGAGACATAGACCCTCATGAGCCCACGCAGTCGGGGGTGCCATGAGGGTTTATGTCCCTTGCTAGTCCTGTGTTCTTTATGTCTATTTTGGGTCCCATTTACATTTACGTCTTCACGCGAATGTTGGTCAGCGTGCAGTGGTTTCAGACGCGCCATTCGTGATTACTGGCAGCGAATGGGTAAAGGTTCCTATCTCACGTTTTCCCGCCGATACATGTTTGGCCACGCGGATTTTTTTCCTCCAAAATTCATTTTACCAATACCCCCCCCCCCCACCCACCCACCCACCCACCCACCCCCCAACCCCCAACCCCTCATGAAAAAGTAGATTGCAAACACCTACCGTTCTGGGACAGCTGCGCCTAGTTTGATCCATTTAACCCTGCGGCCGGAGTTTGGAGGTGCAACCCAACGACTATGTGCCAGCTGCAGGAGATGGTTCGACCATGATGATTCAAGGGTAGTGCCAGATGAGCTTGGCGCCTGAAGGCGCCAAGCCCATCTGGCACTACCCTTGAATTATCATGGTCGATTTGATCTCCTGCTGTAGGGTATAGGGGGTTGGGGCTAAATGGATTAATCCCGGATTGTGAAATAAACGCCGGCAGCGGCCGTAGCTCCTTACGTGAAACCCGGCCTGTGATGGCGGAGTCCCCATCACGGACACCAGAACCAGCCATAGATCCTCATAGTATCCGTATGTGCTTCTGGCTTGCAATGATAGGCTGTATAAATAATTATACCTGAGTTACTGAAATACAGGACTGACTGACAGGATGTCGATCAGCAATGATGCACGATGCCACACGGCGCAAGGCTAAAAAAATATTTAAAATTTTTTTTAAATATTAAACAATTAACTCTTTCCCTGCTACTGGACGCACGCAGACTGTACTTCTCAGTCAAATCTTTGTGAACTCAAATCCAAAGAAATTCAAGTCATTCGTCCAAGGAACATAGATGCAAAGTAGGGGGGGGGGGTCAGCAAGAGGCACAGATCCTCATGAGCCCCCGCAACTGCGGGGACTCTTGAGGATCTATACCTCTTGCAGTTGGGTGGTTTTCAGGAGTTTCTTTCCGGCAGGGAACTTAGGGGTTAATCTGGATTTAGTACGGTCTTTGGCCCTGAAGTGAGCCCGGCCTCTTAACCGCCCTCAGCCTTAAAGTTAAATGATGGAGTCAGCCAAATATTGCCAGAAATAAAGACTGAGACGTAGGTTCTCGTGTGACCCTGCGACCAACAGGGGCCCATGAGGATCTATGCCTCTTTGCAGATGGAGTTGAGAAAGAGAATGTCCGTGGATACAGATTATTATGTGAGCTCATGAAAATCTGCGTCAGGCTTTGCAGACGGATCGACCGGGCGACACCGGACAAACCCGACCCAGCGTGACGGAAAGGGGGCAAGGGGGGGGGGGGGGGGGGGGGGCTTCTGGCTGCCTGGGACAACACGCAAACCGTCTGTACACCTGGTGCTTCAGGCCACCTGGGAAGGCAGGACTGATCCCAGCACCCTCAGTCACAATACCCTTTCGACTCCCCCCCCCCCTCGCCCCCTCACCACCCACCCACACACCCCCAACCGCCACCCCGCCCCATCCTCAGCAACTCCCATGGCCAACCCATCCCTTGTCTATACCCTACCCTCATCTCACTCCTTTCCTGTCGCCTCCAGTTGTTTTGTCAGTTTGCTCATCCGTGAAACTGAGATCACCATGGACAGTTTTTCAAGTTACAAACTGATGTAGGCAGTATTTGTAGGAGGCGTCCTCAGAAAGCAAATGTGAGGTGTTTGGGCCGTCGCTTTGGCCCGCGCACAGTTGTGCGCGGGCCAACTTAGGCTAGCGACGGCTCAAAGACCTTTCGCTGACTTGCCAGCCGTGACAGTTGCATGCAGTCCTGAACCATGGTGCTAACACTTTTGAAAGCATTGCCGGGTCGCCAGCCGACACTAAACGTCTGTGTCAGAGAGAGAGAGAGAGAGAGAGAGAGAGAGAGGAGAGAGAGAGAGAGAGAGAGAGAGAGAGAGAGAGAGATCAACATACAAAGTAAATTTCAGTTGACGTCATCGTTTAAAACCAGACAGTCGTTGTTATGGTGGCCAGGTCTGCTTGATTACAATTCGTTGCAGTCTCAGTCCTTGGCTGCGGTCCCCAGAGAACAACCTGATTGAGTCTCCAGCAACAGTCACTGTCTGGCCGTCAAGACTGAAGAAACTGGAACAGATGGTTCGGAAAATGGAAAGATCAGATGGAGTTTAACCCCCTCTCCATCCTGAAACACTACCGCTTGCTATAAATGTGACCGTTTAAGTTCAAGGGTAGTGCCAGAATAGCTTGGCGCCTCTGGGTGCCAAGCTAATCTGGCACCACCCTTGAACTAAAATGGTTGATCTGTCTCCTAAAGTGTAATGTAGCCTTCATAGGACAATAAGCAAATTTTTAAAAAAAATAATGTTGGTTCTCGGTATAGAAAAAAAAATTTTGTGGCAAAAACTCACCCTCAAGATGTAATGGGTTAAGTAGGGGATGGGGGGGGGGGGGGGGGGGGGGGAGAGGAAGAAGGCACCTGAGGCAGGGAGGGGGTGGGGGGGGGGTGACTATGAAAGCGACTGATACATGAGACTGGAGGACTAAGAATGGATATTCGTGAAGTGACCTGTTGACCACTGAAGGTTACCAGTTCGACGCTCCCCAAGGACCAGCTAATCACCAGTCGCAGCACATAAAGCTATTACACCTCCCGGCAAGAGGCATAGATCTTCATGACTGAGTCCCCACATTCGCGAGGACTCATGAAAATCCACGCCTCTTGCTTGTCGATCTACATCTGTGAATGGCCGGTTCGAGCGAGGTTTGACATTCCCATTCTAGTTCTGCAGACCCGAGAGGGTACAGAAGCAAAGTGGCACTCAAGAGACAAATTTATTTCTTCATACCACTACTCTGATCTATTCCGAGATTCTTGCAAAATCCCAAGGTAGTTCACTAGTCTGTTTCTAGAGAGCTTATTAATAATTGCCAGGATTAGCACAGAGAGAGAGAGAGAGAGAGAGAGAGAGAGAGAGAGAGAGAGAGAGAGAGAGAGAGAGAGAGAGAGAGAGAGAGAGAGAGATGTTGATGATGGAACTTTTATTAAACGATGAAGCAGTTATAGGCATAATAGTATATCACCTGTCTTGCATTATAAAGAGAGAGGAAGGGAGACAGACAGACAGACAGACAGACGGACGGACAAACAGACAAACGGACAGACGGGAAGACAGAGAGAAACAGACAGAGAGGACGAAACTCAATATTTCTATGAAGCATGGAGACCATACAGACAGACGGACAGACGGAGAGACAGACAGACAGAGAATGGACTATTATTTCAATCAACGATGGAAAAAAAACATCTCTAAACTTCATAACGCAACCATCATCACCACCAGAGAGAGAGAGAGAGAGAGAGAGAGAGAGAGAGAGAGAGAGAGAGAGAGAAATGGACCATTTTTTCTATCAAGGATGGAGAAACCATCTCTCAACTTCATAACGAAACCATCATCACCACCAGAGAGAGAGAGAGAGAGAGATGACTATTGAGTCACAGCAATATTAATCACTCATCTATCCATGAAATTAAAGTGCACGCCTTCCTCACCGCTGAGGTGTGAATGAGTCATTTGGTTTCCCCTATTGCACCTTGATTATCTATCGATCACGTGCAGCATTCATTATCGCAACCACGACGCCCGCCTGCTAATGATAACCGTGCTTCACCAGCGTGCAAATTAACAAGGTGGGGAAAACAGTGGCGACTATGTGTAATTCTGTTTCATTTCTGTTTCTACCTGTTTCATTTTCCACGAAACATTGGCCGACTGTATTGTATAATATTGAGCAACATTTTGCTTGATATAGTGCCGATAACAGGCAGATGTGATTACGAGACTCGAATCAAAATGTCCGAGTCGTAAGACGAGGACATTTTATTCGGGTCAAGTAATCACATTTGTCGGTTATCGGCACTACATCAAGCCAAATGTTGCTCGATATAATTTATGTACCCAGTCCAAAACAAAACAAAACAGTCATTTTGCGGCTGATTGCGGGGTTCAGACAAAACACACGCTTTCGTCTGAGTTTGAAGACATCAGTATTTTGTATAACCGTGTGTGCTACTGAGTAAATTCTACTTGTTACTAGAGCACGCATAATTGCGGAAAATGCCAGCAGGTTTGTTTATTTAGTTCTTTTCTCGGGTTGTCGATATCGCCAGCTGACACCTCGTCAATTTCACTAATCAGTCCAGCGACTTGTACGTTTCCTGGCATCTGTTCTTCGTTCGTGTTTGTGTATAGGATGTAAATTTTGAGCGTTCCTGGCGTACACACTAAGAAGTATTTCATTACTACTACATATAAGAAGCTTATTAATTTTGCCGTATGAAAATATTTCCGTTTTAAAAAATGCACGTATCATCAAGATCGAATCTTGGTGCGCACGGGGATTTTGGGAAAGGAAGTATCTCAAACAAATTCACTAATATTAATTTGTTTATTATACAATATATCAATACATGTGTCAAAGAAAGAAACACTTTATGGAGTGGGTACATATCAGTATAATAGCGTGAACCTTTCCCTGCAAGCGGACTTTGGACAGTATCGTTCATAAAATGGTAAAATGAAAATGGGCCATCAGTGCTCAAAGAACCCTGGGCTGACGGCGGCTGCATTTGGCCCGCACACAGCTGTGCGTGGGTCAGTTGCAGCCGCCGTCATCCCGAAGGTCTTTTCTATTGGGGAAACATTATGAGACGTCGCAGATACTGCAAGAAGGAGGGGGTGAAGGGTGGGGGGTGGGGGTGGGGGGTGGTGGTGCTCATGGTGTTCTTTGTTTCTTGAGTCTGGGTAGTTTTCGCCGATTTTAGTTCGTGGTTGGTTGTACATTGCTTAACGTCCCGACAGCAACAAGACTTTCTCAGGACGTGCCTGCACTGCTTGTCAAAAAAAAATTAACAGAATATTGAATGTATGTCGCCAGCCGGTCTAATACGCTAAATAAACCTAAGACCATTTAGCAACACACATCCAATATCAAGAGCTACAGGCAGCGCAGACATTAGGGAGAGTTTAAAAAAGGAAAATACAGGTGAATGGACCAAGGGTAGATAGAAACACATGCCCCAGAATAGAGGGGAAACCCCACTCTGTGGGGCTGACCAGGGTGACCCTGGGGACTAAAAAGTAGTTTCAGTTTGTGGTAGTGCTAAGGGTAATAGGTAGTGCCTATTAGCGTTGTGCTTCTCAGTCCACCGCGACTAGTATGTAGGACTGTAGGGCTGAGCAGACGACAGATGTGAACCACCTGAACACGGAAGTAAATCTCTCAAGCGCGCTCGTGTGTTCGTGCGTGCGTGCGTGCGTGCTTGCGTGCGTGTGTGCGTGCGTGCGTATGTGTGTGTGTGCGTGCGTGCGTGTGTGCGTGCGTGTGTGTATGTGTGTGTGTGTGTGTGTGTGTGTGTGTGTGTGTGTGTGTGTGTGTGTGTGTGTGTGTGTGTGTGTGTGTGTGTGTACAAGGACATGATTCTAAAATACCTAATCATTTATCCTTGAGAAATAAACTTTCATTTAATTTAATTCCTCTCTTTCCTCACACCCCCCCCCCCTCCCCCGTCTCTCTCTCTCTCTCTCTCTCTCTCTCTCTCTCTCTCTCTCTCTCTCTCTCTCTCTCTCTCTCTCTCTCTCTCTCTCTCTCTCGCAATCCGGCAATGCATCAATGACATGATTGGGTGTTTTTTTCTTTGTTTTTTTTTAATTTATCACTGAAAAATTAAGTGTCGGTCTCTTTATGATAGTATTAAACAGTGTGCAGTTTTTGGTGCCTATTTTCTAGAAAGTTTAGAAATGAAAACCCCTTTCTTGGAAAAAAGTGGCTGTTATTTTTAAAGAATACAATAACCTGACCCCTCCCCCCCCCCCAGCCCCCCACCTCCCACCCCCCCTTCCACCCCCCAGCCCCCCCTCCAACCCCCCTCCCCCCAGCCCCCCCTCCCACGCCCCCCCCCCCCACCCCCCACCCCCAAGGTATCGATGCTTTCAAAATCGCACCACTGTTTTTCAATCCACAGCTGTTGAAAAATGATTCATTGAAGTTTGTTGACAATGGGTTTTCAAAAAACATTTTTACCATTGGAGATGTAATAGACGATAATGGCAACATTGTCAGTTTTGAAGTGTTTTGTGAACTTTTGGTGCAGATGTTTCTTTTCTTGATTACTATAGCAGAACGAGTGCTGTAAGAAAGTACAAAAGAAAAATGTTACGAATATGGACGGATACAGTTGATGTAACAGATATAGGCACACCCTTGGATGTTGTCCTTAAGCACATAAAGTGTACAAGAGGTATTTACAATGTGTTCTTAAATAAAACGACACCACCTACGTGCATCGAAAAATGGAAAAACAAATATAATAATCTAAAGAGGAAATCTTTTTTTCTGTTCACCCTATAACAGTCACACAATTACGCTGGTTTCAGTACCGAATTGTCCATAGAGTACTGACAACCAATGTTTACTTACGCTATAGACAGCTAAAGGATTCAAACCTTTGTACCTTTTGTTCACTCTCTAACTCATTCTACCCCAACACCGAAATCCCCAAATTTTGCCCTTGTCCTCTGAAGACTGCATTGCAGTGCAGGACACAGATCGACCACGATAGTTCAAGGGTGATGCCAGAATAGCTTGGCGCCCATAGGCGCCAAGCTATTCTGGCATCACCCTTGAACTATCGTGGTCGATCCTTATCTTGCTGTGGAGTGTCTGGGGTAGAATGAGTTTTAAGGAATCTATTCAACACCTGTTTTTGAGTGCAGAGTTGTGCACGCTTTTTGGGACAAATTACTGAAAATGTTGTAGGAAAAATGTGCTCATTGTGAAAATTTTGAACTTAGTACAGAATTAATTGCTTTCGGGGTGAAAGAGGGGCTGCGGACGGACCCAGTGCTCGATTTGCTCTAATAATGGCAAAACATTTAAGTGATTTACCGTTGCCGCTGTTTGAATTGGCAGTTAAACTTTCCAGTCTTTTTGGCAGATTTCAGACTTAAACAGGTACTGTACAGAGAGATATGTATCCACTATGAAAACAAAATTAGCCGTTTTACACAGCTGTGGTTGCCATATTTGGAGTTTTTATAAGATATTTAACATTTGATACCTTTTCTGTTAACTTCTGGTAATTTGTATAGACTGCAGTTGTTCATTATCTCCCAGATCTCTCTCTCTCTCTCTCTCTCTCTCTCTCTCTCTCTCTCTCTCTCTCTCTCTCTCTCTCTCTCTCTCTCTCTCTCTCTCTCTCTCTCTCGCCACCCCCTCCCCCTCCTCTGTATTTGCTGATTCGTGTGTCAAATATAAATATTAATCTCGCGCACGAAAGAGAGAATTGGCTGAGGTTTGACTGACGTACACTAGTACCTGCGTTTGGAAAGCTGTGTAAGTAAATTGGGTCTGTCTCTTTAGTGTCGGCAAGAGGCGTAGATCCTCATGAGCCCCTGATGCTTGCAGGGGCCCATCAGGATCTATGCCTCTTGCAGATGGTATTGGCTTAAAGAGAGAGAATGACCCTGGAGATAGATTATCATGTGGTATTTGTCGCAAGACAAAGAGACGGATTATAAATATACCGTCGCCGGCTGGCTAAATTTGTGCTGGTCTGTGATTTTGACCATACGACCGGAAGTCTTAAGGTCCAAAATCACAGACGGGCAAACCAAATGATGTTTTTGTGTGGCGCCGGTTTGGTCGTCGCCTCATTATCGCTTCTCATTTTCAGCGCCAACTCAGCAGACGATGGAACAGGCTTGGCCATGACTTCAGTGACAGACTACCTGATGACTGATGTCCCTTTGGGATTAACCCTTTTAACCCCAAGACTGCAGTTCTCAAAGTTTTGAGGTGTCACCTAACGACTATGAACCAGTTGCAGGAGATGGGGTATCGACCGTGATAACTCAAGGGTCACCACCCTTGAATTAGCATGGTGGATACACCTCCTGCTGTTGTGTGTCGGGGCTAAATGGGTTAATAGATTCATATATATAATAATTGTCGCCTCTGCATTGACGTGGCGGGCTCTTTTGGCACGGCCTGTGAGTTGCCACAGTGGGCATCTCTAGCTTGTACGTACAGTCTAGCAAACACTAAGTATGTGCGGACTTGTCCACTGTCTGAAAACTAGTCTATTTTCAGTCAGAGAGAGAGAGTATATTTTACAAACTAGTTCAGCAACAACTACAATTAAATTGATATGTCAGACTCCTCTATGTAAACCGTTGTCATACATGTATAGTTTAGACTGTTAAGTTTAAAGTTTAAAGAGGAATTGTTTGTGTTTGTTTGTTGTTGTTTTTGGTCTAAAATCACCAAGATGTGAAGTGGCATTGAATAAAATTCATTCATTCATTCTCTTAGGGGAATTTATTTTTGTTCATTCTAATCAGAGTTTACATAACTGATAAAAAAAAATGCGCCAGAGTGATCCAGATTGCACTGATTTGAATTTTTTTTTTCTTCTTTTCAGTACTACATCCCCACCCCCCTTTCTGCCCCCCTCCAGACCACCACCACACCCACATCGGTCTTGTTCTTGTTGCTGCTGTTGTTTTCTTCTCATGTGTTAACCCCTTCGCTGACCGGTCACTGATCACGAATTTCGCGTCAGAAACTATACTGCACTCTGACGGACATTCGCCTGAAGAAACTGGCGGATGTACATTGGACTACAAATAGGCATAAAGAATAGAAGACTAACAAGAGGCATAAATCCTCATGAGCCCCCGCGACTGCGGGGGCTCATGAGGATTTATGTCTCTTGCAGCTGGGTAGCGTTCGCATTGCCCCGGCAGTTAAGGAGTCAACTATGTCGAATATTTTTTTTATTGTATTATGTTCTGATTTTTGCCTTATGTCTACTCTATCATTTTTCTTTTTTGTTACTTTGTTTGGTATTTTTTCCTACCATTCCCCCGAGCCCCCGACCCCCACCCCACCTCCCCCCACACCCCTTTTATCTCGAGGTCACACAATTCACTTTGTGGGCCGACCCCTCCGAGACTGAAATGACCTCACGCCGTCTGCCGCAGACAGTCACCGATCGATCGCTTCCACTTGCAATAAGCGTGCAATGATCCTCAAGAGCCCTTGAGCGCTTGCTTCTGCCGTCTCAGCAAGAGGCGTAGATCCTCATGAGCCCCTGCAAACTCTAGAGGCATAATGCTCTATGCCTCTTGCAGTTTAGTATTTCCAGTGGGTTTTTTTTAAATAATTTTTTTATTTATTTTTATAGAACACTCAGGTTATCTGGGGGGGGGGGGGGTAAACAACAACCAAACAAACAGCCAAGATAGAAGACAGAAGATGTAATTAGGCACAGCAGCAATAGATTGTCACAGTGAAAATGTGTGCGCCTAGCACTGAGCTTAATAAGCTTGTATATTTTGATGGCAGTTCAAGGCTACGCACGTGGGTCAAACTTGTGTGCTGGTCTGTGAATTTGGACCTTACGGCTGGAAGCGTAAAGTCAAACATCACAGACCAGCACATATTTTCATTTTCCGCGGCGTTTCTTGCCCTAGATCAGTGTGGGTTCAGACGGAGACTGCATATCGATTTCTTCCATTTTTGGGCAACAGTCGTAGCCTCCCAGACTCCCCGTGTGCTGCTTCAGCACGATGACTCATCGCTCGGTCATCGATTGGAACCGATGAGATCAGGATGGTAGAGAGGGAGAGAGAGAGGGGGAACGAGGGGGAAGATTGGGGGAGAGAGAGAGAGAGAGAGAGAGAGAGAGAGAGAGAGAGAGAGAGAGAGAGAGAGAGAGAGAGAGAGAGAGAGCCAGAGACTAGAGAGAGAGAGAGAGAGCA
>BTPG01000005.1:150107695-150180195 GCA_036245525.1 Semisulcospira habei | reverse complement strand
GGCCGAAGGTCGTAAGGTCCAGACTCACAGACCATCACACAAGAAGTATGTCAGTGTGTCAGAGTGTTCCACGTCGATGCGCAACTGATCCCACCAGAAGTCAGGTGGAAGGAATGATAAACTGTGCACCCCACACTAACAGTTCAACGACACCTTTGGACAGTACCTGCGCGCCACAAAAGCACAGATTCTCACAGCACCGGAAGATGCACGACGTGAAGATCCAGGGACTCCGGAAGCACGTGTGCTGGTCTGTGACCGTCTGGGACCTTACGGCCGGAAACGTGACAAACCACCACTGACGTGTATATTATGTAATGACACGTACATGGCTTGCAAGAACTGACCAAGTTTGCAGACCCGTCTTCTCCTTGGATTGTGACGGGAAAGTCATCGGGGTGTAATCAACCCTTTGAATGTCGGAGTGTAGCGATTTTGGCCCTGAGGTGATTTCCTTCAGGTATCACCTCGACCAAAATCGCTACCGACACCCAGAGGGTTAAGTTTCTTCATGCTTTTCTGTCACGATTTTTGGATCATTGGAATAGGTGAAAGTGAAAGGCGGGGGAGAGTTTGTGTGTGTGTGTGTGTGGGGGGGGGGGGAGGGACTGATGAGTATACTCTACACTGGTTGTCTCTCTCGATTCGCTACCGCTTATCAGCGGTAGCGAATCGAGGGAGACAGCCAGTGTGGGGGCGTATTGAATTATAACTTGTGTCCTAGTTTGAACGCAGACCGCGAAACAGCCTTCTTTTATTCCGCTGAGTACAGAAATGTCATACACGCTTTCATCGACATTGCGTTTCTGACTTTTCATTTGAAACAGCTACATTATAATGCAAATACACCAATACTGTGTGCCGATCTGCGATACTGGATACGACCCTGTGGTCGTGAGGTTCTAAATTACAGGTCATGGCGCATACATTTCGATTTTCTTTCCTCATATTTCTCTTTCATTGTCGGGTCGACCTCTATGTGGTTAGATATTTGACGACGTGAGCTCGTAATACTGCTATTCGAAACCCATGTTTTTAAACAAACCAGATCTTTAATGTATGTGTCCTTGAATACCGCGTACAATCTTTGACACGGAACAAACACTGAAGAAGTCATCTGCTGACTCAGTTCTTAATTTCACTAACTTCCCTGTAGATTCGCTTCCTTGTTTATTTCTCAAAAAGAAGAACCGCACGAGCTTCAGTTTCGGCCCATATAAGGTTAAGACAGACAAGCTTGCTTGATGGTCAGTGTGTGTGAGAGAGAAAAAATAATCTGCACTAGACTTCTGCTTCCTGCTTCAGTGAGCGGCCTACAAAACACGAACTCAAACTGGAATGATCACGCTTTTGATACAGCACAGTAACTTGAAACCCAACGACCCGAAATTTACTCGATGCGTGCCGCATCCGGATACTTGGCTTAATGCCGCGTATCTGGACGCGGCACGTATCGAATGTGTTAAGTATGTATTGGGCTAAGAACATTAGAGAGGTTACGTTGACGCCGGACGACTCCCAACAACGAACGAGAGCGAAATCTAGTCGCGGCTGATAACCAGCGGGCCATAATCGAGGATCGACAACGCACAAAACATCTCAAAGAGGCATCTCCGGGCTCACGAGGATTTATGCCTCTTGGAAGTCAGTGTTTCGAGTGTTGTCTGTGATTCTGCTACAAGCTGGTTATCAGCCGTGCTTTCGGACTCTATCGCTGTTGGGAGTCAGTAGTTCGTTTCAAACGAAACCTCACTGTTATAAGCCTAAGCCGGCGTGTGGCATTGTGCCAGAACTCTGGTCCAATTTCAGACAGTCTGCAAATTGTTACATGGGCAAATGATTAATGTGAGGATCTGTGATTTTGGACTGACCTTGCAGCCTGAAACCGCAAACTGACAGAATAGCACACGCCTTTTGCGGTATGTGTCTTCTTCTTCTTGTTTGCCCTGAGCTGATATTTGATATCATCCCAGCCCCAGGCCGAGTGGTGGTGATGGTGGTGGTGGTATGTGTGTGTGCGTGTGTGGTGCTGGTTGCTGTGGTGGTGGTTGCAGTGGTGATGATGTTATTGATGATAATGATGATGCTGATGATCATCATCATCATCTTAGTCAGTGTGTGCGCGTGTGTGTGTGCGTGCGTGCGTTAGTACATGCGTGCGTGTGTGTGTGTGCCGTCTGAATAACACACCACCAAGCAGTGACACCATGTAGTTATCTCGCTGGAGGGTTTTCCACCCAGCTAAACATATCGCATTGCTCCGTGTCACCCTCCAGTCCTTGTGCACAATAGGACTTCTGCAAAATCAGTCAGGGGCAACCTTGACGAGTTACTAGCGTTGACAGCCCGCTACAAGGTCAATCACCATCCAAGTGTGCAAAAGACATTGGGCCGATACTAAGCCAAATTTCGAATAATAATAATAACAATGTCCATTTCTATCGCGTCTAGTCACCATAATATGTGCTCTAGGCGCTTTGCATATTACACTAATGCACTACCACATTTACAGAAGAACAAAATGGCAAAAGTTACAACTGAAAGCAGGCTGATGCTAGACACACGGACGCACACACTGCAGTAGTAATACAATTATGTGGAACGAGGTGAAAAAGTTCTTAGATCTATGTAAGCCAGGGAGAAAAAAATGAGTTTTAAGTTTTGAAAAGATTCAATTTAGTCAAAAGCTTTAACTCATTCAAGTCTACCGTCAGCCAAACTGAAGGTTAAACGAGCCCAAACAAGAGTGCGAAGTCTGTTCCCAAAATCTTGGCTACACTAAAATTAGCCGCGTTTGCACCTGACAGAAAAAAAAAACCCACTCCCAGAACGCTTTGAAACACTCGAGGGTTTCAATCTCGAATGTTCACTCCTAACGAGTGATTACGGTGTACTACGCAGAAAAGTGTGTGTACGCCACGCAATATTACCACTAGTGGGTCGAATCAACACTGACTAGTGCCGATCAGTCGTAGATTATTTATTACAGTTTCTTCCGCTCACGTCGTCTGCCATAAGCAATAGATACAAGCGAAGCAGAGCGGACCACATGAGGTGGCTGCATGACACATGCAGACTTTGAAAAAGACTTTAGTTTACCTCTGTTTCGGTCATATGATTGAAACAGAAGTAAAAGCTATTTAAGTTCGAAAACCGATGTGAACCGAATTTTAATCTATTTTACTCCAGTGCGACAAATTTTCCTTAATTTTAGTGGTGTCACTTAAACAACTATCTACCAGTTGCAGGATATGGATCCGGCGACCGTGATAATTCAAGGGTGGTGCCAGATTAGCTTGGCGCCATCAGGCGCCAAGCTAATCTGGCACCACCCTTGAATTATCACGGTTGATCCATCTCCTGCTGTAGTGCGTCATGGCTAGATGGTTTATGTCATTTATAAATGTGTCAGCCTGTGACAGTGGTGGAGACTGCACAATTCACTAAAATGTTTGTGCGTTACAATGCACCAATAACTTGACGTCTAGGCATTGTAATCGGACAACCCACCCTTTCCTTACCCGTGCCAAACTACCCGGCTCAATCTCCAGGCTGCAAATACCGGCCACACGACGGTCAAAACATGAAAAGCGTAATCGGACGGAAGTCAGTACAACTGAGAAGTTTGAAGAACTGCGGACAACAGCGGCCACTTTAACCCTTTGGGTGTCGGTAGCAGTTTTAGTCGCGAGGATTCCTGTAGGAATCATCGCGGCTACTGCAACCCGCTGCCGATACCCCAAAGGGTTAACAGTCGATAGATTTCTTGAAAGTGGGACCCATTCAGTGTGTATCGACAGGAAATAGATGAACTCTTTCACTGGCTGCTACTGACGCGTATCGTTAGTAGCAGTCTAAAGTTTACAGTTGTTTAATATTGTTAACTTTCATGGATTATTGCGAAGTTTCTGCTGAAGCATTATGTCGACAACTAAAACAATATGTTCACATAAGTTTACCAGCAATTCACAAAATTCGTGCGGGCAAAACGACAGACTGAAGACATAAGCTGACTAAGCACTGTATGAAAACTCTTAGACATAAGCTGCCCAAATATTCTACAACTCTTGCTGCTGACTTTAGGAGTCAAGTTGCTCGCCGAGTCGACCTAAACTTGACACAACAATACTATACTGAGTCCTGACCCGGCACATCGGCATGGCCATATATGGTTATGAGATCTGACACCCGGAAACTTGGTCGAGTGGAACAGCGAGGCAAGTCCCCGCTACACAGGCACGTATTTCGGCGACAGAGACCCCTTGTGACCCACCCAATTCACTCCACCAGAGAAACTATAACGCCAGGAAACGCACACCGCAGAGCTTCATAAAATCTGAGACCTTTCTAAGGGCGCAACGGCTTTAAAGAGGTCAAAAGAAATTTACATATGTGACTCGAGACAAGCCGCAAACGAAAGCAGCGTTGCATCGCTTTATGACTGCGTATTGCCGATAGATGAGCAACTCACACAGCCGCAGTAGGCATAGATTCTTATAAGCTCATGCAAAAGCAGGGGCTCATGAAAATATACATCTCTTGCTACACCGGCTCAGAAAAACCTACGTTTCTGCTGCTGGCTTGGTCACTGGCAAAAGGCATGTGTTCTCACGAGATCGGTCGTGTTTCATGAGAATCTATGCCTCGTGCTGCACCGACATATGGAAAATCTACGCTTCTGCTTTCTCCCACAGAGGGACTGATGTACAAATTGGGACCATGTGTAGCATGGTCATAATTTGTACATCTATCTCTCTGTGGGAGAAAGTTATTGGGTTTAGTCTGCGGGTGTCGCGGTGTCGTATAAAATGCGCGGGGCACATATGACGCGCCCACTACGCACAGGGACTACCAGCCGCGAGGAGTCCACGCTATTCTACTCAATCTTTTTCTTACCGGTTTTCGCCGTTAGCCCCAACTTCACATCAAAATGTGCGACGAAGACGTTGCTGCTTTGGTCATCGACAATGGCTCCGGCATGTGCAAAGCCGGCTTCGCTGGTGACGATGCGCCCAGAGCCGTCTTCCCCTCCATCGTCGGCAGACCCAGACATCAGGTAAGAAAATTTTGCGTCGACCTCGCCGCCCCAGTGGTTGTGAGTGAGCTTAGTCCTGCACTAATCACTAAGCGAAGTGCTCCGCTATAGCGGAGCTCTTTGTTTAGTGGCTGGCTCAGGACCGAGTTTACTCCTGCAACTCATGTGGCACCAGGTCTACACCGGTCTCAAAGTTGTCACGCCCTTCAGGTGGTTTAGCCGTGCCGGCAGAGTGAACTTTTAGAAACAGATGCCGTTTCTGGCATAATGATCACTCCCCGAATTGAGACACATGAACAGTACTAGCTTGACAAAGAGGAAGTTATGATGCGGGTCCAGTTGTAAAGAGTGGGTTTTCCGACCTTTTCTTTTTCAAGTCTCACTGTCAGAACTTTTGCCTGTGTGAGACCATACAGAGGTCGATAGGTGCAGCTAAAAATATCAGCCTAAGATCTTTTTTTTTCTCACAAATCCTCAGGGTGTCGGTACCGCTTTACATGTCGCGATGGTTCCTGTAGGAATCGTCGCTACAAAAACCGCTACCAGCATGCAATGGTTTAACTCGTTCAGCCCGGCGCACGTATTTCTCAAATTTTGGAGGCGTCATCTAACGACTATGCACCTGTTGCAGGGGATGGGTCGAGCATGATAATTCAAGGGCAGTGCCAAATTAACTTGGCGCCTCTTGGCGCCAAGCTAATCTGGCACTACCCTTGAATTATCATGGTCGACCCATCTCCTGCTATTGTGCGTCAGGGCTGAATGAGTTAACCTGGAGTTTGTGTTAACCGAACTCACGTTTTCTTGAAGGCTGCTTGTATCGGCCTGTTCCGTCACCGTCGCTGACGCTCACTCGCGCCGGCTGGCGCATAGGCCACTCCCACTGACGCCGCCCTGCCCCCTTCTTCCCCTCAACCGGCTCCCCTCCCTCCCCGACCGGCTCTCGCTCGCTAGCTCACTCACTCACGCACACACCACGCACACTGACAAACACAACTAATAATTGGAGCCAGGAATGAATCTTCCGCCACGGATTTAAATGAGCAAAGACTGATAGTTTATTAACAATTTTAACTGAGCTATAACGTACTTTTAAGTCAGTATCGATCAAATGCTGAGATGTTCATGTACTACGGCAGGAGCGCATGAAATTCTATGCCTCTTGCTGATTAGGGCTGTTGAGAACGCGACATATCCGCTGATAATGAGGGCGTGCGTGCGATGTGTCACCAAGGTCAAGGTCAAATGTCAGCCACGCCGGCCGGCTTCCCGGTTTAATTTACTTCCATGGTGCTTCGAAGCCCGTGGCTGACGGTTGCGCTGTTTCTAAGTCAGTCGAGGTGATTCGTTTGGAATCGCCTCGGGAAAATGCCCTACCGACAGATATCGGCAAACTAAAGGGAAGAATCAATCCAGGAAGAACAATCTCAGCAAAAGGGGCAACATTTACAGCAACAGAATCGGTGGTGTTTGCAAAAGATTCAGTGATCTCGGCGATAACTTGCACCTTTTCTTTTGTCATTCAAGAACGCGGCCTTCTCGATCCATTTTACTTCCTCTAAAGCCCATGTCACGTAACGATAACTTTATCCAACAGGAGGATTATTCTTTTTTTTTTAATTTTATCCGGCCCACCCTGGTCTGCCCTGGGGGACTTGGGTGGGGTTAACTACTTTTTAGTTCCCAGGGTCACCCTGGTCAGCCCCACAGGGTGGGGTTTCCCACTATTCTGGGGCATGTGTTCCGAAGTGTCTACTCTTGGTCCATTCACCTGTATTTGTCTTTTTAAAACTCCTGTCTGCACTGCCTGTAGCTCTTGATATTAGATGTGTGTTGCTAAATGGTCTTAGCTTTATTTAGACCCCATGGCGTAGGTTTATTTAACGTATTGGACCGGCTGGCGACATGCATTCAATATTTTTTTTCTTTTTTTTTTTTTTCACAAGCAGTGCAGGCACGTCCTGAGAAAGCCTTGTTGCCGTCAGGACGTTAAGTAATGTGCAATCAACTTTTTTAAATTTTGCAAAAACCATCTGAAAGATACAAGGCAATACCGCTGTTTCGAAGAAAAGCTACGTCCAATGCATGCATTTCAAATGTTGAAGGGTCTTGCATTTTGCATACTGAATATTAAATTCAGATGTTTAGAATGCAGTCGTATGTTTGTTCAGTGAAAGCCAGCTGTGTATCATTAAAAGTGTATTGTCATTGGCACGTCAGTGCTTGGTAAAGGCTAACCTGGGAAGCAAGAGAAAATCGGGTCCTTGTCGGCCCGCACATAGCGCGGGCCAACTGTGTCCGACATTGGCCCGATGTCCTTTGCTAACTAGAATGATTATTTGTCATGAATACGCTGTTTTCTAAATTGTCGACTGAAACGGTTTTTGACGCGGATTGTGATCTGTGTTTCAGGGTGTGATGGTGGGTATGGGCCAGAAAGACAGCTACGTGGGAGACGAAGCACAGAGCAAGCGTGGTATCCTGACCCTCAAGTACCCCATCGAGCATGGCATCGTCACCAACTGGGACGACATGGAGAAGATCTGGCACCACACCTTCTACAACGAGCTGCGTGTGGCCCCCGAGGAACACCCGGTCCTGCTAACAGAGGCTCCCCTCAACCCCAAGGCCAACCGTGAGAAGATGACCCAGATCATGTTCGAGACCTTCAACTCGCCCGCCATGTACGTGGCCATCCAGGCCGTGCTGTCCCTGTACGCTTCTGGTCGTACCACCGGCATCGTCTTGGACTCTGGTGATGGTGTGACCCACACTGTGCCTATCTACGAGGGTTACGCCCTGCCCCATGCGATCATGAGGTTGGATCTGGCCGGTCGTGACTTGACCGACTATCTGATGAAGATCCTGACGGAGCGTGGCTACAGCTTCACCACCACAGCTGAGCGCGAGATCGTGCGTGACATCAAGGAGAAGCTGTGCTATGTGGCCCTGGACTTCGAGCAGGAAATGCAGACCGCTGCCTCTTCCTCCTCCCTTGAGAAGAGCTACGAGCTGCCTGACGGTCAGGTCATCACCATTGGCAACGAGCGATTCAGGTGCCCAGAGGCTATGCTGCAGCCATCTTTCCTGGGTATGGAATCCGCTGGTGTCCACGAAACCACCTACAACTCCATCATGAAGTGCGACGTCGATATCCGTAAAGACTTGTACGCCAACACTGTTCTGTCTGGCGGTTCCACAATGTACCCCGGCATCGCCGACAGAATGCAGAAGGAAATCTCCGCCCTGGCTCCTCCCACCATGAAGATCAAGATCATCGCTCCCCCTGAGCGCAAATACTCTGTATGGATCGGTGGCTCCATCCTGGCCTCCCTGTCCACCTTCCAGCAGATGTGGATCTCCAAGCAGGAATACGACGAGTCTGGCCCCTCCATCGTACACAGGAAGTGCTTCTAAACATATCTGTGACACTCTCTCATGCTCAATAGTATTCAAAACCAGTAATGCCAGACATAAGGTATTCTCTTTCCCATCGGTGCTAAGACAATCGAGACGAAAAGAACAGTTTCTTGGCTAACCGACACCTCTGCCCAGGAAAACCTAAAACGTGGCTGTTTCGAGAGAATTCCAGTGGGTTGCAAAAACTGACTTGTACAATTCACATTTCTCTTCGTTCATTTTGTTCGAATTCTCGTGTTTTTGCACTGGTTACATGTCCACTGTCAATGTTTGTTTTGAAATATTTACAAAAATATTTTCTACAAAACTGAATAAAACCCAAAAAAATACGCAATATTGGTCTATCATTGTGAGTGTCGTGTGTGTCTGTAAAAAAAAATTACGCATTCTTGGAGCATGTTCATATGCGAGCTGACGATACCTCGGCGGCCGAGTTTGGCCACCGTTGGCCCCACGAGCCAACGACAGCCAAAGTCGGCCCGATGACCTTTTCCATATTGGGCTCGGCAGCATCATGTATGTAGTCTGTGTCCCGCTGAGCTTCAGGTCCAACAAGAATTGAGGGTCTTGGTATTTGGCATCAAAGTATCCTCTGGCAAGCTGTATATTGCTCTGCTCCTGTGAATGAGATTGTTGGTCACAAAAACCCCGGAAGTGCAAAGCGCAATAAATAGCAAACGAGAAACGATCTCTAACATCGGGCGGAGCAGCTTTTACTGTTCTGCCCATGGTGTTTGCAAAGCGTTTTTCTTTCTTGGTGGTTTGCCGTACTGCCCAAACTCTGCTACACACAGATTGCTAATACACTTGTTGCATAACACCAGGCAAACACTTCTTCGACAGAACAGAAGATATATTTTTGTATGACGGGTCAGTCACAGCCACTGTAAGACGGCAATGTACAGTCGTGCACTTCGAAGAAAAAAAGCGACAAAAGGAATGCTAGTTCTTTCAGGTTAACCCCTTCACTGCCAGTACTGGCCATGATTTGTTCTGTAAATGCATCTGTCCAATGAACACGGATGCAAAATAAGTGCAGCAAGAGGCATAAAGTTCTATGCCTCTTGCATTTGGGTGGCGCTGGCCGTGTCCCAGCAGTTAGGGCGTTAAACCTTGTAACAAATGTAAAAACTGTACACACTCGCGTTTTAAAGTGCGTAACTGCATTTGCATTTCATGAAAGCTGCAGACTATGATGAATGCATGCAGTAATTATTTCAGCCTGCTCTGGTACATTGTGATGTCAAACATTCTTCCTCGCGGCGTAAATCAATGAATTCACATACAAATCACACATTACCTGTGCACCAGTTTCAAGAATCTGATGTATTTCACAGCCCTGGATATAAAACGCACAGTTTTACAAAGTTGCAGGTCACCCGTACGGGCTACTATTAAACTTAGGATATCATAACAAACTACGAGCCAAGCTGTTGCGAGCGAAGTTTGTTATAAGCGAAGTAATGCACACAAAAAGAGTGCTGTCGGGACCTGTGTAAAGTGTTAATATATCCGACTTGTGTAATAAGCGAAAGCGACTGTAATGGGTGAGAATGGAACACTTCTCTCGCTTACAGCCTGAACATGATGAGATTTGGAAAAAAAATATGGTAAGCATACTCGTTGTTAACTGAACACAATCCAACTGCAAGAAACATAGATCCTCATGAGCCCCCGCAGTTGCGGGGGCTCATGAGGAGCTATGTTTCTTTCTCACATCACTTTGTATCCATGTTCCTTTGGCGCTGAATTAACAAAGATTTACGCGGAAACATCTGCGTCCGCTGGCAGTGAAGTAGTTAATACAGTGATATATTATTTTTTTAATGAATATTTTTCTGTTCTGTGTATGTAATTACTAACAATAAGTATAAATATGTGCAAATTCAGTCAGATGTAAGGCAGCACAAGGGTAACGCATGATGACTTTTATTCGAGTGATGCGTTACAATCACGCGCGTACACGCACATATACACACACACGGGCACACACACACACACACACACACACACACACACACACACACGCGCGCGCGCGCGCGCGCGCGCACGCACGCACGCACAGACACTTGACACGTATCTCAGTCAAACAAAATGATCGAAACTTATCAACGGCGACATATGTGTGTAACTTCAAGCAGTCGAGGATGAATTTGATACAGCAATCTCCATAGTTTATCGGCACACAGATGGCGCGCGTGGGGTGAGGGGTGTGTGTGTGCGGCGGGGGGGGGGGGGGGGGGGCGTTATCATACGTATGGCCTTCAATATGCATGTCAACCTACACGATCAAAGCAGATGGTGGATAACCCGCCCACCGACCGACAGCACAGACAACCCATCCAACACTCACCTACAGCAGGCATAGATCCTCATGAGCCCCCGCAACGTATAACATCTAGAAGAGGTATATATCCTCATGAGCCTCAACAGATTGCGGGGGCTCATGAGGATCTATGTCTTTTGCTCGCTCGCGTTACCTGTATGTTTATGCAGAATACATCTTCTCTCGTGTGTGTTCAGTATGGGTACAGATGTTCGTACAAGACCTTAAATATCAGTAGGCTATGTCTGTTTCACAGTATATATATATATATATATATATATATATATATATATATATATATATATATATATATATATATATATATATATATATATATATATATATATATATATATATATATATATATATATACTGTGAAATATATATATATATTTACTTTAGAGCTCGCTGACATAACGGTTACGTTGACCGCATAAGGAGAACGAGTTATCACAGTGACCTTTCAATTTAACTCATTCATGAATACAAACGACTGGCAACTCGAATGGCATAGCCTGGTTCTCATGAGGCCAGACTAAGAAAGCCATGCAGGCAGCGGTGAGAATACCTCCCGATTAAACTGATGAGCATGTCGGATCATTCAGGAGCGTCAAATACTGATTATAATGTTATATATAATAAAAGATATCTCCACAAACTAAACAAACAAAATTGTGCTGAAGAGCCCTAGCTCGCCTTAAAGTACCATTACGGCATAAATTCGAAGACACGTCATCTGCACCATTTGTGCTTGTTATGTCTTGTCGACACACCTAATGAACTTTAACAGCAGTTTGGACAGGCAGCAACAGCACATGCGTAATCGCACTTATTTATTCTGTGTAGCCCTTAGCGTTTCAAACTATTTCTGTTTTTCGTACTGATAGCACTGTATTTATAGAAAGGAGTGGAGTCATTGTCTTGTTACTTGATATTAAGATGACGTGTACTGAGCTGGATTCTCCTGTGTCTAAATGAACCATAACTAGACCTGTGCGTAGCCGGCCTTTCGTAACCGTTTGTTACAGCAGTTATCTTTGAACAGTTTCGCCGGGCGGTAGTGGGCCTTTAACTTGCATGCATATTCGTCTTTCTCTCGTTCTTTGTCTCTTAACCCATTCAGCCCCGATGCACTACAGCATGCGATGGCCGGATCGACCATGATAATTCAAGGGTAGTACCAGCCTGTTAGCTTGGCGCCCTCAGGCGCCAAGCTAATCTGACACTACCCTTGAATTATCATGGTCACTAAATTCATTTCCTGCAACTGATACAGAGTCATTAAGTGACACCTCCAAAACTCTGGTAAATTCAGTGAGGCCTTGAGGTTAAATGGGCTAGGCGGGTCAGTGGGGGAGGAAGGGGAGTGGGGGGTTAGACGAGGGAGGAGTCACATCTGCGTTCCTGAGTTCCTAAAAGGAGAAGTGGCTGTCTCGAGCACATCTTACAATCAATGTGTGCTGGTCTGTGATTTCGGACCTTACGGTTCTGCGCCGTAAGGTCCAAAATCACAGACCAGCATACGCATTGACTGGCACGTCGAGACTGTATGTGCCCATACATAATTTGTCAGGTGTGGGCCCAGAGCGTAAACACGCGGCCGACGGTTAAAGTGTATACAGCCCACAAATACTGTACTGCAAGCCATAAATGGTCAGTCAGCCGGACAGCGATAACAGCGCACGGCACAGGTCTAGGGCAAGTCAAGCCACACACACACACATACACACACACACACACACACATACACACAGCACACACACACACACACACACACACGCACACACAACAGTGACACACACACACACACACACACACTCAGAGGCGGGAGGGAGAGAGAGAGAGTGCGTGCGTGCGTGTGTACGTGCGTACGTGCGTGCGTGTGCGTGCGTGCGTGCGTGTGTGAGACACAGAGATAGACGGAGAGATAGACAGACAGAAAGAGAACTTTATTTTACAGCGAAGAGAGCTCTAGATAAAGACATTCAGAATGAGAGACAGAGCAGAAATACCATACATACACCGTGAGATGTTTTACAGAAGAAACAAGATGGGATGAACCATAACCCACAAAGTCCCTTCTATAAGAGAGTTGTTCTCGCTTTCCATGGTCACTACCTTTTGTCTTTGACCTGATTCTGATGTTGAATTATCTCGTATTGAAAAAGTCACGCAGATCTGCCAATGCGTCAGTGAGTTCTATAAGAGGCGCAGGACATACGCGTCATTGATTTGTCAAACGTCATTTGTCATGACGTAAGTATTAGTTTTACGTAATTTTATATTTTACGTGATATGAGTTTCATTTTCGCTTCATAGGCTTGAGAAAATGGCGACAAAACTAGAACTTCACTTTACAATTTTAGTCTTGCTATAATTTGTGTGAAAGCAGGCTGACTTTCATACCTAGCTACATGACATACTAAGTACACGGGTCACCTGCATGCTCTTCTAAAAGCGTGTTGATGCGTGTGTACGTATTAGTGCGTGCCGCGCGCGCGCACTCCAAACATCTCCAAGAGGCATAGATCTTCATGCGCCTGAAGGACGCAAGAGGATCTATTCCTCTCGTGGAGATGCGAGCATGTTTATGTGTGTGTGTGTGTGTGTTGAGAGAGAGAGAGAGAGAGAGAGAGAGAGAGAGAGAGAGAGAGAGAGAGAGAGAGAGAGAGAGAGAGAGAGAGAGAGAGAGAGAGAGAGACAGAGACAGAGAGAGAGAGAGAGAGAGAGAGAGACAGAGAGAGAGAGAGAGAGGCAGAGACAGAGACTACAGAGAGAGAGAGAGAGAGAGAGAGAGAGAGAGAGAGAGAGAGAGAGAGAGAGAGAGAGAGAGAGAGAAATGAAATGAAACTTTATTTTCCAAGGATAAAAGAATAGGTGCGCAGACCTGTTTTCATTCTTGTCCTTGCTACACACTACAAAACAAAATAACGTACATAAAATTACTCTCTTACACACACACGCGCGCGCGCGCGCGCCGGTGTGCAATTGCCGCGTGCACAGGTTTGTGCCAGATTAGCTTGTAGCCTACAGGCGCCAAGCCAAGCCTGCGCGACTCTCCACACTGACACACACACACACATGCAGACAAAAGCGTCAGAGTGGGTTACCTACCATTATTTTTATGTCAAAATGGGTTCCCATATTTCTATTTATTCTAGGGCTCTGGAATTGATGCGAATGTTTAGAACTCACCTTATAACTAAGCTCTATAACTTAAAATAAAATAGACATTTTCTGGAAACAGAGCCACTAGATGGGGAAAAAATGGGTTCCAACAATAATGTGGGTGCCTCTCACACACAAAAACTGGCATTACAGTCAAAATGGGTGTCTTCACAACAGTAGGCGTCTGTAATAAGGTCAACTTCATGGAATACTTCTTTTTCACATTAATTTTTGTTTTCCAACTTCAGTAATGTGTATGTGTGCTTTAACATTTTTAACATTGTATGGTGCAAAATTCAATAAACACTGGCCCGTAACCTTTCGATTATGATTTTTACAGAGAAAATCTTTTAAACATTGCTGCGTTTTGTCCTTCTGAAGCAAAACAGTTTATCGTGGCATTGATGTGAGAATCAACATAATGTATTCTGGAAATTAAAGGACTTTTTTTTTTTTTGGTTTTGGGTACTCTGGAGTTTCAGACAAACAGCAACAGAGCATTTTGAATATTAACCCTTATCATTCGGAATACACCAGTGTGTGCAATAAGTGTGACTGAAATAGTCCAAGGGTTAGTGCCAGAATAGCTTGGTGCCTCTAGGCGCCAAGCTATTGTGGCACCACCCTTGAACTAAAGCCATTGGTCTATGTCCTCATCTGTTTGTACTGTAATGTAGCTTGCATAGAATTATGGCAGTGAACAAATTCGAAGCTTTTAGCCTCAGTATGATGCGGGTCAAAAAGTGTGGAAAAATATGAAAGATAGAAAAAGACCCAGACGAAGAAACTAACACTTAACTTATTCTACCCCAGACACACCACAGCAAAATAAAGATCCACCAAGATAGTTCAAGGGTGATGCCAGAAGAGCTTGGCGCCTATGGGCGCCAAGCTATTCTGGCATCACCCTTGAACTATCATGGTGGATCTGTGTCCTGCACTGCAACGCAGTCTTCTGAAGACGACTTCAACATTTGGGCTTAACTTATTCTACCCCAGACACACCACAGCAAAATAAAGATCCACCACGATAGTTCATGGGCCTATGGGCGCCAAGCTATTCTGGCATCACCCTTGAACTATCATGGTGGATCTGTGTCCTGCACTGCAACGCAGTCTTCTGAAGATGACTTCAACATTTGGGCTTAACTTATTCTACCCCAGACACACCACAGCAAAATAAAGATCCACCACGATAGTTTAACTCATTCTACCCCAAGACCGAAATCCCCAAATGTTGCCGTTGTCCTCTGAAGACTGCATTGCAGTGCATGACACAGATCGACTATCATAATTCAAGAGTGATGCCAGAATAGCTTGGCGCCCATAGGCGCCAAGCTATTCTGGCATCACCCTTGAACTATCATGGTCGATCCTTATCTTGCTGTGGTGTGTCTGGGGTAGAAAGAGTTAAGGGTGATGCCAGAATAGCTTGGCGCCTATGGACGCCAAGCTATTCTGGCATCACCCTTGAACTATCATGGTGGATCTGTGTCCTGCACTGCAACGCAGTCTTCTGAAGACGACTTCAACATTTGGGCTTAACTTATTCTACCCCAGACACCCCACAGCAAAATAAAGATCCACCATGATAGTTCAAGGGTGATGCCAGAATAGCTTGGCGCCTATGGGCGCCAAGCTATTCTGGCATCACCCTTGAACTATCATGGTGGATCTGTGTCCTGCACTGCAACGCAGTCTTCTGAAGAGGACTTCAACATTTGGGGATTCCGGTCTTGGGGTAGAATGAGTTAAAATGACAGAACAGAACACTGACATTAACTGACAACATAAGAAATCACTTGAAACTTCAGCCTTTATTATTGTCTTTCTTCCCCAACAACCAACCATTCTTCCATTTGCAGAGTTTTAAATGGTATGCAGTATATTACAAAATGATCCAGGCCCCCCCCCCACCCCACCCCCTACCCCCCCTAATAACACTCTTGTAATCAATCTTTACGTTGTCAATGGTTTTCTTATCTTATCTTATTATTGTCTTTTGTCTCCAGCCGGCCGTTTCGTTTTGCAAATCCAAAGGTTATACAGTATACAAAATGATCCAGGCGTCCATCAGATAAAAAAAGCAGGCTATACATGCTGAAACCATCCAAATAATAACACTCTTGTAATAAATCTGTATGAAACCGAAAATGCCGCGAGTGGCGGGGAACCTCGATTCATTTCTTTTGTAACTTTTTCAGTCTGTTGCGGACGTAATCCTTAATGTTTGTCCAGCGCCTATGTCTAAGTGCGGGCTCTTCTGCCATTGCGTGCTGTATCTCGGCCTTTCCAGGAAGTTTGTTCATGACGAGGTGTGTCTTGAAACGAGTTTGAACAGCTTTCTCTTCAGCTTCCCCCCATGTTTTCCTTGTAAATCTAGCTTTCTTTCGAACAGGAGCTGACGCAGTACTGTCATCATCAAAACTATCTAGATTGTCATCAGGCTCTGGACGTCTTTTCTCCGTCATGCTCATCGATTCCTGTGTTGTTGACTTGCTACTTGCTTCATTCACAGGTGCTGTTCCCCCCGAGACCTCTCTGCCAGTTTCTGATGTGTCTTCATTGTCAAAGTCAATCTCTTCATCATCGCCCAGCTAAGCTCTAATGCAACTCTCAAAATCTGTCATCCCATTGTTAACTGACAGAAGAATCTTTGCCACTTTTGCCTTTTGAAGGACGTCTTGAGGTTGGCGGTAGATATGGCGATGTATCCAAATATCATGGCCAAGGAAATCTGCCAGCTGCTCCTGGTCTAACTCCGAGATGGCCATTGACTGAGCCAAAGTTGCAACCTGCTTCCGTAACTGAGTAAATGTGAACATGGCTTGGTATGACACCCCTGCTTCTAGGGCATGGGCCTTCAGAACATCATGGCCTCTGTAAGGCCTCTGACCAGAAGGTGTGGCAAAGATGTACTGGGAATCAGCGAGAGCTGGCACTGATTGCCTCATTTGAAGGATTCTGTCCACAGTTGTCATCATCGTCTTCGTCAGCAAAACGGGAACACTCCTATTAAACTTGCCTCTGATTTCCACTTGCTGAAAATGATTCACCATTTTCTTCTCAACCTCTGTGAGACCTTTCAAGATATCTTGATTGGTGATCGATCCAATCTTAGCATTCTGGAAGTCTGACACCTTCATTCTCTGAACTTCTCCCCCTCGTTTTCGGCTGAAAAGTGATACAGCACAAAGAGTTGCTTTAACCACTGTCGGATAATCTTCCGAAAACATCCTTGTCTCAAGAAGCTGTTGGACCTTCCTCACATCTTCACATGATGGGATCAGCTTGGGTTTATTCATGGTCATTTTCCCGACCGACTGGGCTGCTGTAGCGGACACACAATCATACCAGTCCCCGTTGAAGACAGAGTCAAACCGCTGCGCCTCAGAGAGCTCCTGTCGCCACCTGTCGTCTGAACCCTGCCCAAGCTGTTTGGATGCCTGTGACTGTTTGATCTGTGAACACTTCAAAGCATGGCCTATGCGCATTGCGAGATTGCCTTTTTTGAACTGATGTGTGTCCTCATCAAAATCTGCTAGCTCTTTTACAGCCAGAACAACATGATCAAAGCTAGCTGAATTGATCACAGCATTTAAACTTGCGATTTTCATTTCTGACCTCACTCTGATAATCTTTAATAGTCTCCCTAACTCCCGCATCCTGGATCTGATTTGTCCAGCCGTGTGTTCTTCAATGTCCCTGCGGTCAATTAATCTCTTTCCATACTCAAGAAGCAAGGGGTCAGTTCTGATGAGACGGCTTATCTCATCATCTCTCTGGCTGGCCAAGACCTTGTGATAGAAGGAAAATTCAACGTCTAAGGGTATTGGAAGCATTAGCCGACCACGGCGCGCCGCGTCCCCTCGCTGAGTGATCTGAAACCCTCCTGGCTTCTGACAGCAACGTTTTGAGTGTACAGAGATCAGCTTTTTTTTATAGAGCCCTTTGCAATGGCTACAGGCGAGAAGGTCGTCTACCTTACTAGTTTTGGTGCGATACTTAGGAATCAAACATCCGGATTTGTTTTCAAGAACATCAACGTTATGCATGTAATCACCCTCATCTTGTAGTCGGCTGATCCATGCTCGACGTCTCTGTTTTGTCCCTTTTTTCATCGACAAAATTTTAGCAACGTCTGCCTCATCTGCATGGACATCTTGTAAGTGCGTGCTCATTTTCAAGACAAGCTTGCCACACAATTTGCATGCATGTTTCTTGTCCCATTTGTACTTTCCTTTCCCTCTCTGCGACACGTGCACACCTGTTTCTTCTGTAAGTGCTCTTTCCCCACTCTTTCCAGCATCATGTTCCTTCTGCCTATCCACATTCTCATTGCCACCCCCTAACGCACACTGCACCTTGCTGGTACTAGCGTCACTGACACCTGGCCACCCCGAACCTGCCACTTTGATGAAATCTAACATAGTCGATACAATACTGTCTATGTCAGAGATCCCAGCAGTTGATGCCGACACACCCTCTGAATCCGGTGAGCTCGAGCCAGGAACAAACTCCTCATCATCACTGCCCTCGTATTGCGATGTGCTGGCACTACTCTCAGTTTCGGGTCCATCCCAAGCGCCATTTGCCAACTGGAGAAAGAAAGAAAGAAAGATTGAAACCAAAGCTGCATTAGGACAGAAACAGCCCAATTTTGGTTTAAGGGGCCTTGCACAAGAATAAAAAGAGTAATCCCGTGTATGACCGATTTACATATGTGTGACCTCGGTGACGAGGGCTGGCTTCTGCAGCAGCAAAATCCACGTTTTCTGAAAATGCAAGCAGTTTTCACACATTTGTCAACCCTGCGTGACCCATTGAGAGAGGTCACTCAAATTGGCATGTTTAAAAAGGTCTTGCCACAAAGTATCCTTGGGCCAAGCTTGAAGAATGTGGCTTGAATAGTCTCCGAGAAAATGCCACCGTTAACTCATTCTACCCCAAGACACACCACAGCAGGATAAGGATCGACCATGATAGTTCAAAGGTGATGCCAGAATAGCTTGACGCCAACGGGCGCCAAGCTATTCTGGCATCACCCTTGAACTATCATGGTCGATCTGTGTCCTGCGCTGCAATGCGGTCTTGAGAGGACAGGGGCAAAATTTAAGGATTTTGGTGTTGGGGTAGAATGAGTTAAAGTTTACCATGGACGACGGACGGACGACCAGTGGCCCAAAACATAAACTCACTTTTGCTTCGCACGCACGCCAGCCAATAAAATGAAGATGATCATAGAATCACTTTACTTACCAGTTTGTAATTGGGAGCATTCCGCTGCCGTCCATGCACCCTCTTACCAGACGCACCCTCTGTGGCAGAGGCTGGGGGGCCATGATGCTGCAGCTGACTAATTTGGCCATGGGCCTTGGTCATGTGGCAGGAAGGGGCGTGCTTGTCCACTTCCATAGATCCCGATGGGTTTGGACATCCTGCTGCCATCCGGCGCTGGGTGTGTGCAGAAAGTCCTGAGCAGGTGTGACCAAAACGGTGTTGCTGCAAACATGTCCAATACAACCATGTAAACCAATTGACATTTTGAATCAGATTGATTGTACATTGCTTAACGTCCCGACAGCAACAAGGCTTTCTCAGGACGTGCCTGCACTGCTTGTGAAAAAAAACACCTAAACAGAACATTGCCATGTATGTCGCCAGCCGGTCAAATACGTTAAATAAACCTAACACATGGGACATTTAGCAACACACATTCAATATCAAGAGCTACAGGCAGTGCAGACAGTAGGGAGAGTTTTAAAAAGGCAAATACAGGTGAATGGACAACGGGTAGACAGAAACACATGCCCCAGAATAGAGAGAAAAACCCACCCTGTGGGGCTGACCAGGGTGACCCTGGGAACTAAAAACTGGTAATACAGTAAAAAGCGACACTTCAGTTGCACATTCCGAAAGACCTGTTTGTGGACGTTTGTTCTTCGAATCGCGAGGCAGTTTTGCAAACGAGGATTTAAATTCTGGCGCCATTTTTTTTTTTTTTAAAGTCAACTGATACTGTGCATGCATGTGTCAAGTTACTTTTCGATCACTGACAATCACACATGTCAGAAAAAAAAGAAACAAAATCGCGTGGCAGATTGACCTTGTAATGGGGTTATTGAACGAATTCCTTTCATTGAAGAAGAAAGCTTTTGTTAAAATCGTGAGGTTCTATTATCATTTACTACAAGACTCAACGGTCAGAGAGAGGAAGACACGGACCGAGCCACGGCTGAAGCAGACGCCTTATTTTTCTGGGCCAAACGGGTATCGGGGATTGGAGGCATCTCTCAGTTAAATAACTGCACTGAACAAGTACATTTGGGCGAGCTCTTAACTAAGAAATATTGCATAAAGTACCTCTGCAAACGCTGAAGAATGGCCAACTGTTGGGGACGAAAGACGACGTTTTAGGAAGGGCAAGGGAAACAACTCCATTCATCGGTGTTGGGCTAACCAATCAGCGATCATCAAGTTGATCTGAAAACACTCCGCTTCCGTGTCAACACACAGGCCCAGGGCATCGCCAAAACACAACATGAAGTAAATCTGGCGAAATGGGGACATCCTATTTTGATATTTTTTTCTGACTTTTGAATGAAAGATAATGCAGAAGCAACCCTCAGAAAAAATGGGTGCCTGACTTGGTCACCCAGAATTTTACACACACCCATTTTGCATAAGGATGGTAAAGAAAGTAACCCATTTGAGTGGTTTGGTGTACGCACACACACACACACACACACACACACACACACACACACACACACACACACACACACACACACACACACACACACACACACACACACACACATCAGTATATCATGTACACGCGGGTCGACGCGAAGAAACCACAGCACTGCCACGCGGTGCGAGCGCCCAATGTTGTGTCTATCGACGGCATCCCGGCTGGCCAGCCGAGTCCATGGGGTCATGGATATTACATAATGCGGCTGGCTGGAATGCCAGCGGTATATTACATGCGTTCATAAATGTTAGAAGAGAATGCAGACTATCCGTGAAATGCCGCATAAGGCATGGAGTGCTACATGTAAAAATAAAAATAGAAATAAAAAATAAAAGGAAAACTTAAGTTTTGTCTAGATGTTTGAGCAGCTTGGTCTTGTATGTTTTATGCGATGGCGCGGCTCTAACATCCGCAGGAAGAGTTCCATAACTTTGCACCAGAATATGACAATGACGACCTATAAATGTCCAGTCGAGGCATCGGTACAACAAGATTGTTCCCTGGTGTTCGACTGGACCTCGTAAGAGCAAAGTGGAACAAACTATTGAGATAGGCTGGTGTTTCTGAGAGGGTGATTTTGCGCATGAGCACCAACTTATTATACTTAAACTGTTTTTCAAGTGGCAAAATTTCTAACAGCTTGAACTTATTGTCAGTACTAATGACTTCTGAGGGTCTGTCAACAATGAGTTTAATGGCTCTTCTGTGGAGCGAGTTCAGACTTTTTAAATTAGCATCGCTACTACCGTCCCAAATAGATGAGGCATAATCCAAATGTGACTGAATATGGGCATAGTAAAAGAGTTTCCTTGTTGGCTCATCAGCGAAATGTCTCAATTTCGACAGGAGGAATACATTTTTAGATACTTTTTTTACACAGTTTAGTAATGTGGCCTTGCCAGCACAACTTGTCGTCTAAGTTGATTCCAAGCACGCGTTGTTCTCTGACTTGCTCCACAGGCTGGCCGTTAAGTGTTAGTTGAAGGGGAGGGGGGTTCAACTGATGCTTTTGCCGTATGGTAATCAGCATGCATTTGGTTTTAGTGGGATTAGGTATCATGGCGTTATTTCTGCACCATTCAGATACCTCATTTAAACTGTCCTGGAGAATCTTCACCATACATTTTACGTCTGATGACGAAACGTCCAGCGTTCCATTGTCTGCAAAAAGACTGCAAGTTACACTGGAGTCAGATATATGTAATGGAAGGTCGTTTATAAAGACAGAGATCAATAATGGACCAAGAATCGATCCCTGTGGTACTCTGTGCTCTATCACCCCTTCAGGTGAGTTTTTACCTTTCACGTAGACATACTGCGTACGCCCATGCAGATATGACGTAAGGAAGGCAAGTGTGTCTGCGCTTAGTTGATAGACATTAAGTTTTTGAACTAAAGTTTTATGATTGACGAGGTCAAATGCTTTTGAAAGGTCCAAAAATACTGCTCCAGTCATTTGACTGCTATTTATGGCAGTAAGCCATCTGTCAACTAGGTGTACCAGTGGCAGTAAGCCATCTGTCAACTAGGTGTACCAATGCTGTGTGACAGGAGTGTTTCCGCCGAAAGAGAGAGAGAGAGAGAGAGAGAGAGAGAGAGAGAGAGAGAGAGAGAGAGAGAGAGAGAGAGAGAGAGAGAGAGAGACAGAGAGACAGAGAGACAGAGACAGACAGAGAGACGCGTAGTGACGGAGTTGCCTCTTTTACGTCACCGCCACTTTCTGACTTTCCCTAGAAGTAAAGGTTTTTTAGTGTTTTAATTCTTTTCTGAAAAAATAATTACTAAAGAAGTTGAAAGGATACAAAGCTGGCTAACGAACTCATCCAATGTCTTTCTCCAAACTAGATATATGCAAAAGTTCAAGTAAATTACGGACTCTAATCTGGGTCAACCGACTGCCTATAAACGGTTGTTTATGTCTTCAATGAGACATTCAATTACAATATGCTCGGAGGTTATCTTAGCCACCCACTTAAGAAAGTATTTCGCCAAGTTTCAAGCTTGTGTGTACAGACTCGGAAATCAGTATCGGAGATTCTCTTATTTACATACATACATACATAGTACATACATACATACATACATACATACATACATACATACATACATACATACATACATACATACATACATACATACATGCATGCATGCATGCATGCATGCATGCATGCATGCATGCATGCATACATACATACATACATACATACATACATACATACATACATACAATCATACATACATATACGCACATACATACATCATCACATACGGCGCTTCGCGCCAAATGTACGTTCAGCTGCGAGGTTAGCGTAACTAGACATGACGTAATTTTTATCTTGTTACTTCAATTGTTAGAGGTTTAGCCTGCCCGCCTTTGACATCATGGACATGCTATTAAATTCGCCTCACCACGACCCGTCCTAAAAAGTCCCTTCTATAAATAGAAGAGACTTAAAATTATGTGTATCTGTGCGAGGGGGGGGGGGGGTGGCATAGGGGAAGGAGGCAAGAGAGAGAGAGAGAGAGAGAACAATGAACAATGAGAGAGAGAGAGAGAGAGATGATGATGATGATGATGAAACTTTATTTATCAACGGTAAAAAGTTTTGACAGAAACAAATCGTCATTTTACAAACTTGCCGTTGCTAACATCTACAACATAAAATAGATTAAAAGATAATAATAATAATAAAGGTTTACTGATATTTACACATATTATTTCATGCAACAATAAAATTTTTAAAAAATAAAATAAAATAAAAAAAATAAATAATAATGACACAAAATAATAATAACACTTAACATTCATCTTATACCATCACACACACACACACACAAACACACACACACACACACACACACACACACACACACACACACACACAGAATGAATGAATGAATGAATGAATGAATGAATGAATGAATGAATGAATGAATGAATGAATGAATGAATGAATGATTCTTTATTTCTCAAGGATGGAAACAATAGGCGCACAGGCCTCTTTTCATGTTTGTCCTTGCTAAACTACAACATTAAAAGCAACATTAAAACAATATGTTAATAGCACAAAACAAGCGGCTACACCCACAGGTCACTTGTGTTACATTCCAAGGTCGCTGAAGATTACACACACACACACACACACACAGCAAAATGACAGGGTATTGGGGGGGGGGGGGGCGGGTGCGATGTAAAGTGTGTTTATAGAAAGCGACTGCACACTTATGATACAGTTACTCATGTGTAGGAATTTAGTGAGCAGGCAAAACACCACGATAAAGAGAGATATTATGTAAAAGCTAACAAGTGCAAAACGGAGGACCACAGGAAATCATTGACATGACTCTTTTGGACATATTATCTACGTTTCTTTCAAGTTTGCTCAGAGATGTATTTAAAAGCTTTCGTCCTAAACAATGGAAGATGTCTCGTTTGCTGTATATGTGGAGGAAGCGAGTTCCATAAATAGGCACCCGCGTAAGAAAGGCTGGATTTAAACAAGTTGATTCGGGGCCGTTCAATGACGATACTGTTCCTCAAAGTGCTGTAAACCCTTTCGCTCTCAGTGAAAAGCTTAGCCAGGTAGAGGGGGGCTTTCCCGTTCAGTGCTTTGTGCATAAGTACGCACTTATTAAACGTAAGGTGTTGATGTAAAGGAAGGAGCCCTGTTGCCTGAAGCTTTTCCTCCAAAGTTAGAAAAGGGGGTTGGGAGGATCAGTTTAACTGCGCGATTGTATAGAGAATTAATCCGCTTAAGGTTAGCCTTACTACAGCCGTCCCAAATAGTAGATGCGTAGTCCGAATGTGAGGTTTAATGTAGGAGTTGAAAAATAGCTTACGTGTCTTAGTATCAATGATAGATTTTAATCTTGACAGTAAAAATAACTTCTTTGATAATGTTTTCCCTAGTTGTGTTAGATGGGGCAACCAGCACAGTTGGTCATCAACAATTACCCCGAGGAGGCGATATTCCTTGACTTGCTCAATGGGAACTGAATCAAAAGAGAGGTTAAGTGAATGGGGGCGGTTGCCTGATGCTTTTGGTGTGTTGTGATTAGCATGCTTTTCGTTTTGGATGGATTTACAAGCATTTGATTATTTTTGCACCACAGTGAGACCTCTTGAAGACTAAGTTGAAGATTGCTTGATATTTCAGGTAGAGTTTTCCCGCCCGCGTGAAGAGCTGAATCATCGGCAAACATGTCACATTCCGTATTTGGATTGGATATATGAAGTGGAAGATCATTTATAAACAAACAGAAAAGTAACGGTCCTAGTATGGATCCCTGGGGCACGCCATACTCAACACGCTTTTCAGAAGAGAAGGTAGCTTTGATGTACACAGCCCCGTTTGAATTCTCCCTATGATATATGAACAAAAGAATGAGAGTGTCCCTGGGCTGTTATTGTTAAAGTAGCAGTCTAGTTTCTCTAATAAAATTTCGTGGTTTATAAGGTCGAAGGATTTTTTTAGGTCTAGAAAGACAGCACCAGACATTTTGTTTCTGTTGATGTTGAGCAGCCAAGTGCCAATCATATGAACCAAGGCAGTGTGAAATGAATGGTTAGGGCGAAAACCAGATTGATATTTATTCAGGAGAGACTTTTCTTCCAGGAATTCGAGAAGATGTTTGTGTACATGCTTCTCAATAGGCTTCGATAGAATAGATAATATGGATATAGGCCGAAAATTATTTGGATCAGATGTGTCTTTTGTTTTAGGTATAGGCACCACTGTTGTAACCCAAACAGCCAGTGAGATCCTTGGCAAACACGGACAAGCAAAGAAACCTTGGGTTACAGCTGACATCTTTGTTCTATGTGACAAGCGTCGAGAATTAAAGAAAAAGAAATCAGAGGTAGAAGGAGCTAAACAATACAGGGAAATTAACCAGGCTATCAAGAAAAGCATGAAAAAGGCAAAGAATAAGTGGGTTGAAGAGCAGTGTAAACACGTAGAAGAAAATCTGAACAAAAATAATAGCAAAAAAGCATACCAGCTGGTGAAAGACCTGACCAGTGTAAAACAAGGATGCTCCTCGATCATTCAAGATAGTGAAGGGAACTGTCTTATAGAAGACCAAGACATACTGAAGAGATGGACAGAGTACTGCTCAGATTTGTACAACCACCGAGCTGCAGGGGACCCAGGCATACTTGTCAACCCACCCGTGACCAACAATGGCAACTATCCCATCCTCCGAGAAGAAGTAGAGGCTGCAGTGAAGTCGCTGAAAAAAGGGAAGGCAGCTGGAGCAGACAACATCCCTGCAGAGCTAGTCCAAGAAGGGGGAGAAGACACGTTAAGCGCATTACTAACAATCTGCAATACGATCTGGCAGTCAGGGGATTGGCCCACACCATGGAACCAATCACTTATAATAACTCTCCCCAAAAAAGGTAACTTACATCAATGCCAGAACTATCGCACGATCAGTCTTATATCCCACCCAAGCAAAGTCATGTTAAAGATCCTACTGAATCGGCTGAAACCACGGCAGAGAAAATCATAGCTGAGGAACAGGCAGGCTTCAGACCAGGGCGCAGCACAACTGAGCAGATCTTCAACCTGAGAGTGCTATGTGAGAGGTACCTCCAGCACCAGCAGGACCTCTATCATGTCTTTGTGGATTTTAAGAAAGCGTTTGACAGGGTGTGGCATGCAGCCCTTTGGTCCACCATGAAGCTATACAACATCAATGCCAACCTGATCAAAGTCATAGCAAACCTTTACAACAAGGCCACTAGCGCAGTCTGCTTCAACGGCAAAATAGGAAACTGGTTTAAGACTACAGTTGGAGTCAGACAAGGCTGCTTGCTCTCACCTACTCTTTTCAACATCTTCCTGGAAAGAATCATGACGGACGCTCTGAAAGATCATGAAGGAACTGTCAGTATTGGAGGCAGAACAATCACGAACTTGCGCTTTGCGGACGACATTGATGGCCTTGCAGGAACAGAGAAGGAGCTAGCTCAGCTGGTGGAAAAGCTGGATAGTACAGCCATTGCATATGGAATGGAAATCAGTGCAGAGAATATATATATTTAGTTCTTTTTCGGCAGTCAAGGGGTTAATTACAACCACTTTATTAATCAGTCAATTGGAAGCAAATACCAAACACGGGCGCGACATGGTGTGATTTTCCACACCTCTCAAAGGCATTAACTGGCATGAGCCCCTGAAGCTGTCGTGGCTCATGAGAATCTTTGCCTTTTGCTTTCAGGCACTTTGGCACTTTTACATCCTTTGCAGATTGTAGGTGTAAAATAATAATAATGGGGTCAATTCCTTAAGGTGTAGGGGGGGGAGGGGGAGGGGGTTTCTGTGGCTCCTAATCACCAAAGATTCTATGGACGCTTTGCATTTACATGAATAAAATACAGACATTTACAGACGAACATCAACACATTTCTGATGCTATAAAACGCACACACACACACACACACACACACACACACACACACACACACACACACACACACACACACACACACATACACACACACACACAGGGAGACAAACCCATCAGAGTGGGTTACCTACCATTTTATGTGAAAATGGGTTCCCATATTTCTATTTATTCTAGGGCTCTGGAGTTGATGCGAATGTTTAGAACTCACCTTGTAACTAAGCTCTACAACTTAAAATAAAAAAGACATTTTCTAGAAACAGAGCCACTGGATGGTGAAAAAATGGGTTTCTACCAATAAGGTGGGTGCCTCTCACTCGCATTACAGTAGAAATGGGTGTCCTTGTCAAATCATTCATTTTTTAGCATGAACATCTCAAGAAAATTAGGTGTCTGTAATAAGGTAAAGTTCACGGAATATTTGATGCTTCTTTTCCACATTTATTTGATTGTTATCATTCTTTCTTCAACTTAATGTATATTCCTTCTTTTTCCTGCATTAAAAATGTAAAGCACAATGACACAACACACACTGAACAAATACCTCACTAAAAATACCTCTGGTTGATTTTCTAATGATTGTTTGGGTGGGGTTGTGGGGGGAGGAGAGGGGAGGGGAGGGTGGGGGTGAAGGTGGGGAGGGGGTGGTGGGGGGGGGGGGTCATCACTTTGGGTTTTATAGAGCTGCTGAATGCTCTCTTATGAATGAAAGATTTTAATTATCCCTGGAATCAGGAGGTCATTTCTGAGGCACACAACGAGTTGCACATCAAACCACCCACAAATATACATTTGGAGTGCACCAGATGGATCCAGTTGGACAAGTCCCACATTCCACACTATAGGACAGCTAAGACTGAGATTAGCAATCGCGGCGTTTATGGCACGGTGCAAGGTTTAAAAATAAGAAACTGTTGTTTTTAGAAGCGTGTCGGGCAACAGTTTTTATTAAAACTGTTTTAAAACCTCTCCTTATACTCAACTTATGTTAATGTTAAAGGTGTTTCATTTACAGGCGTGTCGTAACTGTTATGCATCTATTCCAACGTAATAGTGCTGGATATCATAGTTTTCCCATTGTCGCCTTCTCTCTTCACTCAGCACTCGACTTTCCAGTCCTTCCCTCAAACACGCAGCATTCACACAAACAATACTTTACTATTACACCCTTTGGCAACATTAGGTTGGTTTTTTTTTCTCTCTGACCTAGCATTACATACTGCACTAAACGACCGACTGCAGCAGACGACGCAACTAACGACACTGACTGTGTGACGTCATTTGCATTCAATCAATTTGTGCATACAATCTGACAGGAGTTGCAGTCAAAACGAAAGCATGACACCAACAAACCCACAAACAAAGCAACAGGTTGAACCAAAAGACACAAGACAACAGCAGCCTCCCCCAAAGTCTATACGTCCTCTCTCACACTGCGCACTCGTACAATCACTTTACTTCTTAGCAACCGGCGCACGAATATAATTATAGGCTAAGTCAAAGAAAAACAGAAGATATTGGTGGAAAACCCTTTAAAATAGAAACAAAGAACGACGTTTCAGATCTAATATTCTTCATCTGACATGGAAACAAACGTAGAAAAGGTATAGGCTAAGACGCTGGTGAACGTATACATCAATCTCAAATTTCTCACTAGACGTCACCTTTCTCCACATCACCCTGGAAGTACATCACAACTCAACACTTTTTTAACAAAACAACCACACCCTCAAATAACAAACCTAATTTTGTAGGAACATAAACAATTTACTCCCTCAAACAACAAAATCCCCCCCCCCCCCCCACACACACACACACACCCTTCCTGACCCATATCACTGAGCTATGAAGTTATTTATAGCTGAGAAGGGTGATGTCACACATACATGCCCATTTTCAGGGTTCTGTGCACACAACACACACACATTGATGGGAGGGACAAGTTTTCAAACACACTACAGGCGTGTCTGTTAAACACAAAAGTGCATGTGTTAACGCCAAAATGAGAAAAACTGATCTTTTTATTTTTTATGAATCTTTACCCCAAGACAATGCAGAAACAACCCTCAGAAAAAATGGGTGTCTGACTTGGGCACCCAGATTTTTACACACACCCATATTCCATAAGGATGGTAAAGACAGTCACCCATTCCAGATCTTTTGTCCACACACACACACACACACACACACACACACACACACACACACACACACACACACACACACACACACACACACACACACACACACACACACACACACACACGCACACGCACACGCACACACGCACACACACACACACACACACACACAAACAAAAACACAGAGTTGTAATTTAATAATGTTAGAACGGCTGGAAAATGTCTTTTAACCCATTTAACCCATTTAGCCCCGACCTACTAAATCAGGAGATGGATCGACCATGCTAATTCAAGGGTAGTGAATGCCAGATTAGCTTTTCGTCATCAGCCGCCAAGCGGCTAACCTTGCACTACCCTTGAATTCTCATGGTTGATCCATCTCCTAGGACCGGTACATAGTTGTTCAGTGTGACACCTAAAATTAGGCAATTTGGCCTTAAATGGGGTTACATGCTTTGATTATAATTATGATACTGAGAAATTATCATTAGCAGTAGTAGTAGTGGTATTAGCAGTAGTACCATCATCATCTCTAGTATTACGGTGAGATAAGCCTCGTAGCCTGCAGACTGAAGTGAGACGTCAATATTTTAACTCATTCTGCCCGCGACACACCACACACCTATAGGCGCCAAGCTATTCTGCCACCACCCATGAACTATCATGGTCGATCTGTCTCCTGAATTGTAATGCAGTCCTCAGAGGATAACTCCAAAATGTGGATATTTCGTACCTCCGGCACACATGAGTTAACGTCTTCACCATCTAAAATGCGACATCCAGACTAAAATGGTGACTGTCGATCGTGTACAATGCAGAGAATAGCGAAGAGAAAAAGCACGCTTAGAAAAGACAGTTACAATGCAACTTATTTAATACATAATAAATTGTGTTGTAACAGTCTTTTCTAAGCGTACTTCTTTCTTCGATGCGTTAATCTCAGTTGACCATCTAAGAAACGTGTCTACCATGCAATTCTATACGAGGTCTGGCTATGCAGTGAATCAGCAATAATTGTCGAAATGAAAACCACTGTCAACGCATTTCCGCTGTTCCTTTCCCTCAGTACAGTTATTTTTCTACCCGATTACTCGAGTCTGTGCTAAACGGGTGCCGCTTTGGATGAGTAAACAACCTTCTTATAAGGACTTAAAATTAGTATTTACCAACCAACCGGCCGGAAAAGTGACTTACGTGTAACCGGTCACCTTACACAGTTATCGTGAATCCGCACACCTGCGCATTAACTCATTCAACTCCGACACGCCACTGCAAGACATGGATCGAGCGTGATAGTTCAAGGGTTGTGCCAGAATAGCTTGGCGCCCATAAGCGCCAAGATATTCTGGCACAACCCTTGAACTATCACACTCGATCTGTTTCCAGAAGTGTAATACGTAACAGTCTTAAGGGGCCAATTTCAAAATTTGCGGAACAGATTGTGTTAAACTTAACCCCTGTGTGCCTGCAGCCATCGGTACTGTAAACAGTGCCGGTGACTGCAAGAACAAAAGGGTTCAGATATACGTTGCACGATTCGTCATGTATACAACTCACGTTGCCTGGTTTCATACAAACTACATATGCCCTGAAAACAGAATAACTTTGCACCTGTGAGTATCATCATACTACAGGTAATCTTTTATGAGTGAGAGACAGAGACAGAGAGAGAGAGAGAGAGAGAGAGAGAGAGAGAGAGAGAGAGAGAGAGAGAGAGAGAGAGAGAGAGAGAGAGAGAGAGAGTGCGAGAGCGTGACCTATTTCGTACCTGCTTATCATGAATTATTTACGGCGGCTTACTCCCCCTTCTCAGCTAATCTCGTGTCCTCGCGTCACTAATGATAGCCCTGCCCCCCGTGCGCCATATATGGCAGTGGGAACCATAGTACTGAAGCGGATTTTCCGAGAAGTTCACATTACTAATCCCGCCCGCCGCCTCCATATAAGGAGGGCGGCTACGCACCCTCGTGATAATCCCTAGCTGATTGCAACTATATATATTGGGGTAGCTGGCACAAGATTTTCATACACTCGCCTGCAAAGCAAACAAAGAGTAAAGAGTCTACCACACTCTACAACTGCTTTTTGTCTCCGTTCCAGTACTACTACTACACCACAAAAATGTGCGACGACGACGTTGCTGCTCTGGTCATCGACAATGGCTCCGGCATGTGCAAAGCCGGCTTCGCTGGTGACGATGCCCCCAGGGCCGTGTTCCCCTCCATCGTCGGCAGACCCAGACATCAGGTAAATATCCCTTCTGATATTAAATGTAATATTATTTGCTCTTCACGACTTTTTTTTTTTTTTTTAAATGGCAGACTCCTTGCGTACCGGCAACTGTTTTTGTCGCGATGATTCCTACAGGAATCATCGCTGCAAAAACTGCTACCGGGACGCAAAGGGTTAATAGTTGTGTATGCTGGTCTATGATTGTGGACTGTTACGATTGTGGTTGTGTTGTTCCGTGAGAGCATGCATGTATTAATCGTAGGAAACGATCCGCTTTATTTGAGCTATCTTGGCTACAAATCACGTACCTTTTCAGTAAGATTCTCTATCGTTCGCGCAGAGAGTTGAAATTGGCTTTGTTATGATACGCTAAGATTAGTCCGGAAGTTTCTAGCAAAGTCGCACGGAGAAGAGCGGTCGATTTTTGTTATGCGTAGATTCGCTAAGAATAAACGTTCGATCAAGCTCGCGCTGTCTAGTGACCTTGTATGTCTGACATCAAATTGTAAGCAACATTTTGCAACACAGTAGTAGAGCCGCTCTATTCTTAGTCATAGTTGTTTTCTGTGCGCTTGAAATTAGCAGCCAGTCAGTGTACATTATGAAAGGTCGTGAACGGTCTGCCATACTCTTGTGTGACGTCATTACACACTGGGATTTGGGGCTGAAATTAGCAGTCGAATTTTTGTAGACTATTGTAGTTATTCTAGAAAGTTCTTTTTTTTTTTATTAATATTTATGAGTTTCAGTTACGTGTTCCGTTCTGATTGGTTGCGTTGTGTGAATTTGTTGGATTTTGTTCTACTATAAAAGATGGTGCTAGGTGTCATACATTGTCTGTTGTAGGGACACAAAGTTTATCGTAGGTACGTGGCCCGTATAGGGTGTACATTGTGAGAGACGCAACGTTGTATGAGAAACATTGTATCGCCAGTGTTGACATTTTGCAGAGGATACATTGTATCAGTGTTGGTGCATTTGGGAATGCATTGTGTGGAGATCGCATCGCTGAAAAAAAATATTGTTGGAACTGTTACTCCAGTATAGTCTACATCCTTAAGCCACGTGTGACGGGTTGCAGATGAGTGAAGTTTAGTCTTTACAAGAACCTTACGTGCGTGCGTCTGGTGTGATCTCATACTACGACTACGACTCAACACGTAGACTTAATGGACCAAAATCACCGACCAGCCGGCAGTATTATGGTTATGAGCAACTTAATCTACATCAGTATATATCTAGAAGCGATTTCATCAACACATTTATGACATGCAAAACCGAGTCAGACCCTAGGCCTACAAGAGTCAGACCCTAGGCCTACAAGAGACATTTTATTACATTTCGTGTGTCTAAGGTGTATTTGACAATACCGCGGCTTCTACTTCGCGCAACCGGATGCGGCTGGCCGCGAATGAATTAAAGTGTAATATCGGTGGCGTGCTTTAAAAAGTCAGGTAACATAAATATGTGTGTTGGTCTGGTATTATACACCGTTCGACTCTAAGACGTAATGCCCAAAATTACTGACTCACACAAATACGTTCTGAAGTAGCAGATGTACTGTAAATGATGCGTTCCAAGGCACAGATAAACCGCAACCGCTTAATGTGTATATATGCCTTCAAAACACAGTGAAATACGTACGCTCATATAGTACATAACTAATAGAATGTAGTTGATGTTTTTACCTAGCATCTCTATATTTTTTTCGTTCTTTCTGTGTTACAGGGTGTGATGGTGGGTATGGGCCAGAAAGACAGCTACGTGGGAGACGAAGCACAGAGCAAGCGTGGTATCCTGACTCTCAAGTACCCCATCGAGCACGGTATCGTCACCAACTGGGACGACATGGAGAAGATCTGGCACCACACCTTCTACAACGAGCTGCGTGTGGCCCCCGAGGAACACCCCGTCCTGCTGACAGAGGCTCCCCTCAACCCCAAGGCCAACCGTGAGAAGATGACCCAGATCATGTTCGAGACCTTCAACTCGCCCGCCATGTACGTGGCGATCCAGGCCGTGCTGTCCCTGTACGCTTCTGGTCGTACCACTGGCATCGTCTTGGACTCTGGTGACGGTGTGACCCACACCGTGCCCATCTACGAGGGTTACGCCCTGCCCCATGCGATCATGAGGTTGGATCTAGCCGGCCGTGACTTGACCGACTACCTGATGAAGATCCTGACGGAGCGTGGCTACAGCTTCACCACCACTGCTGAGCGCGAGATCGTGCGCGACATCAAGGAGAAGCTGTGCTATGTGGCCCTGGACTTCGAGCAGGAAATGCAGACTGCCGCCTCTTCCTCCTCCCTTGAGAAGAGCTACGAGCTGCCCGACGGTCAGGTCATCACCATTGGCAATGAGCGATTCAGGTGCCCAGAGGCTCTCTTCCAGCCTTCCTTCCTGGGTATGGAAACCGCCGGCATCCATGAGACCACCTACAACTCCATCATGAAGTGCGACGTCGATATCCGTAAAGACTTGTACGCCAACACTGTTCTGTCTGGCGGTTCCACAATGTACCCCGGCATCGCCGACAGAATGCAGAAGGAAATCTCCGCCCTGGCTCCTCCCACCATGAAGATCAAGATCATCGCTCCCCCTGAGCGCAAATACTCTGTATGGATCGGCGGCTCCATCCTGGCCTCCCTGTCCACCTTCCAGCAGATGTGGATCTCCAAGCAGGAGTACGATGAGTCTGGCCCCTCCATCGTGCACAGGAAGTGCTTTTAAATTCTCAAACAGCGTGTACAAACTGACCCGAAAAAAACTAAACTTTCATTTGATAACATCATAAGCCATTACTGAATTGAGCGTATGAAAAGTGCAGAATTTATTTTGCGATCTGAAACGTGTAGAAAATAATGTGTTCCAACACGATCTTCAGTAAGTTTTGATTGAATGGCCAACTAGTGTGTTTGTATCCAGTTGAATCCGTCTGTGATGACTGACAATTTATTACACGGTTGTAATGAATCTGTATGTGTGCTGGTCTGTGATTTGGGACCTTACGGTTAAAACACGTAATGTCCAAAATCACAGACCAGCATACGTACATTTAAAGTTGTGCATGCGTGATTGCGTACGTGCACCTGTTACGACGAGTTAGAACCCTCAGGACTAAATGAAACTCAGGATGTGCCAAGCGTGAATGAGCGAATGAAGTATGCTTGGGATGCATGCTTCTTGTGAATGTTTTCACTGTGATACATTGTGTCTTGTAATTTGAATTTTGCCTCTTTACGTTTTGATATGACATAAAGAAAATAAAGAAGAAAATGTGTGTGCTATTAGTTAATTAATTTTTTGGTTTGTTGAAGATAAAAAATCTCTCTCTCTCTCTCTCTCTCTCTCTCTCTCTCTCTCTCTCTCTCTCTCTCTCTCTCTCTCTCTCTCTCTCTCTCTCTCTCTCTCAGTCATAACTTGAATACAATTTTTACGGGTGTAATACTGTAAAGCCCAAATCCAAAACACAAAAATCACAAAATACGAGCACATTTAAAATGTTGAGACAAAGCAACTTTTTGAACGTCACAGGAACAAATGTGGACTGTGCACAGCAACGAAATTGCAACGTGCACATGTTATATTGGACTACGGCACATTACACGAAAATATTAGCAGTACACGTTTCTAAACTGAGGGTCACAAAGAAGCAACTACCCAACGCACAAAAAGGACATCGCCCGCCGTTGGGCCGCGGACGGCCGTGCGGCGCGGGTCAACGGCGGCCGACATCGGCCCGATGTCCTTTTGCGCATAGGGGACGTAGGTACTTCTCTCATTTGAGAAACATCGGGTGTAGTAGGTATGCAATGACTACACAGTCCGATAAATCAGCCGTAATATGACAAAAGCCTGTGTGTCCATTCAGTTTTGAGAAATGCGAGATTTTCATTGTAGAACAATGCAAATCTAGCTTTCCTGAAGAAAAAAAACACATCGTACTGTGGGGTTTTTGTTGTTGTTGTTTTTGGGCCAAATAACGGCAGAAATGTAATAGTGCCGGTCTGTGATTTTGGACCTCAGGTCATTAGCCTTAAGGTCCAAAACCACACACTAGCAGACACTGTCTTAGCAAATGACTTGAAGACCGATTGGGTTCACACAAGATCTAATGATTAGCAAAGATTACACAGAATAAGAACTACTGTCTTCCACTTAGCGAAAGCGCCTAATTATATACGTTCACGTGGCATGAAATCAGTCTTTCTTAGAGCGACCTACTCCAGACAGTAAAGGGTTAATAGCTCGCACTATTTCCTTTAACTCATTCAGCCCTGACGCACTACAGCAGGAGATGGGTCGACCATGATAATTCAAGGGTAATGCCGACAGATTAGCTTGGCGCCTGTCGGCGCCAAGCTAATCTGGCACTACTCTTAACTCATTCTACCCCAGACACACCATAGGAAGATAAGGATCGACCATGATAGTTCAAGGGTGATGCCAGAATAGCTTGGCGCCAAGCTATTCTGGCATCACCCTTGAACTATCATGGTCGATCTGTGTCCTGCAGTCTTCAGAGGACAACGGCAAAATTTAAGGCTTTCGGTGTTGGGGTAAAATGAGTTAAATTATCATGCTCGATCTTTCTCCTGCAACAGGTGCAAAGTCGTTAGATGACGCCTCCAAAATTTGGGAAATACGTGCGCCGGGCTGAATGAGTTAAAAATGTTCTTAGTTTGTCTTACGGCAATAATGCTGGACAAGAAGGGCGAGCTAAAGTTATGCAGATTGAATGTCGTAAAAAGAATGACATTTCTGCTCTTCTTCTTCTTTGTACACACAAAAGTTCTTTCAGTTAGTCACAAAAATGTCAAAAGGAGCTCAAAAGGCAGTGGAAAACCTCAAGTACGTGTGCCCACTCACATGGATTGTGAAAAGAAGGGTAGCAGACATAGCTGAGCCAAGACACCAGACCCAAATGCGCGGGCCAACGGCGGCCGACGTCCGCCCGGTGGCCTTTGCGCTTTAGGATATAACCTCAGTGTTGAATCGGCGATTTCAAGTTTGTCTACTGTATTGAAAATACCGTAGACTTTGAGATGGGGCTGGTCGGAGCACGATCCGCAGCATTCAAATGACGAACATAGGCGGGCACACATCAGACGGCTCTAACAGTGAAGTAACACGATTCAAAATACGTCATGCCTAGCCTATAAGCTAACCGTGCTGTTGAACGTACATATGGCGGAAAGCGTGTGTGTGTGTGTGTGTGTGTGTGTGTGTGCGTGCGTGCGTGCGTGCGTGCGTGCGTGTGTGTGTGTGTGTGTGTGTATGTGTGTGTGTGTGTGTGTGTGTGTGTGTGTGTGTGTGTGTGTGTGTGTGTGTGTGTGTGTGTGTGTAGACACGAGTATCTCCGGTGTTTGTGTACGTACAGGACTGAAACGGCTTTAGCAAATGCTTTGTTCGTGATGTATTTCGGACAGCCTCCGAGCATATTTTAAATGGTAGACTCGTTAAAGTGAAAAATGTCGTTTATATACAGTCGGTTGACCCGTAATTTTCGTTCTATTCACTCGGAATTTTGGATATAGCCAGCTTGGAGATAGACATTGGGTTCGTTAGCCAGCTTTGTACCTTTTCAACTTTTTCGTAAAAAGTAATTCATTGCAGACAAAAAAAAATAAAAAGAATTAGTCGACTTCTAGAGAAGGATCTTTGGACAGTGACGGTGACACAATGTTCCTAAATTGTCGCAAAGCCGCACCAGATGTCAGTGTTATACAATGTTCCTGAATTTACATCAAATTCGTCACTGTGTACACGGCGTTACGTCAGAGTCATTTTGCTGCATCACCTCTTTTTTACCAAACGGTAATATTCTCAAATGGGTCGGTTAACAGGTTGCTCGGCTGTGTAGCATTTCCGGTTTGGCCTTTCAGAGAAGTGTTTACGTGTGCGCGTTGGAAAGTTTTTTGCGAAGTTTTCGTGTATATGCATAGATATTTTGTGTAGCCATGTAGTTATTTAAGTGTTCTGTTTTCAAGTGTATCTCAAGCTAATAACACTATTTCTACACTTTGTTTGGTCTCTACTTTTGGGTGGCAAAATATTCTCATGTTATTTATGAAATGTTTGAGACAACAAAACTTGTATTGCTGCACCATACATGTATACATTAATATAATAATACTGAAAACAATGAAAGAATTGCGAGTAATGCATTCTAAGGATAATTCATGACACAAACACAAAAAAATTGACAATCTGCCAACAAACTCTTTAATTTTATCAGCATGACAATAAATATGAATTACTGGGTACATTACTACAAGTTTCACTATTGTACCGACAAAACAGAAGAAAATAAGTTTCACTATTGTACTGACAGAACATAAAAAGTTGGAGGAAAAACAAAACAAAACAAACAAACAAACAAAAAAAAAAACCCACACATTTACACAAAAGTTGAAGATCACACACGCCCATGATACAAAAACCGTATGAAAATATCAGGGCGTGAGTGAGACAACAACCTGCTGGCATCAGTAGGTAGGCCTTAGAGTCGGTAGTCCTAATCCCTACCAAAAATATGGGGATATAACTTCAACGGAGATTTTGATACGTGCAACAAAACGCTGCGCAAAATAACTATCTCCGCCACGGTTTGGTCCGCTGACGATGAGGAGTACCGGCAATTTAAAGCAAAACTTCCTCGAAACACACATGAACTAGACATAAAAATTCAGACTGACTTGTGTCGCTCGAGTGTGTACGGCCGGCCGATAAAAAACAGGCCATTTCATCGGATAGTGTGCGATGTGATACACTTTTTTACAAACAAAAAGGTTTCAAACACGAACAATAACGGCGAATGAAAGGTTTGTGGTCAAAACATGGCATTTGCAACAAGTCATACAGCTTTTTTTCGTTGTTGTGGCAACCTTTTACTGCGCAATGTCGGCCGCTAGATCGGGAACTTGTGTAGGGTTTTTTTATTCACAGCTTCCATGTTTGCAAGCAAAACCGGAAGTCGTCCCCAGTAGGTCGAAGGTCATGTTCAAAATGGCCGTACCCATCATTTCTAATTAAAAAGACGTGAATTCTTTCTCTTCAGAATTCCTGTCGCTACTCCAGCCCACCGACCGTACAATGGCGGGAAGCGTCATATCTGTCTTTGTGTGCGCGATTGTGTTTTGATCAGAGGTTGGGGGTTAGAGAAGAGGGAAGAGGGATCAGAAGGATAAGCTTAAAAATATGAACATGAACTCTGAATGCTCCTAAAAGAAAAACGCATGTGAGCTCCAAACCGCAATACGGTAGCTTTTGGGATAAAGTTGACTGAATCAGTTTTCATCTTGTTTCTAATCGAAGCCTGCCTTGCGGAGCAGATCGTTTTAATTCAACACCAAAGAATGTCATCCGTTTAAGGAACATGCGATACAATATTGAGGTCAACAAGAGGCATAAACTATCAACATGAGTCCCCTCAACTGCAGGGGCTTATGAGGATCTATGTCTCTTGAATTTATTTCTTGTAGTATTGCTAAGTTGTTGTGTCAGGCAGCGAATGGCGTTCTGAGTTAAAACATTCCGGCCTTATCACTGACGCCATTGATAACTTGACGCGGCTGGAATGCCAATCTTGGTCAAGTTTCGCGGGCATAGCGGACGGAAGACAAAGCGCACCACTTCCCCTTTAATTTATTGCCGCGTTACACAAGGACACACGGGAAATGCCGCTACCGCATCTAATCACAAATTATCAGTTAGACCGACAGATTTTTTTCACAGAAAGGAGTATTCAGTATTGTTATGGTGAAGCTCAAGTGAAACTTTATATGCCTCCCTAGCTATGTCGGCCTATTTATTCATGTCTAACACTCGTTCATAATTAAGATTCATACTTCTGATCATGACTTGGAAAAGTTAGTCATTATGTCCTTTTTTAGTCTCAGTGAATGTATGTGTCTATGCAGTGTCTGCACTGTAAATCAATGTATTTAGACATATTTGTGGTTGTGAAGAATGTGCGGCAATCTGCCACTGCCCAAATTCTGTTGGAACTTTCCAACAGCTATGTCACAGTACAATTGAAAGTTTCTGCGCTGCCAAACAATGTAAGTGGGTAATCCCGCCGCAACAGGCCCTTGCTTGTTCGCTGTGGGACGTGGTCTGTCACGGTAGGCCCATTCAATAGGATTTGTCACAGGACGGTCCGCTAACACTCCAGCAAAGGCCTTGGCAATGCTATCCACCTGTCTGATGCAAATAGCTGAACACTCACGTGAGCCCTCACAAGAAATCGCTCGCCCGCAGAGCGTCCATCGGCGCCAGCCACCAAACAAGGTGCTCCGCTATAGCGTAGCACCTTGCTTAGCGGCTTGCGCAGGACTCAACTGACTGACCCCTGGTCTAAATCTTCTCTTTGGCTCTTTGAAGCTCAAACAAAACGTCCACCTGCCACTCAGGAACACACATACTTAAATGGGGGCTGCCACAAACTCTCGTAGTGAGCTGCAAAAGCCAGTGGACATCTATGCCTTCTGCAGAATGATGCCACTCGACTGCTGGAGTGCGTCGCAGTTTTATCGTGGAGGTCAGCTATCAGCGGCTTCCACTGGATGGTCTGCTAGAGGCACAGATTGTCATGATCCTTTGTAGTTGCAGAGAATGCGTGCCTCTTGCTGGATCTGTCTCAATGGATTACATCTCTGCTCCCGAGACGGAGGAAGCCATACACGATTTCGGTATTAGACTTGCACAGCCCCCGCCGTATCCGGCTGCGAATGCCGGGTCCCCAATGTGGGCAGCGGTGGGGGCCGCTTGCCCAAAAGGCGTGCAACAGCCCATTTCAGTAGCCGGCCCGACATGCTACAACAGGATGTGGATCGACCGTGATAGTTCAAGGCATGAGTCAGAAAAGCTTGGCGCCTGTAGGCGCCAAGATATTTTGACACCACCCTTGAACTATCATGGTCGATCTTTTTTTCAGAACTGTGACGTAGCCTCAAAGAACATGTAAAAAAAAAAATGATAATTTCATCTCCCAAGACGTAATGAGATAATCTCCTGAAAGAGCGCGCGCGCGAGAGAGAGAGAGAGAGAGAGAGAGAGAGAGAGAGAGAGAGAGAGAGAGAGAGAGAGAGAGAGAGAGAGAGAGAGAAAGGGAAGGAGGGAGGGACGGGGAGGAAGGGAGGGATGGAGAGGGAGAGAGAGAGACAGAGTGATCACGGACTGCAAATCCAAGTATTGCTTGTTGAGAGAAATTAAATAAAATGAAACTTTTTCTTTCCAAGGATGAAAGGAATAGTTGCGCAGACCTGTTTTCATTCTTGACCTTGCTACACACGACAAAACAAAATAACGCACACAAAATCGCTCTCTTACCCACACATAGAGAAAGAGAGACAGACAGACAGAATGACAGACGGACAGACAGACAGAGACAGAGATGCCTGCAAATGCACGTGTTTGTTGCTAAAATTATTCAATAATAATAATTATAATTAAAATAAAAACATACCACCAAGGAATGGATGAAGGAAACTGAGAGAGAGAACTTAAACTATCGCGATTAAAAATAATCACACGCAAACACACGTCGCGGCACAAGCACGCGCGCGCGCCGGCACACACACACACACACACACACACACACACACACACACACACACACACACACACACACACAGTTGACACACGCAAGCGATCCCTCCTAAGCCATCGTACTGAAATAGCAAAGATCACATAACTTGACAAATGCCACACGAACAAAGTACGTAATGGACTGTTGGATTGAAGTGCAGCATACAAACTAGATGTCATAGGTCATGGGATTTACAATACAATGAAATTTAAATTCACAACAAATGATATATAATAGTCCAAAGCTTCCAATCCTTACTACTGCTGTTAAAAAATGTTCACAAATGGTGTTTTACAATGTTTTCAAGGCGTATGACAATGTCGTATGGCCAAGACATAAAATAACAGGTTTCAAAAATTGACCCCCCCAAAATAATTCATCAATAAACCTTTTCCTACGCCATTTAACCCACTGTGGTGTGTGTGTGTGTTGGGGAGGGGGGGGGGGGGGCAAATGCCATACGCCATATCACTGTGCTGTTTTTTTCTTTTTCAACATCAATTTATTAACCTTACTAAACTGCCGGGGCAAGGTAAACGCCAGCTCTTGTTAGTCATAAGTCTCTTGTGACGTCAATTTTCGTCCTATTTACATCTGCCAGTGTGTTTTTCACGCGGCGACTGTCGGTTGATGTCAATGCAGTCCTTTCAGACGCGCATCACTGAGCATGTCGCAGTCACTGGCAGAAAAGTGGTTATAAAGTCTGTTAGCTCCGTGTCTACAGGGCACAGATTCTAACATGAGCCGGCTTGCGGCTGCAGCAGGGGGATCATAATATGAGAGAACTTTTGCCGTTTGCTTTCCGTCACCGGCTATGCACTCTTACATCCTAAGATTGTACATAAACAGGGTTTCAGCCGTCAGGCTATGAGCCCTAAGATTGAAATTCCATATGGGAGTCAAATCCGAACCAAATACTGAGGTGACTGCCAAGCGCGCGAACTGCTAAGAAAATCCCAACGAAAACAGAAACGCGCCTAAAAGTTAATTACAACACATTTTATAACTGAATTGTGCTTAACCCTTTTCAGTGGCCCCAAGGTTGAAGGTGTTGCCTAACGACTATGAACCAGTTGCAGGAGATGGAGTGACCATAATAATTCAAGAGTAGTGCCAGATTGGCTTGGCGCCTGAAGGCGCCAAGCTAATCTGGGACTACCCTTGAATAATCATGGTCAAACCGTCTTCTGCAGTGTAGGGATCCGGGGCTAAAAGGGTTGATTGTCTTTCTAAGCGTGTTCCTTTCTTCCGGCCATGGGATTTTCATGAGTGGTTTTCTGACTCGGAGATTGACTACATTGCAGCTTAGGAGACGGATCGACCATGATAGTTCAAGGTCGATCAATAGTTGCGTCTCAGAAGTGTAGTCTGTTAGTCTAAAGTCAGCAGTATTGATCGGAGTGACTCCCGAAACTACACAAGGCAAACACGCCTTCATCGCTCTTACCTTACAGATTACACGTAATATTACGCCTCCGTCTTACTTTTGTTACAGACGTGACACTCTGTCACGCCTCCACGGATAACGAAAATAGTCAAGATTGCACAGTGGAAGACAACTCCTTGAGAAGGAGTGACTGTGAATACTGATAACATACATGAGAATAATGCTTGGCCCTAGTTTTAACCCGTTCAGTGCCAGCTGACGTGCGTTGTGTTTTTCAGTGCATTTTTGTAATATTCAACAAGGCTAAAATGTCCTAGCTTTCCAGTAAAATGGATTCAAAGTAGTGTCAGCAAGAGGCATAGATCCTCCTGAGGATATACCTATTGCAGTTAGGTGGTGTACAGATTTTCTTGGTCCTGGACTTGAAATGTGATTCATTCAATGGTCTTGCTTCTAGACTGAATCGAAAACGACGGAATCGAGAAGATGTGGCATGTAAATTGCACCGAATAACGATAACATGAGAACTAAGCATGATCCGTGACTATCAAAGTGCATGCTGACTGTAATTCTGTGTCGCAAAACCGTCTCTGCCTACCCGAAAAGTCCTCATCGCGTCCTGCATTCCCCGGCGCCCATCCACCCCCCTCCCCCTCCTCGAAACCCGCCCACACACATTCACCTACAATTTTATCACCAGCACCCAAGCTTTGCCTAAACACACACACACACACACACACACACACACAAACTAACCACAACCACCCGCCACCACTAAACTATGTGCACATAAACCATAGTGACTTCATTACTGTGTAAAACTATTTGCCGAATACAATATAACTGTGAGAAATGCGTCCCTGCATTATGCTTTCTACACTGACTAGCAAAAGAAATGCAACATTTTGGGAATCATCGGAGACATGACTTTAGTGCAGGAATCATCGCGACAAAAAACGCTACCGACAGCCAACGGGTTAATCAAATGAAAGTCACTGCCACGTAAGGGATGAGACAGCATTGAGAAAGAATAGATTAGTCGTGTTGTTGAAAGGCTAATTCAGCCAGGCGTGTCGTCGTAAACAGGATCTATACTACTCTGGCAACGAAAATAGTTTGCAAACTCTTGTAACAGCGTCGAGAGTTGACCGAGGGTCTGGCACACAGCACTCGTGGCCCTCTCACTTCAGTCGAACTTCGCAGCTCAGTGGGCAGTCCACAGCATTCATCTCTCTCTCTCTTTCTCTGCTGTTAAATCTGACACTGGCAGTCTTAGGCTGACATTTGCAAGACGCATAGATTCTCATGAGCCCCTGCAACCGCAAGGGTTCATGAGAATGTATGCCAAATCCTGGCAGACGTTGGCCTGGTTTATAAAGTACGTCTTCCGATGGTGAAAATCTTTGCAGCTGTCGATGAGAGCAGGGACGCAAAAGTGAGAGAGGGAGAGAGAGAGAGAGAGATGTTATGTGTGCCTGTAGGTGTGTCCCGTTGCTCCTCTGGGTCCCCCCACCCACCCCACCCCCCAACTCCCCCACCGCTCCATACACACACACACCACCTCCTGCTCCTGCCTCTACCTTACTTAGCCGTGTCACTCACAGTGCAACACAAGCGATTTTCACGGTCACATAAACACACGATCTACATTCCAAGTCTGTCAGTCTCGACCCCATGTCGTCCCCGTCGTGTCGCCCAATGAAACCCCGGCATCCATCTCCTACTGAGGAACACGAAAATAAATTTAATTGGTTCTTGCCCGTGTGGCAGGTAAATGCAACTCACTACGGTCTCCATGGGCAGAAGGGAATGTCAACCTCCGGTACATGGGAATGCCGCGTGGAGCGAGCATCACTGACGGAGTTGTCCGATAGCGCAGTTAAATTCATTGTTCCTTGATCAGGCCGAATGTCACCAAAGTGTGGTATCCCACCTGCGTCATTTAACACTTTCAGCACCAATACACTATGAGAGTTAATCCAGGGGAAAAGGACAGGCTTGTTCCATAGCATGTCCGTTGTAAGGTCCTCTTAAATCAAAGTGCCACAGTTACAGTGCACCTGAATTAATCAGTGTTCAGGTCGTACTCCATAGGAAATAGATTTCTCTGTTCCCCATAAACCCGCCCGTCAGGGCCGTCTATTATCACTTCGGTGCCGTGGACGTTAAACCCCGAACTAACCAACCAACCAAAACACTATGAGACAAATTTGACCATGGCAGATCAAGAGTGGTGCCATAATTTATAAGTTGTCCTTTGACAACTTATAAATTATGGCATTACAGTTTAAGTGATACATTGATCATGATATTCAAGGGTGTTGTCAGGACAGCCTTCATAATGTAGCTTCATAGGACAACGTGTAAATTTTGAAATTTTCATAAGACATTTTTTTATAATTTTGACCGGCTCCGGATATAATAGGTTAAGTACTGCAGCTTGTTATTGTCCTTTCACGGGGAAATGCAAATCAAGACACTACAGGGGGATTCGTTTCGATGATCCAACAGTGTGGGAAATCGTGGGAAACAACCAGTGTGGAACTGACCATGACAGATCAAGTGTATTACCACATTATGTTAGAGCCTGCCTGGAAAGTCAACAACCTAGTCTAGCACTATCACCTAACAGTAAAAACCAATCCATCTCCCATAAGTAGTATGCTGCTTTTGTAGAAGCCTCTTGCCGACGTTTTAAAAGTCATCACTGAATTAAATGACCTAACTATTAAATGACACTAATTTATCCAATGGAACAAAGTAACATGACCACCCCAAACAACCCAAATCGCTCATATCAGCTATACACATCACATGTTCAGCACTGCTGTGAGATAGCCTTGATCGTCCGCTTGGCGTTAAACCCCTATAACTAAATACAAGTTCACCAAACAAAACACCAGCTATTGTTTTCCAATATTTGATAATAATCGATATCCTTTCATATGGAACTGTGTGAATCAGTAAGTTATCACTTAACCAGCTATGTGCTCAATGATAGACAATGATTAGGCACGCATTATGCTCCTCAAAGATATAGGTTGTACATAGTGCAGACAGCCAGCATACGACAATTATCAGAAACAATAATGCAAGACTATGATGACCTTGTATCAGCTGAACTAGTACCGAGGGTTGTCGAGCCGGCCGGGGCTTATCGTGTAAATACGTGTTTGTTACTGGCTACCCCTTTTAGGTTATTGCACCCAAGACCATGTTTAGAATGCATAGCGTATTATGACATTTTCTTGTGAGGCTCTACTAGCTGTCGCAAACCATTGACATAAATGGGAGACCATACATTTCAGATTTTCCTCCAAGCCACGCCCATGTCGCGCGACTCAGTTCGGTCGCCGCGTGCAAGCGGATAGCCGGCAATACAGCCTGTCTTAATAGCCCGAGAGAGCACCGCGCCATATATAGGCATATTCACGCTACCAAGCACCGGTTTTCTAGGAAATTTGCTGAATGGCTGAGCAAGCGATGGCCAAATAAGGCTGGCGAGCGCTTAGTCACATGTGACTGGCGGGCAAGCCTCGGTGGTGTATAGAGTGTGAGGTCTTTGAAACTGTCCATTGCACTCCCGGTTACAGCCGCAGCAACACTCTACCCGATACTTTCTCTAACTCCACCAGTAACCTTACAACTCTCATCATGTGCGACGACGACGTTGCTGCTCTGGTCATCGACAATGGCTCCGGCATGTGCAAAGCCGGTTTCGCCGGTGACGATGCCCCTAGGGCTGTCTTCCCCTCCATCGTCGGCAGACCCAGGCATCAGGTAAATGACTTTTAATTGCCGCTTAGGCACAAGGAAGTTTTAAAAGGTGCATAAACTTAATGTTAATGAAGCGTGAATTCGACTTGTCAGATCGACAGTTTTATAGTGGGGAATGTCGTATTTATGCAACATGGATTAGAATCGGTGACCCGAGGCGGCTCCATTACGACTGAGCGGCTGTACATTCATAAGAAGTCAACAGTGTGTCGCCGGTAAATTTGAACTGAATGTAATTAATAATGCAGCTTGTCATATTAGTATATGCCACCAATGAATATTCAATTTTCTTATCTGATTGATTGGGGATAATCGTGTGAACTTGACCTCCAGAGACCGAGAACCGACCTGTTGCATGCAACACGTAAATAACATCCCGATGAGGCGGATGTCTTGTGTTTGTCTCAAAGAGATAATTGGATTGTTCATGTATTTATTCGACTCGAGACGCATGCGGTAGTTCACACAGATTTTGGTTCTTGCGTTTTATTTATATGCATATGTACGCACCTGTGTTTCAAGACAAACGTCGATGTTTATAGCTGGACGTCGCAAGCCCAACCGAATTGGGTCAAAACGCCGGTTCCGGTCGGTCAAATCTCTATTCAGTGTTTCTAGCGATTAAAATGTAATAAATCATTCATATGTATATTTGTACATTTTAATTTTATTTTATATCATTTAGCTAGTGATGATCTTGCTGAACTTGAATAATTTCGTTAAAAAAGGCCGGCTTGTTTGTCTTCAATTTTAATAGGGCGTTGTCATGAATATTAACTAGTTCATCGACCAATCGCAAGGCAGTGTCATAGGGTGCGGAGTCGCGCGACACGTGGCGAGTCCCACATGTGAGGTCACCGCCAGTGCACTGCAACCCGCGGAGAAGGAATTCGAGAAAATCTAATATCTCTAATAAACTTTTTACTTCTAAACTTTTTACTTTTTTTGTTGTTGCTTTCACAAACAAAAATTGTGTATGGAAAGCAGATAATTGATAATTTCTATTGGGGTCGATTTGTCACAAACCAGGACTGAGTGTTGTAACCTTTTTTGGGCTGTACATGCGCCGATCTAGCTGCAGCATGTAACGGTTATTTTATAATACAATATCAATATAATCTAAAACGATTTACATGTGTGTTTCAGGGTGTGATGGTGGGCATGGGCCAGAAAGACAGCTACGTGGGAGACGAGGCCCAGAGCAAGCGTGGTATCCTGACCCTCAAGTACCCCATCGAGCACGGTATCGTCACCAACTGGGACGACATGGAGAAGATCTGGCACCACACCTTCTACAACGAGTTGCGTGTGGCCCCCGAGGAACACCCCGTCCTGCTGACAGAGGCTCCACTGAACCCCAAAGCCAACCGTGAGAAGATGACCCAGATCATGTTCGAGACCTTCAACTCGCCCGCCATGTACGTGGCCATCCAGGCAGTGCTGTCCCTGTACGCTTCTGGTCGTACCACCGGCATCGTCTTGGACTCTGGTGACGGTGTGACCCACACCGTGCCCATATATGAGGGTTACGCCCTGCCCCACGCCATCATGAGGTTGGATCTAGCCGGCCGTGACTTGACCGACTACCTGATGAAGATCCTGACGGAGCGTGGCTACAGCTTCACCACCACTGCTGAGCGCGAGATCGTGCGTGACATCAAGGAGAAGCTGTGTTATGTGGCCCTGGACTTCGAGCAGGAAATGCAGACTGCCGCCTCTTCCTCCTCCCTGGAGAAGAGCTACGAGCTGCCCGACGGTCAGGTCATCACCATTGGCAATGAGCGATTCAGGTGCCCAGAGGCTATGCTGCAGCCATCTTTCCTGGGTATGGAATCCGCTGGTGTCCACGAAACCACCTACAACTCCATCATGAAGTGCGACGTTGATATCCGTAAAGACTTGTATGCCAACACTGTTCTGTCTGGAGGGTCTACCATGTTCCCTGGTATCGCCGACAGGATGCAGAAAGAGATCACAGCTCTTGCTCCTCCCACCATGAAGATCAAGATCATCGCTCCCCCTGAGCGCAAATACTCTGTATGGATCGGTGGCTCCATCCTGGCCTCCCTGTCCACCTTCCAGCAGATGTGGATCTCTAAGCAGGAGTATGACGAGTCTGGCCCCTCTATCGTCCACAGGAAGTGCTTCTAAACGGAATGCAACACGAACTCTGACGAACAGACTCTGCAATCTCTACTTTGAACAATAATGATCTGACGATTTCTGCTGCTCAAGGACATGTTCTTTCAAAACTTTCGCTTGAACTACGCATAACAACGTTCTGTCGATATACGATGTACATGTTTGTCCGAAGTTTGAATGGGCAGAATGCTTGTATCTGTGCTTGAATTGAATAACAAGTCGGTTGAACTTGCTCTGAGGAGTTAGCTTACAGCTAGGGCTGCGTTTACACAGAAATCGACCCCTTTCAAGTCTTTTTATCGGGTAGAGTGTAAGAGGAGAGCTTGCAGTGTACCTGCTTGTACATGGATATGCATCAAGTCGGGCAGAGGCACAGGGTCTCATGAGCCCCCGCAATTGTAGGGGGTTCATGAGAATCTATGCCTCTTGCTTTTCGGTTCGTTGTGTTCCCTCAGTCGAAGGGTGAGAAGGAGAACACTACTAGTCTACCTTTGCAATCTTATTTATTTGTTGATAATCATGCTTTCATGAAGCGTAAATCCCTAAAAGATTGGGGTTACAAAGACAAGAAATGTTACTTTAATTTAAATGACCCAAGCTGGGAGTGCTATGATTTCTTATTTTCTACTGCTTGCTGCTGTGTGCGGCGCGGCATTTATGAATCCTGTTTCTGGAGTATTTTTGTATACATTTTCACTGTATGAATGATTAAAAAATTTGAAATGCCCTTAATCTTTTCATTTAAAATGTGCGTGTGCTTGATGACTGTGTACTGCATTTCGTGTGCGTGTTAGTTTGTGTTGCCGTATGCACTTGTAGTAGTGATTTCGTTTTCAGTCAAACTTGACGTGCACAACATATCGGTCGAGACAAAAATAAGCGTGTAAAATGCAAAGACTGGTATGCTCAACAAGAAAGCAAAGCGTTTACAACATACGAGTAGCATAGAACGGACAACAGTTTAACCCTGACGCACCATAGCTAGATACGGGTCAACCATGATAGTTAAAGGGTGAAGCCAGAAAAGCTTGGCGATTATGGGCACGGCCAAGCTATTCTGGCTCCACGCCCCACCCGGGTCTGCCCTGGGGGACTTGGGTGGGGTTAGGTACTTTTTAGTTCCCAGGGTCACCCTGGTCAGCCCCACAGGGTGGGTTTTTCTCTCTATTCTGGGGCATGTGTTTCTGTCTACCCTTTGTCCATTCACCTGTATTTGCCTTTTTAACACTCTCCCTACTGTCTGCACTGCCTGTAGCTCTTGATATTGGATGTGTGTTGCTAAATGGTCTTAGCTTTATTTAGGCCCCATGTGTTAGGTTTATTTAATGTATTTGACCGGCTGGCGACATACATTCAATGTTCTGTTTAGTTGTTTTTTTTTCACAAGCAGTGCAGGCACGTCCTGAGAAAGCCTTGTTGCTGTCGGGACGTTAAGCAATGTACAATCAATCAATCATATTCTGGCTCCACCCTTGAACTATCATGATCGATCTGTTTCAGTCCGAGATTATAACTCCAAATTTTGGGAAGTCGTTATTGGAGTACAAAGGGTTAATACATTTTCGGTTCTCGAACTGGACATGGTCTGCATACAGAAACGCAATAGAGCAATAGACTACTTGCCTTTCTCGAGCGAGAAGTGCACTTCATGCCTTAAAAAAAATTTCAGTAGTCCAAGTTGTATTGTATTTCTGTCCGTTTTAAACCGGCAAAGGGGTTTGAACCCGATAAAAAAAAAACTGTCGTGATGGGCCTTTCTAACCCTTTGGATGTAGGCATCGATTTTGATCGAGATAATTCCTGCAGAATCCCCTCCAAACTCGCTGAAACAGACACAAGCTAATTATAAGCACGTTTCTTTCTCCCTTGGGCTTTTTTTTTTTTTTTGCGGGTGGGGGGGGGGGGGGGGGGGGGGGGGAGGGAGAGAGGGGCCAAATCAGACAAACGGAATACCGTAAACAGTAACAAAGTAAAAACACCCTTTCGTTCACATTTTCCACTAATTAATGAGAATTGAAAACACGAGGGAGAAAAAAGCGGTACAGTACGTGTATTTGTGTGCAAGCTAACCAGTTACTGGTCCATATCTCTAACGTGCATGTCACAATTTTAGGTTTAGCCTGGTCTGTCGTGTCCCGCATTTTCACCGTTCCAGAGTCTAATGGGTTTTATGATTGTGAGACAAAGTCGCTGAAAATGCGTCGAGCACCACAGCTCAACGGGGGTTGTGCCTCAATATTACGGTACCGCCAAAGGGTCCTATTCATTTACACACTATAGTTCAGTTTTGTTGGTATGGTCAATTCATTCTTGCGGAAGGAGAAGGAATGGGAAATAAGAGCATGCATTCTTCCAGGTTTCGAAGTGATTACTGATGATAAAGACTCATCATGATAAAGACTCAATGCGCAAAAGGCCATCGGGCTGACGTCGGCCCGATGGCCTTTGCGCACTGGGCAGCTCGGCATCTGACCTGGCTTTTGGTGCAATTTTTGACATCTCTTTGTCTTCGTCAGTTGATGAAGACGGAGAGCAGCTCCCAAATTAAACCCACTAATTAAGATTATAAATCTACAGGGGCGGATCAGTTAGCTCCAGAGAGGGGGGGGGGGATCCAACTTTTTGTTTGGGACCTTCAACCTCATACATAAGGCCTCCACGACGCTAGACCTTGCTTCCGGAGGCCGAAAAATCGAACAGCGAGAAGGGGGGACGCTAGACCTTGCTTCCAGGGGCCGAAAAAAAGAGGAAGGGGGGGGGGGGGGGGGGGGTTCGTGCGTCTTAACCAAAATATCAAACAACGGAACGGGGGGGGGGGGGGGGGGGGGGGGGAGGAGAGGCGGTGCATGCGTCTTAACATTCGCAAAGATTATCAAACAACGGGGGGGGGGGGGGGGGGGGGGGGTCCAAACACCCCCAAAAAGGGACTTTGTTATAGCATTTTGCATTTTAAGGAATTTTGGGTCGGAGGGGGGGGGGCAGAACCCCTCAAATAACCCCCCCCCCCTTCCCCACAGATCCACTCTTGATCTATCAAGTTATTCTACAATCAATCAACAAGTCCATTTCGCCAAAAACGAGATGTTCAGTTATTGTAATACGACTCCGGGACCGTTAGGTTCCAGGTCCCAAACAAACAGTTGGAAACACCACCCCCCCCCCCCCCCCCCCACTCTTCAGTAAGTAACTGATCCGGCCGTGGCTGAGCAAATCAATGCCGGAAAAGCAGTAAAAGACAATGTCAGATCAGTGATTTTTTTAAATCTCTCTCGTCTCTCTCTCTCTCTCTCTCTCTCTCTCTCGCACGCACGCACGCATGAGCGCAAGCACGCGCACACCATGTGCGCGATTTATGCAATTTATATGTTGGAATTTTTTATTCATAATTTTTTTTTAATTCTCTTTAAAGGTTTTTTAACACATTTTCTTTCTTTTCTATCGCGCTATATTCATCAGTATTTTGTTTGCTAGCACATAATTGAATTCCTTAGAGTAGTGTGTGTGTGTGTTTGCGAGTGAACATGCGTGCGTGTGTATGTGTTTGACCTAGTTATGTTTTAGACCATTGTTTTGTTTATGAAAACGTTGATAAGTAGTTTGTAGCAACGGCAAGTTTGAAAATTGGTCTTGTATCCAAATACTTCTACCGTTGTAAAATAAAAGTTCATTGTTCATTGTTCATTGTTCTCTCTCTCTCTCTCTCTACGAAGTTCTCCAGCAAAGTCTTGATGAGGTTTCAAGCTGGTGCCAACATAATCATATGATAATTAGTGTCCAAAAGACAAAGAGTATGTTAATTACTTCACGCCAAAAACATCAACGTGGTCTCCTGCCCTTAACATTATACCTGAACTCTGAGCCCCTTGATCAAGTTAAAAAACACCGTTTGCTTGGAGTCACAGTAGATAACCAGCTCAGCTGGGAACCACATATCGAAAACACCTGCAAAACAATATCTAAAAATCTATTCCTGCTATCAAAACTAAGTCAAATAGCTAACACTGAGACTAGAAGACTCTTTCTCCATGCCCATATTAAGACACACTGTGATTACTGCTCCACTATCTGGGATGGATGCAGTGACGTACATTTAAAGAAACTTAACTCATTGTACCGTCGAGGGGTAAAGTTAACTGTGCCTGGTCCCTCTCCCACCGACGAAAAGTTTAGAACCATCCGACTGCTAAACCTAAACAAACAGTTCACATTTAATCGATGCATACTTATGCATAAAATTCTTCACCATAAAACCCCATCTTACCTTCGTATGTTATTTTTGGATAGTCAAAGACAAAACACGAGGAACAGTTTGTTACAGCTACCAAGGGCCAGGCTCGATATATATAAAACCAGCCTTTCGTTCTCAGGTGCCAAAGCCTGGAACAAACTACCACCCCAAATTAAATCTATTTCTAATTCTAGAACCTTCAAAACTCGTTTATATAACATCTTGTTACAGTAACTTACTACCTGAACGGACTACTTATATATGTGTGTGTGTGTGTGTGTGTGTGTGTGTGTGTGTGTATATATATACATATATATATATATATATATATATATATATATATATATATATATATATATATATAATATATATATATATATATATATATATATATATATATATATATATATATATATATATATATATAATTATTATTCACTATTATTGATATGTGTGCGCATTATTTGCATTGCTTTTTTCCAGTTTATTTCTTCATGTTTCGATTTATTGTGTTATTGTGTTTCTTACTCTTTGCTGTTAATATTTCTTTTCTAACAGGACAGTTTGTAAGAGAGGCGTTTCGCCTAAAACTTTATCCTGTCAATAAAACGTTTCATCATCATCTCTCTCTCTCTCTCTCTCTCTCTCTCTCTCTCTCTCTCTCTCTCTCTCTCTCTCTCTCTCTCTCTCTCTCTCTCATCTCTCTCCCCCCCCCCCTCCCCCCCCCTCTCTTTTTCTCTCTCTTGTATCGTCGGGGCATTAAATTAATATCGTCGGGGCATTAAATTAACACTTCCCGGTCCTACTACGACTGACGAAAAATTAAAATTTCTCAAGTTACTAACATTGAATAAACAGTTTGTATTTAATCACTGTGTTCTACTGCACAAGATCATACACGGAAAAGCCCCACCCTATCTAAAAACTCTATTTTCCGAAAATAATAGGAAAAACACGAGAAATAGTTCGATCCACCTTCCAAAAATTAGATTAGACATCTGTAAAGCCAGCCTGTCCTTTATAGGCGCTAAAGCGTGGAATACTTTACCTCCACACCTGAAATCAATGTGTAAGATTAGCGTCTTCAAAGATCGCCTCCATAAATATTTACTTCAGAAGTAATAGTATGTTCGGCTCCCATAATTATGCTACTATTCGTATAGTTAGTGACAAGTTTCCCATTACCTAATAACATGTTACTGTTGCTGCAGATTATGTAATAGTTCGACTGTCTGAAGTTAACATATCAGGTTTATACCTGTGTGTGTGTGTGTGTGTGTGTGTGTGTGTGTGTGTGTGTGTGTGTGTGCATAAAATTATATATATATATATATATATATATATATATATATATATATATATATATATATATATATATATATATATATATATATATATATATATATATATATATATATATATATATATATACATATATATATATATATATATATTATATATATATATATATATATATATATATATATTATATATATATATATATATATTATATATATATATATATATATATCGAGGGTTGCCCGGATAAACCTCGTATATCACTTTTTTTCCGAAAATGACTTTTTTACATCATTCAACTCGGTTTCACTTCGAGATTGTGTTTGTGAAAGCAGACATAGAATAATGATTAAAATTAATTAGTTATTAATGAATAATTAAACCAAGTATAAAACTTCAAACAAAGTGGTGCCCGTATAACAACCGTAATTAAAGATACGGTGGTCGACGGCGGCAGATTCCCTGAAAAGTTGGCTATATGAACATCGTATCTGGCACAGCTGGCTTTACGCGGGCCCGACGGTTTATCACACTGCACTCAGCAGCAATGCCTGTATGAAAGCCGTAGTGCTGTTGCTTTGTTTACATCGGCACAGGAAAGGGCCCGACTGCTGCTGTCTGCACGTTTAATCACAGTACAACAGGTTACGAGTTTTATGTAGAATGAAAATCACCATTTCTTGGTCTCAATCACAGTTACAAGAAAGTATCTTGAAACATGTAGGAGAGGGGGAAACGTTTTGAATTGACTGAAATTAAGAAATCCGTCTGTACTTGCACATCTCTCCAACCCCTAACCCCCCCCCCCCCTCTCTCTCTCTCTCTCTCATGCTGTATGTGTGTGTGTGTGTGTGTGTGTGTGTGTGTGTGTGTGTGTGTGTGTGTGTGTGTGTGTGTGTGTGTGTGTGTGTGTGTGATCTAAGTTTTTCATTCAATATGCAACTTTTTTTGTTGAATAGAAAATAACATTATCAGTAATACTTTGAGTTCTTTAGGTTCTGTGATTATCTGCTAGGTATGCAGGCACCCTAAACATGTTGACAGACTCATCCGGAACAAATACCAGGGTAAAAAAAAAACTAATGGGAATCTGGACTGTGTAGGAGATTACACTTGTCAACACATGTCTCTCCTAACGGGAGATCTCCTAGCCGCAGATCTTCTGCCACGGGTGTTGGCTGACTGGTCCGAGAGAGTTGTCCGTATCTACACACTAACAAGCGACGTGTTTAAACCTGTCTTAGACTTCATACCGTCCAGAGGTAGCACCGCTGCCACAGCTTGTCAACAGGCGGAACCCATCACACTGGCCTTTATTGTCCACGAGCCGTCTCACTACGACACTTGCCACAGACCAGCCAGACAGCAGACGCCAGGGCCTCAGGATGACGTCTGTGTTCACTCTGACTGATGGTGAGACTGAGGACTTCCAACCCACTCACCAGTCGACGCCAGACAGCAGACGCCAGGGCCTCAGGGTGACGTCTGTATTCACTCTGACTCTGATGGTGAGGCTGAGGACTTCCAACCCACTCACCAGTCGATGCCAAATGAAGACCACAATCCGACCGACGGGGAAAGCTTGGGGGAAGGGCTGAGTTTTCCTACCATGGACGACAGTGTGAACACCACCCCAACAAAAAAGCAGTCAAATAACAAAATAAATATCACACCCAGGAAACAAGGATTCTTCCAAACGCCTCCTAAGAAAAATATTTCCAGGAAGAAAAAATCAAAGCCAGAAGCATGGAAACAAAACGTAAGAAAAGCATTGCATTTGCAAGGGAAAGAGTATATATCTCAGGCTGGCAAGACTGTTCCTCCCAAACGTGACCAGCAGACTGACTGTAGCAAGTGCAGATACGACTGCAATAATCGTATCTCCGACTGAGGAGTATCGGCAAGACTTCTTTCAGACATGTTATGCCTTAGACACTTACGAACGCCAAAAAGTCTTTGTTTGTGCTCATGTTAGAGAAAGAGAGACTGTCCGTATTTTGGGTGCAGACAATAAGCCAGTGCCCAAGAAACGCCAGAGATGCCGCACCTTCTTTTTTATTGTTGATGGTCAAGAGCGACGTGTCTGCAAGATGTTCTTTTTGGCTACACTGGCACTTGGTGAAGCCTATGTTGACCATGCTTTAAAGAATAGCACGAACGGAGCTTTCACTGGCAAGGAACGCTGAGGAAGTGGCAAGCCATACAACAAGGCCAATGAAGAAGCTATTGAAGGGGTAAGAAAACACATCGAGTCTTTCCCCGCTGTAGAGTCACATTATACCAGGAAAGACTCTCAACGCAAGTACCTACAGCCCGGATTGAAGGTGAAAAAGATGCACGATCTGTACGTACAGCAGTGCAAAGAGGAGGGCCGTAAGCCAGTGTCAACAAAGAAATACGAGACAGGTTTTTAACACTGAATATAACTTATCTTTTCATGCCCCCAAAAAGGACCAGTGTGCGCTGTGTGCTGTTTTTGCCATGAGGAAGACGAAAGAGCTGGTCACGGAAGATGACAAGAAGGCGTTTGAAAAACACCAGGAGAGAAAGAAGCGGGCACGCCTTGAGGAAGAGAATGACAAGGCAGAAGCCAAAGAAGATTGCCGAAAGCATGTCGTCACTGTGGATCTCCAGGCGGTCCTGCAAGCTCCTTGTGGCCTCGTCAGCCAGTTATACTATAAAAGGAAACTCTCCATGTATAACTTTACCATAAAATATATATATATATATATATATATATATATATATATATATATATATATATATATATATATATATATATATATATATATATATATATATATATATATATATATATATATATATATATAATGTTTCTTTTTTTTTCTTTCTCTGAGGATGGGTGGGTGGGGGGGATTGGTGTTTTTTACTTATTTTTATCTTTTGCTGCATCGTCTGATGTATTTTTATATGTGTAGAGTAGCAAGACAGTTTGGAAGATAGGCTTAAAATTTTTTATCCTGAATAAAAACGTTTCATCATCATCCATCTCTCTCTCTCTCTCTCTCTCTCTCTCTCTCTCTCTCTCTCTCTCTCTCTCTCTCTCTCTCTGTCTCTCTCTGTCTAGTAAAATAAGTCACAGTTAACAGGAGTAGTCTATCTGGATTTTAAGAATGCTTTTGATCTGATTGACCACACTATTCTGACTGCTAAGCTTCATACCTCAATAACTGACGGAGACGCAGTTGCTTTTTTCACATCTTACCTTACTAAAAAAAAAAAAGTTCTTGTTCATGGCTCATAATCCTTTCTCAAAGATGTAAGCTTCGGTGTGCCCCAAGGGTCTGTACTGGGCCCCCTACAGTTGTGCTTATTTATCAATGATTTGCCTCTACATATTACTTGCCAAGATGTACAATGCGACCTTTTTGCTGACGACACCTCAGTTCATACTACTAGTAAAGATATACAGGTAATTTCCGACAACCTACAACAAAGTCTTCATGAAGTATCAGCTTGGTGTATAAACAATTCTATGGTTGTTCATCTAGCCAAAACGAAATCGATGGTAGTCGCCACGCGCCAAAAACAGCAGATAACGCCTCTATTACTTAACCTTTCACTTAAAGGTAGTCAGGTAGAAAGGATAAATGAACATTGAGTACTGGGGATTACAATCGACAGTCAGCTAAAATGGCAAGCTCATACAGACGACTTATGCAAAATAGTAGCCAAAAATCTCTTTATGTTATCAAAACTGAAATATTATACTGATTCAGATACCCGTAAACTATTTTATAACGCTCACATACGTTCTTATATCGATTAGGCGTCAACGGTATGGGATGGATGTAGTGAGGTCGATTTAAAGAGACTCAATTCCCTACACAGACGAGCGGCGAAAATAATCTGCCCTGATCCACACCTAAGCACTGAAGAAAAGCTCTCAAAAGCAGGTCTCCTGCCTCTTCAAGGTCATTTTAAATATAACAAAGCAATCTTTATGTTCAAAGTGTGGAAACGCAAAACACCTGAGTACATCTCCACTTTGTTCCGTAAGTCTGAGTCCAAGCTTGGAAACATCAGAAAGCTTTTCATAGTCCCAAAACCAAGGATCGATCTAGATAAAACTAGCTTATCCTTCTCAGGGGCACTTATCTGGAATGCGCTTCCCGACCATGTAAAATCCACCTCCTCGCTAGCCTGTTTTAAAAAGGGTCTCTGCAAATATTTTGTGGATCACTCGTAGGGATGCCTTAACCACTTGTATTATATGTCTCTTTTTATGCTGGGTCCAATTTATTCCCAATTACTTTTCATTTGGACTACTTAGCTCTGTCTATGTGTGAAGGGGGGCGGGTGGGTTGGGGGGTGTCTGTGAGTCTATGAGTATGTCTGTGTGAACAGTGTTGTCATCTGTTTGCAAGTATGATTCTCTCTCTCTCTCTCTCTCTCTCTCTCTCTCTCTCTCTCTCTCTCTCTCTCTCTCTCTCTCTCTCTCTCTCTCTCTCTCTCTCTCTCTCTCTCTCTCTCTCTCTCGTGTAAACACTGAGTAAATAGAACAATCATGCCACCCATTTTACGTTATAGATGAAACGGACTGTGTGAAGGACTAAGTAGGACTCTCGCACCGAGGCGGCAAGGACAAACAAGTTCAAGCATGCTGACCGGGTCGTTTTTTGCGCCGGCAGGACGACAGACTAGTCTGACTACTCACACAGGGTACTGCCGATGATCTGCGTGAATTAATTTAACATCCAGGGTGCCAAACATTGACACCTTCACTGCTAGAGGATAACGAAAAACGCCGAAATGCAAGACTGAGACAGATCCACATACCGGTTCTGGCACATGGTTCCGCGTTGTGCTTATACCTAAAGCAGACGACTATAGTCAATCGACAGTAAATCTGTAATGGTTCGGCAAAGGTGAGCAGATGTACAGACAAATAGTCTTTCTTACTAAGCCTCGGACCGGCCCCTGCTGGTTCAACAAATATTATTTAATTTTATCAAGACACGTGCACATGCATCGTTGATAATTTTAATCCATCCCGCTATGACACAATTCGAAGAAGCCGGATCCCCACTGTGGGCAACCGTTTTTGTTTGGAACCTGACACTGAGTGACAAAAGGCGTCCCCTTGCTTCCCTGCGACCGAAAGTAGAGCGGGAACAGGGGGGGGGGGGGGGGGAGGGGGGTGCCGGCTAGCGCGGTGTGTCAGGACCTCGTGCACAGGCTTCTCCGGCACCTATGATAATCAGTCTCGAAAAGCGGGCCGCGGGGGCAGGGAGGGGATTGGGGGGTGGGGGGGGGGGGGAGGGGCATTGGCCGCACGCCGGCTCTGCGTGTGAGAACCTTTTGCAGTGACCTTCTCGCCACCCGCCGACAAAAAGGCGGGCAAATAGGATCAGGATTTTATTTAACGTCTTTTTTACACATTGGTGATATTAAACAAACAAAACACACACACACACACAACTTGTGAATAGCAAAGAATAACAATAATTAACATCCAACCCCCGCACACACAAAAAATACTTCATAATAGTTTACCCACCGGACTATGAATTATGATAGTTAACTATTGGAATTGCAATATTTCTATGTAAGATGTCATACATATTTTCTGCTAATTTTTCAACTGTTATGTTATTTTTGTTACAAATCAAACAGCAGGGGTTGAGGGATGCAGTGGGGTATTCCAAAACTCAATTGAACTCAGTGAAAGGGACTTGCCACTTGACTCTCAGTAGCGTATTTCGGTTTGGCCTGGAGGGCCGTTTCCCCCTTCCCAGATCCGCCCTGCGTATATTCAATTATGAATATATTTCAATTAAACTAGCATGCCGATCTTTCTCTTGAACTGTAATGCAAGCTTCAAAATTAATTAATTTCCAGCGAATCCAGCCTATCCTCAATGTGTTCCGCTGACTGCAGTTCAACTATAGGTCATTTACACTGAAGACGCAAGCCACGGTCCAAGGGAAGTAACTTTTCAGTGGAGCGGTCCGAGGCAGTCAACAAACTACGCGGTGACAAACAAGTCGCAGGCAGAATGTTTCGCGTGTTTTCATACAGTGCGAAGTTACGCATAGCCAGATTGTTTTTAATTTTCTGGGCGCATCCACAGAAAGCCACACTCTTCTCTGCCTTTTTTGGTATGGTGTCTCCGAGACGCATATATCCATCTATGGGAAGCTGCAGATTTGAAAGCCTGCTGCTACTAAGCGCTACTTTATGTGCAAACCTCCACCCTGCTATTAACTTGGTGCGTGTGATATATTTCTGTTTCCATTTCACCAAATAGTTGGATTGTTAACGTGCGCATTGAGTATGCGTGCTGTACACACGAAGGCGAGACAGGCAACCGTAAGCCTGTACGTAGTTTGACTCTATGGAAATGAGGAAAAGTCCACATCCCATTCCTGCCCACCAGGGGATTCGAACCCAGGATCTTACGACTGCTAGGACACTGTCTTATCCACCAAGCTAGGTCCCCACGTCACACAAAGGGACAATACATTTTTCCACATCACCATCCGCTGCCACTCTGTAATTGAACCATTGTCAGTGGTGCTCTCACATATGCTGACCTTCCACAGGGGTGAGAGGAGAAAAAAAGGAGAATCGTGGTGGCGTTTGTAGAGCAAAAAAATAATAATAAAACAAAGCAAGTAAGACGTTGTGATTTTTGTCTCACCCATTTAAAACATGATGCAAAACAAAAAGCAGTCCATTTTTTTTTTTTTGCACGTTTGAAGCGTTTTATCAACTAACATGAAAACACCACATTAATGACCCTGGCGAGCAGAAAAAAAAAGGATTTCCATTAAAAAATGGAAGTTCTGCACATATGAAAACACGCTTTATTACTGTGTTCTCGATTATTGTCAGTGTTGCTTTCACTCGGTTATATGAAAATATACCGTTACAACATCATATGTATACCAGCTGATTTGACAAAAAAAACAACTTTGTAATCTCTAACAACAAGCACCGCATTTTAAAAAATATATAAATGCAAAAGGCCAGTTTTAAAAAACCCACTGCATTCTGAACCTAGTGCCTAGTAGTTTAACCCAGTTAACCCCACGGCTGCATTTCCCAAAATTTAGAGGCACCATCTGACTATGTACCATTTGCATGAGATGGCTCGACCATGGTAATTCAAGAGTAGTGCCAGATGGCATCAAGCTATTCTGGCACTGCCCTTGAACCATCATGGACATTGCACCGCCTGCTGTATTGCATCAGGACTAAACGAGTTAATGTGAATTTGCTGTGCATGCAAGGTTTGTCTTCATGTAGGCATATCGCATGTAAATATGTTGTGGGTCCCAGTGTAATAGCAACTAATACAACTGCGATGTTTTCTTATAGGCGTGATCCACTGCATAACAATTTCTCATGCAGCCATTGCAAACGTTTTCACAGCATATTTTTGAAACAGTGAAATGACTTCAACAAATGGATGCAAAACATTCTCAATCAAACACACAGAGACACATGAAAAATTCAATGGGTTCTTTAATATCATGTAAACAAACACATTCGTTGCAGGTGCCAACTTGGCACCTAATTTCAGATGAGCAGTTTCTCAGCAACACGTAAACATAAACAGTAAAATCTGCAAACTGTATGCAGTTTGTCAACTGAACACCAAATAAATATACAAACTTGTCACACGACAACATAAAAATAACAATAACCCAAAGTCAGAAATTTTGGCAAACAGAGAGCTGTATTGCTTAGCAAAACTTGCTTTTTTTCTTTCATTTCACTACATTTGTATTGTTCATGATTATCAGTCAAGCTCACTTTGGCAAAGTGCTCACAACCAACAGTTTCTAGAAGCATTTTCTGTGCACAATGGCTGGTCCAGACTCATCATACTCCTGCTTAGAGATCCACATCTGCTGGAAGGTGGACAAGGAGGCCAGGATGGAGCCACCAATCCATACCGAATATTTGCGTTCTGGGGGAGCAATGATCTTGATCTTCATGGTGGCTGGTGCCAATGCAGCAATTTCTTTCTGCATTCGGTCTGCAATACCAGGAAACATGGTAGAACCACCAGATAAAACAGTGTTGGCATACAAGTCTTTACGAATATCAACATCACATTTCATGATGGAGTTATAGGTAGTTTCGTGAACACCAGCAGATTCCATGCCCAAAAATGACGGCTGGAACATGGCTTCAGGACAACGAAAACGCTCATTGCCAATGGTGATGACCTGACCATCAGGCAGCTCGTAGCTCTTCTCTAGGGAGGAGGATGAAGCAGCGGTCTGCATCTCTTGCTCAAAGTCTAGGGCCACATAGCACAGCTTCTCCTTGATGTCACGCACGATCTCGCGCTCAGCAGTGGTGGTGAAGCTGTAGCCACGCTCCGTCAGGATCTTCATCAGGTAATCGGTCAAGTCACGGCCAGCTAGATCCAACCTCATGATCGCATGGGGCAGGGCGTAACCCTCGTAGATAGGCACAGTGTGGGTCACACCATCACCAGAGTCCAAGACGATGCCAGTGGTACGACCAGAAGCGTACAGGGACAGCACGGCCTGGATGGCCACGTACATGGCGGGCGAGTTGAAGGTCTCAAACATGATCTGCGTCATCTTCTCACGGTTGGCTTTGGGGTTCAGTGGAGCCTCTGTCAGCAGGACGGGATGTTCTTCGGGGGCCACACGCAGCTCGTTGTAGAAGGTGTGGTGCCAGATCTTCTCCATGTCGTCCCAGTTGGTGACGATGCCATGCTCGATGGGGTACTTGAGGGTCAGGATACCACGCTTGCTCTGGGCCTCGTCTCCCACGTAGCTGTCTTTCTGGCCCATACCCACCATCACACCCTGAAATACATAAGATGAAAACTGAGCTAAAAGTTCTGTCATTTTCAGATGGGGATTAGGGGGGGGGGGGGGGGGGGTAAATGTTGTTTGATGGAAATGTCAATTAACTGGAGTGGCAAAGCCCTAATGGCTCATGTGGATGACCAGGTCTCAGACCTGTTGCGTTGACTAAAAACCAGTCATACATGTACAGAGTTTGGTCATAGTACTGCTACCTGAAAAGTCCTATGTTCTGTTAAATGTGAAATTTTCACAGATGTACTTGAACTTTGACCTTTAAGAGTGGTCAACTAAATTAGTAGGCACTGAGAAATCTCATCCTCAACTACCTTTTTGCCAAGTTTGACACATTTATTAACAAGAAAGGCAAAGCCCTTATGGCTCACGTGTATGACCAATCTACATGTGTGACCTTTGTGACAATAAGTAAAGGGATGGCTTCTGCACCAGCAAAATCCATGTTTTCTCAAAATTTATTCAGTTTTCACACATCTGTCAAACCCCTGTGACCCTTGATCTTTGCGACGAGTTGACTAAATTAGTATACATAGAAAGGTCTTATCATCATCAACTACTTTTGTGCCACATTTGATTGAAAAGTTTGCAAAACTGTTGATAATAAATACAATTCTATAAACAAATATTTAAACAAGAAAGGCAAAGCCCTTATGGCTCACATGTATGACCGATCCACACCTCTGACAATAAGTAAAGGGATGGCTTCTGCACTAACAAAATCCATGATTTCTCAAAATTTAATTAGTTTTCACACATCTGTAAAATCCCCTTGACCTTTGCGATGAGTCAACTAAGTTAGGATACATAGGAAGGTCTTATCATCAGCTACCTTTGTGCCAAATTTGACTAAAAAGTCTGCAACAATGTTGATAATTACAATTATTGGCATTTGGGTTTGGAGTTGTGGATAGTAATTGAGAAAAAAAAATTCTTGTCAAAATATGACTATTTTTTTTACCTATTTTATGAGTTCTTGTGACCCTTGACCTTTCTGAGGGGACATCCAAATTAATATGCACAGATAGGTCTTACCATCAGGTATCTTTGTACCAAGTTTGGGTTTGAAGTTGTGAATAGTATTTGAGAAGAAAAAAAAATCTTTTGTAAAAAAGATGGCTATTTTGGACCTATTTCCTGAGCTCTTATGACCCTTGACCTTTCTGAGGGATCAACCAAATTAGTGCAAGTATAGTCTTACCATCAGGCATCTTTGTAACAAGTTTGGGTTTGAAGTTGTGAATGATTTTGAGAACAAGAAAGGCAAAGCCCTTATGGCTCATGTGTATCGACCGATCCCCATGTCTGACAATTTTATAAGTAGAGGGATGTCTTCTGCACTTACAAAATCCAAGTTTTCTCAAAATTTAATCAGTTTTTACACATCTGTGAAACCCCCATGACCCTTGACCTTTGCGATGAGTCGACTAAATTAGGATACATAGGAAGGTCTTAGCATCAGCTACCTTTGTGCCAAATTTGATAAAAAGAAATTGCAAAAATATTGATAATAACTACAATTATTGGCATGTTATACACATTTGTCGACCTCTTGTGATCCTTTACCTTTTCCAATGGGTCATCCAAATAGTATGCATAGATAGGTCTTACCATCAGGTATCTCTGTAGCAAGTTTGGGCTTTAAGTTGTGAATAGTAATTGAGAAAAAAAACATTTCTTGTTAAAACATGGCTATTTTTTACCTATTTCCTAAGCTCTTGTGACCCTTGAATTTCTGAAGGGTCATCCAAATTAATATGTATAGATAGGTCTTACTATCAGGTATCTCTGTAGCAAGTTTGGGTTTGGAGTAGTGAATAGTAATTGAGAAAAAACATTTCTTGTCAAAATATGGCTATTTTTGTTACCTATTTCCAGAGCTCTTGTGACCCTTGACCTTTCCGAAGGGTCATCCAAATTAGTATGCATAGATAGGTCTTACAATCAGGTATCTCTGTAGCAAGTTTGGGTTTGAAGTTGTGAATAGTATTTGAAAATAAAACATCTTTTGTCAAAATATGGCGATTTTGTACCTATTTCTTGAGCTTTTGTGACCCTTGACCTTTCCGAGGGGTCATCCAAATATGTATGCAGAGAAAGGTCTTACCATCAGGTATCTTTGAACCAAGTTTGGGTTTGAAGTTGTGAATAGTATTTGAGAAACAAGAAAGACAAAGCCATTATGGCTCTCGTGTATGACCGATTTATATATGTGCGACCTTTGGGACAAGGGCTGGCTTCTGCAGCTGCAAAATCCAGGTTTTCTGAAAATGTAAGCATTTTTCACACACTTGTCAACAAACCCCCCCCCCCCTTGACCTTTGTGATGAGCTGACTAAATTAGTATGCATAGGAAGGTCTTATTATCAGCTATCGTTTTGCCAAATTTGGTTGACAAATTGCAAAAATGTGGATAATATATACAATGTTATCAAACATTGGCATTTTACACACATTTGCCAGCCTCTTATCACCCTTCACCTTTCCAAGGGCTCATCCAAATTTTTTATGCAAAGATAGGTCTTACCATCAGGTATTTCTGTACCAAATATGGGTTTGAAGTTGTGAATAGTATTTGACTGAAACATCTTTTGTCAAAATATGGATATTTTTCACCTATTTCCTGAGCTCTCCTGACCCTTGACCTTTCTGAGGAATCAACCAAATTAGTGTGCATATAAAGGTCTTACCATCAGGTATCTCTGTAGCAAGTCTGGGTTTAAAGTTGTGAACAGTATTTGAGAAATAAAAAACATCTTTTGACAAAATATGGCTATTTCGGACCTATTTCCTGAGCCCTTCTGACCCTTCACCTTTCTGAGGGGTCATCCAAATTAGTATGCATAAATAGGTCTTACCATCAGGTATCTCTGTAGCAAGTTTGGGTTTGATGTTGTGAACAGTATTTGAGAAAAAGAAAGGCAAAGCCATTATGGCTCACGTGTATGACTGATTTACATATGTGTGACCTTTGTGACATGGGCTGGCTTATGCCACAGCAAAATCCATGTTTTCTGAAAATGTAAGCATTTTTCACACATCTGTCAACCCTCCCTGTGACCCTTGACCTTTGTGATGAGTCGACTAAATTAGTATGCATAGGAAGTCTTATCATCAGCTATCTTTGTACCAAATTTCGTTGAAAATCTTGCAAATATTTAGGAATACCTACAATTTTATCACAAATCAGCATTTTACATACATTTGCCAGCCTCTTGTGACCCTTGACCTTTCCAAGGGGTCATCCAAATTAGTATGCATAGTTAGGTCTTACCATCAGGTATCTCTGTACAAAATTTGGGTTTGAAGTTGTGAATAGTATTTGAGAAAAAAACATGTTTTGTCAAAATATGGCTATTTTAGACCTATTTCCTGAGGTCTCGTGACCCTTGACCTTTCCGAGGGATCAACCAAATTAGTGTGCATAGAGAGGTCTTCCCATCAGGTATCTCTGTAGCAAGTTTGGGTTTAAAGTTGTGAACAGTATTTGAGAAAAAAACATCTTTTGTCAAAATATGGCTATTTCAGATCTATTTCATGAGCCCTTGTGACCATTGGCCTTTCTGAGGGGTCATCCAAATTAGAATGCATAGATAGGTCTTACCATCAGGTATCTCTGTACCAAGTTTGGGTTTGAAGTTGTGAATAGTATTTGAGAAAAGACATCTTTTGTCAAAATATGGCTATTTTTCACCTATATCCCGAGCTCTTGTGACTCTTGTCCTTTCCCAGGGATCAACCAAATTAGTACACATAGAGGGGTCTTACCATCAGGTATCTTTGTACCAAGTTTGGGTTTGAAGCTGTGAATAGTATCGTGAAAAAATAAATTATGTCAAAATATAGCTAATTTTGACACATTTCCTGATCCCCTGTGACATTGACCTTTGTGAGAGGTCACTCAAATTGGTATGTCTTACCACAAAGTATCCTTGGGCCAAGTTTGAAGACTGTGGCTTGAATAGTCTCCGAAAAAATGCCAACGCTAAAGTTTACCATGGACGACAGCGGACTTACGACAGACAGATGACCACTGGCCCAAAACATACTCACTTTCGCTTCACACGCGAGTAAAAAATATGGTGATTTTGGACCGATTTCTTGAGCTCTTTTGACCCTTGACCTTTCTGAGGGATCAACCAAATTAGTGTGCATATAAATAAGGTCTTACCATCAGGCATCTTTGTATCAAGTTTAGGTTTCAAGTTGTAAATAGTATTTGAGCAAAAATAAATTATGTCCAAAAATATATATTTTTTATATATTTCCTGATTCCCTGTGACCTTGCCCTTTGTGAGAGATCACTAAAATTGGTATGTTGAGAAAGGTCTTGCCACAAAGTATCCTGGGCCAAATTTGGAGACTGTAGCTTGAATAGTCTCCGAGAAAATGCCAACATTTAAAGTTTACCATGGAAGACGGACGACAGCGGACAACGATAGACGACGGACGGTCGACCACTAACCGAGAACATAGACTCACTTTTGCTTCACATGTGAGCCAAAAAATAAATTATGTCCAAAAATAACTATTTTTGATATATTTCCTGATATATGAGAAATGCGCCATATAAATACTATGTAATAATAATAATAATCCCGTGACCTTGACCTTTGTGAAAGTCACTGAAATTGGTATGATTAATGTTACGATTGTGGTTGTGTTGTTCTGTGAGAGCATGCATGTGTTAATCGTAGGAAACGATCTGATATTTATTTGAGCTATCATGGTTAAGTATCACGTACCTTTTCAGTGAGATTCTCCATTGTTCGCGCAGATAGCGGATTTGGTTTTGTTATGATACGCTAAGTTTAGTCCGGAAGCTTCTAGCAAAGTCGCACGGAGGATAGCGGTAGTAGAGCTGCTCTATTTTTAGCCATAGTTGTTCTCTGTGCGCGTGAATTTAGCATCCGCTTTGCGTGTTATGAAAGGTCGTGAACGGTGTGCCATACTTTTGTGTGACGTCATTACACACTAGGATTTGGGGCTGAAATGAGCAGTCAAATTTTTGTAGACTATTGTAGTTATTCTAGAAAGTTCATTTTTTCTTAACATTTATGAGTTTCAGTTACGTGTTCCGTTCTGATTGGTTGCGTTGTGTAAATTCGGTGGATTTTTCTGGAAAATTGTTTTACTATAAAAGTTGGTGCTAGGAAGCACGTGTGTACATTGTCATGCTAGTAAAACCACTTTCTAGAATAATCCAAGGAATTTACTCAACGCAACCAATCAGAATGGAACATGTAACTGAAACTCATAAATATTAATTAAAAAAATGAACTTTCTAAAATAACTAAACTGGTGTACAAAATTTGACTGCTCATTTCAGCCCCAAATCCCAATATGTAATGATATCACATAAAATTATGGCAAACCGTTTACGACTTTTCACAACACACAAAGAACGGCTGGTAATTTCACGCGCACAGTAAACAACTATGACTAGCAACTTTGCTGTGTTACAAAAATGTTCCTTACTCTTTTGACGTCACATGTACAAGGTCACTAGACAGCTCGACCCTGATTCGAACGTTCTGGTTTATTCTCAGCTAATCTACGCAAAACAAAAATCGACCGCTCTTCTCCGTGCGACATTTCTAGAAGCTTCCGGACAAAAAAAAATTAGCGTATCATAACAAAGCCAAATCCGCTATCATGCACGAACGATAAAGAATCTCACTGAAAAGGTACGTGATACATAACCATGATAGCTCAAATAAATATCGGATCGTTTCCTACGATTAACACATGTATGCTCTCACAGGACAACACAACCACAATCGTAACACATGCATTGTCAGTTGTAGGGACACACAGTTTATCGTAGGTACGTGGTCCGTATAGGGTGTACATTGCGAGAGACGCAGCGTAACGGTGGTGTACGTTGTATGAGAAACTTTGTGTCGCCAGTGTTGACATTTGCAGAAGAGACATTGTATCAGTGTTGGTGCATTTGGGAATGCATTGTGTGGAGATCGCATCGCTGAATTAAAATATTGTTGGAACTGTTACTCCAGTGTAGCCTACATCCTTAAGCCACGTGACAGGTTGCAGCTGAACGAAGTTTATTTAAAAGAACATTACGTGTGTGCGTCTGGTGTGTTTATCATACTACGACTATGACCCACCACGTAACAATTAGAAAGATCTTGCCACAAAGTATCCTTGGGCCAAGTTTGAAGACTGTAGCTTGAATAGTCTAAAAAAAAATAATGCCAACATTAAAGTTTCCAATGGACGACGGATGACAGACGACAGATGATGGACGAACAACCACTGGCCCATAACATACACGCACTTTTGCTTCGCTCACGAGCCAAAAATTTGCATTTTACACACATTTTCCGACCTCTTGTGACCCTTGACCTTTCCGAGGGCTCGTCCAAATTAGTATGCATAGATAGGTCTAAGCATCAGGTATCTCTGTAGCAAGTTTGGGTTTGAACTTGAAAAAAGTAAGCGAGAAAAAAACATCTTTTGCCAAAATATGGTTATTTTTGGGCTCACATGCGAAGCCATAGGAAGTCTATGTTCTGAGCCAGCGGTCGTCCGTCTGTCCGCCGTCGTCCATGGTAAACTTTAACGCTGGTATTTTCTCGGAGATTATTCAAGCCAGTCTTCAAACTTGGCCCAAGGATACTTTGTGGCAAGACCTTTCTAAACATACCATATTAAGTGACCTCTCACAAAGGGCAAGTTCACAGTGGATGAGGAAATAGGCCAAAAATAGATATATTTTGACATAATTATTTTTTTCTCAAATACTATTCACAACTTCATACCCAAATTTGATACAGAGATACTAATTTGGATGACCCCTTGAAAAGGTCAAGGGTCACAAGAGGCTGGCAAATGTGTGTAAAATGCAAATCTTTCATAAAATTGTAGGTATTATGAACATTTTTGCAAATTTTTCAATCAAATTTGGCACAAAGGTAGCTGATGATAAGACCTTCCTATGCATGCTAATTTAGTCGACTCATCGCAAAGGTCAAGGGTCACAGAGGGGTTGACAGATAAGTGAACAAGAAGGCAAAGCCATTATGGCTCACGACATGTGTAAGACCAATTTACATATGTGTGATATTTGTGACAAGGGCTGGCTTCTGCAGCAGCAAAATCCACGTTTTCTGAAAATGTAAGCATTTATCAGACATCTGTCAACCCCCCATAACCCTTGACCTTTGTGACGAGTCAACTAAATTAGTATGCATAGGAAGGTCGTATCATCAGCTATCTTTGTACCAAATTTGATTGAAAAATTTGCAAAAATTTTAATGTTGATAATACCTACAATTTTATTTTAAAAATCTGCATTTTGAAAGCCTCCTGTGACCTTGACCTTTCCAAGGGGTTATCCAAATTAGTATGCATAGATAGGTCTTACTATCAGGTATCTATGTACCGAATTTGGGTTTAAAGTTGTGAATAGTATTTGAGAAAAAAACATCTTTTGTCAAAATATAGCTATTATTCACCCATTTCCTGAGGTCTTGTGACCCTTGACCTTTCGGAGGGATCAACCAAATTAGTGTGCATAGAAAGGTCTTCCCATCGGGTATCTTTGTAGAAGTTTGGGTTTCAAGTTGTGAATAGTATTTGACAAAAAATATCTTTTGTCAAAATATGGCTATTTCGGACCTATTTCCTGAGCCCTGGTTACCCTTGACCATTCCCGAGGGGTAATTCAAATTAGTATGCATAGATAGGTCTTACCATCAGGTATCTCTGTACCAAATGTGGGTTTGAAGTTGTGAATAGGATTTGGAAAAAAAAAGAAGTCTTTTGTCAAAATATGGCTATTTTTCACCGATTTCCTGAGCTCTTGTGACCCTTGACCTTTCCCAGAGATCAACAAAATTAGTATGCATAAAAAGGTCTTATTATCAGGTATCTTTGTACCAAGTTTGGGTTTGAAGTTGTGAATAGTAGTTGAGAAAAAATAATTATGTCAAAATATAGCTATTTTTTTACCTATTTCCTGATCCCCTGTGACCTTGACCTTTGTGAGAGGGAGGGGGGCGGGGATTTGGGGCAAGGGGGGCAGGAGGGTGAGGGTGGAGCATGGGGGGGGGGGGGAGGGTTGTGGGGGCAGGGGGTTGGGCAGGGGGGGGGGGGGTCTTATTTATCACCATGTACCTGTGTACCAAGTTTTTGCTTTAAAATAATATTTAAGAAAACACTACTTCTGTCAAAATATGACAATTTTTTTCACCTATTTATTGACACTATGCCACCTTGACTGACTTACAAGAAGAGGTCAAACTGATTTGTCTTGAAAGGTCTTGGATCAAAGTATCCCTGTGCCAAGTTTAAAGTCTGTGGCTTTATTTGTCTTTAAGCAAATGCCCAAGTTAAAGTTTCCGCAGACAGTTTCATACTTATAGCGCGTGCGAGAAAATGCAGATGACATGCACTTTCAAGTTCCAATTTCACTACATCATAGTCATCAGAAACGTTAAATACGAGTCATACTATGCATGGGTATCATGGTTAAATAAGAGTCATACTACGCTTTCGCCAGCGTGTAACCATCCTTGACATTTAGGCCTAGAAACGTGGCTGCCTGCAAGACTATCGAAAGCCACACATGCAACTGATTCCATGCTCGGAAACCAAACTGAAGTAGTGGAAATCCCAAGGCAGGACGGAGCCGGGACACCACACCACGCGCACACCACCGCTTTGACTGTGGACCACAAATAAGACTGGTGTCCTTGGGGAAGTTTGAAGTCTGTGGTTTGCATGATTATGATGGATTCGCCCGAGAAAATTCGCTAACGTCTAAGTTACCCACTGACGACAGACGTGTCGCACGTGATCAAAATGCAGTCGAATTGCGATTCTGTGTCAATGTGACCCTGCTTGGTGCAAAAAAAACAAACAAAAAAAAAACCCGATGTTATACTCAAGAACGTCTCAATCAGCGAGGAAAATAAATATAATTTTGCTGCTTGTGACACTCAAAGGCATGACTGCAACGCATACACTCAATTCATGATGTCAGATCAGTCACGAAATAAGAGTAATCGGATAATTTCTCGATCAGCCGACACTGACCGGCGACAAATAACATCTGTACTGACCTGGTGGCGGGGTCGGCCAACGATGGATGGAAAGACGGCTCTCGGGGCATCGTCTCCAGCGAAACCGGCTTTGCACATGCCGGAGCCATTGTCGATAACCAGCGCAGCTACATCGTCGTCGCACATTTTCGCAGGAGTGCGTTAATTATTTTCTAAACGTAAGAACTAAAGAAGAGACGGTGTCGCCTCGCCTGTACGTCCGTCAATCAAGCTGAGTAGAGGGAAAAAGATGTTGGCTAGCAGACGACTGTTACAAGCTAATATACGGACGTTTCCGATTCGACAGCGTAATTCATTGACGCATAAGAATAGTGTTGATTGGCTGGCGTTGACATCCAAATAGGGAAAAAAAAAAACGATTTTGTCGGGAGAATTTCCAAGAAGACTCGTCGTAAATGTCTATTTATGGAAAGTCTTGTGAGTGCGCTTCCATTTAGAACAATATACAGGTAATACGAATCAGGTTACTTACAAGTGCTATTCCCGGCTGCCAGGAACCTTCACCACAGCATTAAACATTTCATATTTTTTAGAAATCAGTCAAGGCGGAAGCACAAATGCTTAAAATTAGAACAAATTCATAATTTTATATACAGCGCTGTTTTTTCTTTTCGTAACAGTCGTAACAACCCCTAGTATAGATGGAACAGGATCCCACCAGAAATACG
>BTPG01000005.1:149812695-150102695 GCA_036245525.1 Semisulcospira habei | reverse complement strand
CACGGCTCTGCTTCTACCAGGCGTCATCCCCTACTCTCTGGCGTATGGCTTCCTCAAGATGGTGAACTACTCTTTCTTCTTCTGGCTGCCCTTCTACCTCTCCAACGCCTACAACTGGCGTGAGTCCACGGCCGATCAGCTGTCCACGTGGTATGACGTTGGCGGCATCATTGGAGGTAAGGTCTTAAGGATGACGTGCGATGATGATGATGATGTGTACTGGTCTGTGATCAACATGAACTCCTTCCCTGCCACTGTACATACATTTTTGTTTCTGAAAACTTTGTTCAATTCAACGACCAAGAGCCAAAACCGTCCAAGAAACATGGACACAACTTGGTCTCATAAAGAGACATAGATCCTCATGAGACCCCGCAGTTGCGGGGGCTCGTGAGGATCTAGGTCTCTTGCGGTTGGATTGTGTTCACTTTTTTCTCGGCAATGAAGGGGCTAATGACCTACACACATGACTATGATAAGTACGATGAAGTCAGTCTCTACTTTAGTTACTTCCTCACATAAAGTTGTCAAGCGCCTTTGCAAAGTTTCTCGGACCAGTTTGGATTGGGTCCAGAATTCGATCTTTGTTAACTCGCTGACGCTGACTGTGTTTCTGCAATCTTGGTTAATTCAAGACCAAAATAACTTACATGTCCCAGGAACGTGGATTCAAAGTGATGTCTGCAAGAGGTATAGGTCCGCATGAGCCCCCGCAATTGCGGGGGCTCATGAGGATCTATGCCTCTTGCATTTGCGTGGTGTTCAAATCATCTCGGCACTGAACTGGTTACACGACTACTGGTCATCATTGACCATTACTGTCAGTTTAGATCGACTGACCTAAACTTGGTGTCTGGAAAGAAAGCAGGTCGCTTGATTTCGCCAAGAAACAAAGATAATCCATACCTTTGTAGTTCAACGTCGCCGTTTCGAGGGTTCGGTGTTTTTGCCGGCGCTGCGGGGTTTCCTGCCTCGATGATTACACTTTAATGACAGGTGACCTCTCATAAGGCTGGCCGCTCAAAACAACTCGCAGGCACTCCTGCAGAGCTGTCTCTTGCATGTATACATGGAGCTTGCGCTCAGCTGCCGACTCAGTCTCGAGTCCTACGTATCCCTCTCGTCAAAACAAAGTCGTTCGGTGAGGGGTCATTCAGGTTCCAGAGCCCAGTTGTTTGGAATGATCTCCCACGCGAACTGAGATACGTGGATTCGAGAGAGGCATTCAGGCGAGTCCTAAAGACCCATCTTTTTTTCTGTCGGCTATTACGAATGACTTTTGTCACAAACCCGTCATGTTGAAGTCATCTCTATTAATAGTAGTGGGTGTGTGCGCGCGCGCGTGCGTGAGTGCGAGTATGAGTCCATAAGCGTAGCATTTTTGAATGGCGACTTTATAGATTGATTATAGAGTGCGTTGTACTTTTTGTAAATTGCGTTTTTGTAATTATTTATTTTTGTACAATTTGCTCTTGTTAATTGCCTAGGGCCGCTATAATCCGAGGCCGGGGCCATACAAGTACTCATTATTATCATTATTAATTTAACCCCGACGCACTACACCAGGAGATGGATCCACCATGATACAAGTGTCAGATTAGCCTCTTGGCGCCCTATGGCGTCAAGCTAACCTGGCACTACCCTTGAATTATCATGTTCGATCCACCTCCTGCCACTGGTACATAGTCGTTGGTTGCTCTGATCACACACAGGCACCGTGGCGGGATTTCTGTCTGACCGTCTCCAGAAGCGTGCGATGGTGGTGGTGCCGATGCTGGTGCTGGGCATCCCTATGCTCTTCATCTACAGTTCGGTGGAGGCCGGTGATCAGATGCTCGTCAACGCCGTCATGCTCTGCTGCACAGGGCTGCTGGTGGGTGGCGTGGCCAACCTCATCAGCGCTGCCATCAGCGCCGACCTGGGCAGGCAGGTAATGACCGGCCACAAGCATGTACATGCATTGTAACTAACCCAAAAAGGCCTGACACGCTACATCAGGATGTTGATCGACCTCGATAGTTCAAGGGTGACGTCAGAATATTTTGGCGCCTACAGGCGCCAAGCTATTCTGACACCACCCATAAACTATCATGGTCGATCTATCTCCGACACCACCCTTGAACTATCATGGTCGATCTATCTCCAGAACTGTGATGTAGCCCTCAGACGTCTACAAAAATTGACAGTTTCATTAGCAGGATGTAATGAGTTAACTTCGTGCGAGCAGGCTTTCACCGACACTTTTTACAGCACCGGTAGCACCTAGGTGCTTGCAATGACACATCCATTCAGACTTGACACATTACAGAAGGTAGTAGTAATAATAGTAATGCATATGTGGTGCCAGAACGAATAACTTTGTCATCGAAATTTCCCGGACCATTCCGCTCGGCAGCAGCGGCAGCAGATCGAAAATGCATGTTCAGGGTGGTAAATAGTTCAGCTTGGTCACCGACATTTATTAGTCCATTTTTGTCCGGCAACATAAATTTTAGAGAGTATGTAACAATTGCACGTTTTTCCACGAAAACAATGGATTAAAAGCCTGGACAAACGAATGTTTGTTCGGACTTTTAACCGGCCACCGTTTTAGTCAAAACACGTGCATTTTGGACCTACTTTTGCTTTTTGAACAACGTCTATTAACTCTTAAAACTCCCAGAACTAAATGACTTCCATTCTACAGAATGGAAGGTATATAGTTCTGGGAGTTTAAGACTTAAGCCATGACCAAGACAGCTTAAGGGTGGTGTCAGAATAACTTGTCTACCTAAGTTTATCAATCCACCGTTTACGCCTGGACATTTACAACGGAAGACCGCAGATCGACCACCGTAGTGCAAGTGGGGTGGTGCCATCTGAACAACTTGGCCACCGAAGTTTATCAGTTCAGTCAGCTCTAGCGCATTACTGACAACAGGAGACAGATCGACCATGACCTAAATCAGGTATAAGATTACGAGTGACAAAGAAAGTTTTGCCTTCTTTCCCCCCCATGCAGTTGTGAAGTTTAACCACTTTTCTGCCATCTGACGCATAGCCGGTTTGTTTCTGAAATTGATTTTTGTTCGTTGAACGACCAAAAGCTACAATAACCGTCCAAGCAACATGGACACAAAATTGGCTCAGCAAGAGTAATAGATCCTCATGAGCCCCCGCAGTCACGGGCGTTCATGAGGATCTATGTCTCTTGCAGCTGGATCGTGCTCCAATTTTCTCGGCAGCAAAGGGGTCAATACTCCTGTCACAAAGTGCCCTGTCTGCCCGTCACTGTACAGCTGTAGTTATAAATTTGTGCATTGCACTGTGATTTGGACATTGAAGCAAATAGATGAAGATGGTTTTGGTTTTCTCAACTATGCAGGAGGCGATACGTGGTAACAGCGAAGCTCTGTCTACCGTGACCGGAATCGTGGACGGCACTGGGAGTCTGGGGGCCGCCATTGGACAGATGGCTCTCCCCTATCTACAGGTAATTTTTCACTCTTAGCTTTTTGTCTCTTGCCAAATATTCAAGCCTTACATAATAGAAAATAGGCAAAAGTTTTAACCCATATATATCACACTGAGGCTAAAAGCTTCAAGTTTGTACACTGCCATATGCAAGCTACATTACAGTACTTACAGATAAGGATATAGACCAAAGGCTTTAGTTCAAGTGTGGTGCCAGAATACAGTTATATCTTGAACCGCTCGGAGATTACTCTGCACTGAGGTAGTCGCTACAGCTCCAAAAACACATGGCCCCACGAGCTCCTTAGCATCAGCATTATCGCGGAATTGTTTATATTACAGCGAACGGCAGAAGAAGCCGTCCCTTTCCTTTTTGTCCCTTGTCTCCTTGACTGCGTGCGAAAAATAAGGTGAACTTGTGTGAAATCATTGAAAATTCGCATCAACTTCATTTTTTAAAAAAAATGAACTTTAGAATTTTTTAGTGCGTGTACGGGTTAGCGCATTTTTTTGGGAAACAATAGGCGCACAGGCCTCTTTTCGTGTTTGTCCTTGCTAAACTGCAACATTCTTAGAGAGAGAAAGAGAGATGAAATGAAACGTTATTAAGAGAGAGAAAACAACAGCCTAGTGATAATAAAGTGTAAAAATGGTTATAACTAAATAGTGTATACACGGTATAAGTGAAGACACATTCGTAGTATCCGTGAACTGAAAAACTCGAAAAGCTTTTGGTCAGGCAGGGAGCCTCAGGAGCAAATAGGAGGGGAGGAAATACGGTCACGGCGGGTTTGATAGTGCCAGATATCTCTCACGACAGCTTGATGATAACTGACTCGCACCCACACTTGCCGGAATTCAGGGACCTTTTTCTCTTTGTCCGTTGAGTTATATACTGAATAGCTTGGCGCCTCTCTAGCACTACCCTTGAACTATTTTAGTCAAACTTATTTCACACACTGGTGTACTCCAAACGTTAAGGGTTAAATTAATAATCTTACATTTGTTTTAGTCAAATAACCTTATGGGAAAGAGTAACTAAACATACATAATGGGAAAATAGGTAAATCTGTCTAAAGACTTGTTCCAACGTGGAAGCCGTGCGCGCCATCTGGCACTACCCTTGCATTATCATGGTCGATCCACCTCCTGCCACTGTACACAGTCGTTAGGTGACACCTTAAAAGTTGGGAAACGTGCCCTTGGGTTTAAATGGGTCAATATACAATTATAGTACAAACTTGCAAGGGCTCATGAAAATCTGTCCACTACACTTGCATATATGTATTCTTTTCTTACATTCTTGGGCTTATGAAGATCTATGCCCCTTGCACATGCACAACATTCACTACAGAATTTCCTTTCTGTTATGCAACCTGATACCCTAATTCCAGGTGGACTTTGGTTGGCGCTCTGTGTTCTATCTCTTCATGGCGGCCATACTGCTCACCATCATCTGCGTCCTGCCCATCTTGGTGGGAGAGGTCAAAGAAATGTGGCGACACAAACGGAGACAGGGAAAGTGTCAAGGATAATAAGCTTTTAAAATTACATCATTTAGTCTCATTGTATTACAAAGTCAAGGGCATGACATGCAGTTACAGCGTTAGCTACTTAACCCAATGGCTGTCAGTTGTGCATTTTGGTTGGGGTGACTCCTGCACCCCGACTTAAAAGCACTACCGACAGCCAAAAGGTTAACCTCCTTATTGCCTGAAGCCACCCATACTTTAACCCATTTAACCCCATGGCCACATTTCCCAAATTTTGGAGATATCACCGAACAACCATGTACCAGTTGCAGGAGATTATAATTCAAGGGTATGGCCAGATTAGCCTGGCGTCTGATGGTGCCAAGCTAATCTGGCACTATCCTTGAATTATCATGGTCGATCAATCTGCTGCTGTAGTACATTGGAGTAAAATGGGTTAATCAGCATGCACAAATGAGTTTACAATCTCAACTTTCATTCAGATAAGGATGGAGTCACAGACACGGATCTACAACTATGCAAACCTTTCTGTTTGTTTCTAATACCTGACATTCATATGAATTGTTTTTGTACATTTTATACTTCAAGTACCCATGACAAAATTAAACAATGTGCTTGTTGTAAAAACTTCAGTCCACTCCAGACTTATTACTCGGTGAGACAACCATGCCAAAAGAATTAGCTTTGTCATTATAAGAAAACGTCATTTCAGAGATACATATGCTCAACAGACATGCTTAGTTCTGGATTAACTCATTCCGCACCATGACCGAAATCTGCAAATTTTGAAGTTGCCCCCTGAAGACTGTATTACACTTCTGGAAACAGATCGAGCGTGATAGTTCACAGGTTGTGCCAGAATAGCTTGGCGCCTATGGGCGCCAAGCTATTCTGGCACAACCCCTGAACTATCACGCTCGATCCATGTCTTGCTGTGGCGTGTCGGAGTTGAATGAGTTAAAAAACGTATTTTTCTTTAAAATAAGTTTTTTTGAAAAATACTTACCGATGGTATTACAACTAGGAAATGTTTCTTAGCTAGTCTAATTTTAGCCCAAAATTGTTGTGTACGATAATGGCCATGATGGCAGGAGAGGGGCGCCATAGGTTAGGCGGAAACCCGGTAGCCTCCCTTCCGGTTCAACCACGCATGTGCTCAGTGCTCAAACAACCAGTCAGTTTCTTAGCGGAGCAGCGGCGAGCGGGCAGGTGGGAGGGACCTTCGAGTAATACCATCGGTAAGTATTTTTCAAAAAAACTTATTTTAAAGAAAAATACGTTTGTTTTCTCAAAACACATTACCGATGGTATTACAACTAGGAAGAATCCCGAAAAGGAGGTGGGTGCCGCTAACCGCCCCTACCCCTGCCATCGAAGCTACTAGAAAAGTCCACCCCAAGCAACCTCCCTCTAATTTTAGTGAAGATACTTACGGCGCCTAGGGCGCCGGGAGGGAGTGTTGCGCCGCCACGATGTCTCCCACCAGCGCTAGGTTCTGCCGCTGGCCGGAGAGGTCCCTCAGGTAGAAGCGAGCGAAGGTGTTCTCTGGTTCGCCAGCCCACAGCCGCCACGATGTCCTTGACTGCACAGTTGCGTTCGAATGCGAGGCTCGTGGCCATGGCTCTGATCTCGTGCGCCCTGATCCTCATGCGCTTTGCTGCATCAGGGGCGAGTTCCTGGTAGGCGGATCGTATCACCCACCAAAGCCAGGAGGATATAGTCTGGGCTGAGATGTCCTGTCTACCTGGGGACAGAGGAAGAAAAAGGCGGGTGCGTCCCCTGCGGAGGGGCTTGGTCCGGCGCAGGTACACACGTAACGCTCGAACTGGGTCCTGCTGTCTGGACTCTCGATTGGTGCGTGGTTCTCTGAGTGGTAGTATGGTGACCAATTGTGGTGCCAAGAGTGGAGATCTGGTCTTGGCTAGGAAGGTCGGGTCGGGAAGCAGCTGCACCGAACCGTCCGTCCGGAATTGTAAACAGGTGGGGCGAGTAGAGAGGGCGTGCAGCTCACTGACTCTGGAGGCTGAGGCGAGGGCGAGCAAAAAGCAGGTCTTCCTCGTCACGTCCGGTAGTCTCGCCAGCTGTAAAGGCTCAAAGCGGGCCGAGTTGAGCCAAGTAAGGACCCAAGGTAGGTCCCAACGTGGTAACAGTGTACGTAGAGCGGGACGATGCAGACCGAAATGGCCCATCAGATCGGCGAGGTCCTTGCAGGCGCCCGGGTCGGGACGTCCCAGATGCCTGTAAGTATCAGCGATCATGGCCAGGTAACCTCGAATGGTGATGGGAGCTAAACGCTGGTCGTGAAAAAGCCAGAGGAAGAAATCTGCCAGCTGAGGGACTGTCAACTCGGTGGGGGAGAGGCGTCTGTCGTCACACCAGGTGCTGAGAACTCTCCACTTGCCCTCGTAAACTCGTCTGGTCGAGGCTCTGCGGGCTGTAGCGATCGCGTCCACTGCCGCACCTGACAAGCCTCTAGCGGTGAGGGCTTGCCGGACAACCTCCAGGCGTGGAGGAGGAGACGTTCTGGACAAGGATGGTACAGAGACTGCCGAGGTTGCTTGAGCATCCTTCGTGGCGTGGGTAGCTGTAGTGGGGGGGCTGTAGCCAGATTCAGGAGGTCGGTCGTCCAAGACCTGGTCCAACAAAACGGAGCCACCAGAAACAGGATAGTGTTGCTGCCTCTCAGCTTGAGAAGAACCTTGGGGATGAGGACCGTGGGAGGGTAGGCGTAGGCGACCAGTCCATCCCAGGAGATGGAGAGGGCGTCCACTGCCCAGGCCAAGGGGTCTGGAATCGGCGAGACGAACAGAGGGAGCTGGCGATTCCATCTCGTGGCAAAAAGGTCGATCATGGGTGACTCCCAGGTAGCGCCGATCATCCGAAAGATGTCTGGACGCGGAGACCACTCGGTGTGTAGTAGTTGACCGCGACGGGAGAGGGAGTCGGCCAGCACATTCAGGTGACCCGGGATGTGACGCGCGCGGAGAGAAATGTCCCGATCCTCGCACCACCGGAGCACTTGGTAAAGGAGGATGCAGAGAGATGGGGAGCGGGTCCCGCCCTGCTTCTGGATGTAGGCGACGACCGTAGAGTTGTCCGACAACACCAGTAGCTCCCGGTGAAGCAGGCGAGATTCCCACACACGAAGGGCTTGCCAGACGGCTTCCAATTCCAACCAGTTGATGTGTCGGTCCCGGAGATCCAGGTCCCAACGGCCGGAGGCCGTCTCGAAGGAGGGTAGAAGGTGTGCTCCCCAACCGGAGAGGCTCGCGTCTACGCAGATGGAGAGGGAGGGCGGTGGCGAGAACAGCGGCACTCCTGTCGCGAGCCAGAGGGGGTCCGCCCAGCGTAGCAGGTGAGGACGGAGCAACGAAGGAATCGGAACCGGAGACACTAGGTCGGAGGTCGACGGACGCCAGTGTAGCACAAGGTGCAACTGTAGCGGCCGGGAGTAGAGACGCCCTAACGGAATAAGGTCTGCTGCAGCGCTCATCAGCCCCAGCAACTGAAGCCACTGCCTGGCGGGGATCGAAGACTTCTGGGATACCTGCCGAGCTAGATCCGCCAGCTTCTGAATGCGGGGTTCGGGCAGCCGGACGATATTGCGGTCGGTGTAGAACTCCATGCCTAGGTGAACGAAATGGCGCGATGGCACGAGGTCGGACTTGCCGAAGTTGACTATGAAGCCCAGCGTCTTGAGGAGCTGAAGCAAGGCATCCCGGTCCACCTCCAAGGCGGCAGGGGTCTGATTCTTCAGGAGCAGGTCATCCAGGTAGTTGGACGTGGGGCTCGTGGAAGTCCGTCGTGCCTTGGCCACCACGGCGTCCATGATGCGTGTGAAGACCCATGGGCTGAGGTTGAGGCCGAAGGGCAGTGCGCGGAACTGGTATACCACACCCTCGAAGGCGAAGCGTAGATAACGTCTGGACGCTGGGTGCATGGGCACGTGAAGGTACGCATCCGCGAGGTCCAGGCTGATTGCAAAGTCGAAGGGTTGCACCGAGGCACGCAGGGCCCGCGCTGTCTCCATGCAAAAATGTGGAGCTACTATAAACTTGTTGAGCGCCGAGAGGTCGATCACAGGACGCCACTTGCCGCCTGGCTTGGGAACTACAAACAGCCGGCTGTAGAAGGCTAGGGAGTCGAGTCGTGTCACCACCTCTGTCGCTGCTTTTCGAAGTAAGGCGGCCACCTCATTGCGCAGAGCGTCTGCCTTGAGCTGGTCTGTCGGAACCAAAGTCCACGCCGGAGTACGTCGCAGTGGGGGCGGGGACCGAAACGAGATCCGCAGACCGAGGGAGATGGTTGAAAGAATCCAGGGGTCGTCCGGAAACAGCGCCTGCCAGGCGGCGCTGTGCCGTGCGAGCCTCCCGCCGACCGGAGGTCCCAGCGCGGTCGACGGGGCCCGAAGGTGGAGAGCGTCAGTAAGCCCTGCCCCGCCCGGGGCGTTGGGCAGGCTTGGGCCAGGTCCTGGAAGCGGGAGCCGAAGAGGATCCTGCAGTAGGACGGGTACGGGGGAAGGCAGGGGGCCTGGGGGGAAGACGTCCACCTCTGGTGTAAGGCCGGGAAACGGGTCTAGTCGCCCGCAGGGGGCGACCCTGGGTCCTGCGGGTATGCTGAAAGGGAGTAGGAACTGTACGACTTGGCCAGGTGTCCTTATTTGCCTCCTTAACCGCCAACCACGTGGGGCCGAAGAGAAGCTCTCCGCCAAGGGGCACCTGACGAAGTTGAAGCTTCAGGTCATTGGGGAGAGGGCAGGAGCGGAGGAGGAAATCCCGACGCAAAAGGTCACAGTTGGCCGCCGCAGCCATAGCGTTGACACAGGTGTGGTAGGATGCACGGTTACCAGAGACGGCTAGAGCAAGCAGATCTCCCAGCAGCGGCGTAAGGGACGGAAGCCAAGCCTCCTCTACGCGACGAACCATGGCTTGAGTCAGAAGGTCAAGAAATCCCGCAGAGGCTAAGGCGTTGCGTATGAGATTACCTGTCTGATCGATTCCTGGAAGCAGAGGGGTCTGTGCCGGAATAGCCGCCAGGGCCCAAGCAGCTGGGTCCGGTTTGGGTAGTGCGCAGGTAAAGCTCTGAGAATGTCCCGCGTACCAAGATTGCCTAAAAAACATGTGTAGGTCCGCCGGCCACTTAGAGCCATTGAAGAATCCAGCGGCGCCCAAGTGTCCCTGAGCGAGTCGAGCCGAGAATGCGTCCCGTAGGCTGCTGAAACCCGGAGGTTGAGGAAGCGTCTTAAAGGTCTTGGCATGGAGTTCCGCATCTACATAGGCCGCGGCCTTCTTCTTCGCAGGCGGAGAAGAAGGACAGTCTTCCGGCGGTAGGCACGCCGAGATGATGCGAGCTGCCTCGTCCAGGGCACGCAGAGTCTCCAACCTGTGTCCCACTGCTGACGGATGTTGTTCCTGCTCATCTTGATCCACGTCAGGGGGCGCCTGGATAGAGTGCGCGGGGCTGTCGTCCCAAAGTATAGCCGAAACTGAGTCCTCGGGAGCAAGGCTGAGCGCGTCATCCTCTAATTGCATAGGGAGGTGTGTGGGGCCGGTTCGAGCTACGAGTGAGGGCCCAGCCTCCGCGACGAGCCGGGATGTGACCGAGGCCTTGGCCGGCGAAAATCTCTCGGAGCGGTGCCGCGACGAACGGACTGGGGAGGTTACTTGAGACCGAGACCGGTGAGCGTAGCGTCGAGGCGATCTTCTATCCCGCGGGGAGGGCTCACGGCGAGAGCGGGGACTCCTAGAACGGGAATGGCGGCGGCAACGTCGACTGACTCTTGACGACGATGGCCTAGGGGGCGGAGTAGATGATTGACGCGTTCTCCGAGTAGAATGTCTCATAACTGGGGAATGCGGTCTGGACCGACGAACCACTTGCGGAGATCCGATCCCGGACACTGTCCGCGATGGCCGACTGGTACGGGAAGATCTGGAGGCATGCCTATGCCGCGGTGACCTGTCCCTAGACTGTGAACGTTGGCGAGAAGAGCGGGAGACCGTCCGGTGCTTCTGCTCTCTGGAACGAGGTGAGATACGGTCCGTACCTGAACGCCGAACTCTGTCGACGCGTGGAGGCGGAGAATCCTTCTGCTGGGAAGCGGGCCTCTCCTGAGTCGAGACCGCTACCGGAACTGAAGCCTGTAACTGTACTCTCTCTCGCGCCGATAGAATCGGCGGAACCGGACAGCGTGCACTAGTCGGGTCTGTACCTGCTGCCGGTGTAGTAGAACGAGCTAGCGACCAAAGTCACGATGGAGAACGTTCTAACGTCTGATAAGCACCACTAGTCGGGTCTGTGGTGATTACCGGCGTGTCTTTATTGTTCAAAGAAGCGGGCCTGACTGAAACTTCAGTTCTAGTCTCTGCTACCGGACAGCGCGCACTAGTCGGGTCTGTGTTCGCTGCCGGCCCAGGAGGACGGGCTCGCGGCGGAAGGCGCGGCGTAGACTGTCCTCTCACCAGGTAATACCCACTAGTCGGGTCTGTGGTTCTTACCGGTGTATGGCCCTGTATACGTGCTGGTGTCGGCAGTTCACGACGGTAGAAACCCCATAGCTGAGTCCATTGTTCTTCCCGCCAGGGGGCGCAGACCAGGCACGGTTGGGAAGAGGTACAGGATGAACAGGGCAGGCACACCTCATGTCCATCACTCGGCCACTGGAATTGTCCACATCTGATACAGGTGCGGACTTGCCAACTGCAACACAAAGCAGAACCATCTATTTGAAAGTAATCGAACCTGCCGCAGCCGGCAGGCAACGCAACGCGCGAAACGAACGAAGGAGATACGGCGTATGCTGGCGTGCGGCGCTCAAACCCTCCCTGAGCGCCGTACGGAAGCAGTGACCAAGATTTTACCTCGCCATGTTGGGAAAAGGAGAGGAACGAAGAGCGGTGTCAGCGGTGAAGCCCGAAGCCGTCCTACCAAGGCGCCGAACGACTCCGACAGGCCGCGACGGGACCGGTGCCAGGCGCAGAGACGACAGTCACCCGAGTCGACCAGGAAAGCGCCGCCGTCACAGCCCAAGGCCTCCCACGCGGTAGGCCAAGGACGAACCCCAAGGGCACCAGAAGCTGAAGGCGACCGGCCGACAGTGAGCACAGCTCACCAGCGTCGTTAGGAAGTCCTCTCGAAACAACGCACACACGAAAGCGTCCCAGCCAAAGGCCACAATCCGTCTCTCACAGTAGAAAGTCGAAGCCAGTGAACGAAAGCCAACGAACGAAGGAGTCCACAGCGTACACAACCTCACGCGACTAGCGAAGAAACTGACTGGTTGTTTGAGCACTGAGCACATGCGTGGTTGAACCGGAAGGGAGGCTACCGGGTTTCCGCCTAACCTATGGCGCCCCTCTCCTGCCATCATGGCCATTATCGTGCACAACAATTTTGGGCTAAAATTAGACTAGCTAAGAAACATTTCCTAGTTGTAATACCATCGGTAATGTGTTTTGAGAAAACAAATTTCCCCCCTAAATACAATTCACAGCAGCAACATTTGATGTTGGATTTATTCACTACATTCTCTCACAATGTTTTTCTGTGTGTGCATATGTGTGTGTGTGTGTGTGTGTGTGTGTGTGTGTGTGTGTGTGTGTGTGTGTGTGTGTGTGTGTGTGTGTGTGTGTGTGTGTGTGTGTGTGTGTGTGTGTGTGTGTGTGTGCTTGACCTCTTCCCATTCATAACACACAACATCACTAATACTGTTCACACTGTTTTCACAGTTTGCATCAAGTCCTGTATCTGTTCTCGACTGAGAAATGTTGTCTCCCCTGTGGAACTCTCATGTACTTCTATCAACGATGGCTTCTGCAATGCCTGTGAAACAATATTGGAAAAAACTGTCAATAAAAACAAAACAAAAAGCATCATAATCTAAACAGATTTTCCATGAATGTTTGCAGTGTGCAAATTACTTATTCAGACAAGGAATGCACTGGCACCTGACTACAAGAAAGCTGAAGAACCAAATTCACAAGAGATAAATGCATATTTTAAATCTCTTGATTTCCATCTGTTGTTATCTGTGAGTGGGAGCAAGAACCAGAATTTTCAAATGTATCTTCTTCCGGTAATTATTTTCTCACCAGTAATCTCAACACATTTAACCCCAACACAGCTGAAAGAGATGGATTGACCATGAAATTTTGAGGGTGGTGTCAGATTAGCTTGGCACCTGATGGTGCCAAGCTAATCTGGCACTATCCTTGAATTCTCATGGTTGAACCATCTCCTTCAATTGGTATATAGCTGTTAAGTGACACTTAACAAATGTATCCAAATGTATTCCCTTTTTTGTGCCTTTGGTAGCAAGGAATGGGATTTAAAACACAGCTGACACAGAAACAGAGTCCCCGACTACTCTCCTACATAAATTACTTCCTTTTAGCCCCAAGGTCCCATTTCTAAAATTTTGGAGGCGTCGCCTAACGACTATGTACCAGTTGCAGGACATGGCTTGACCATGATAATTCAAGGGTAGTGCCAGATTAGCTTGGAGACTGAAGGTGCCAAGCTGATCTGGCACTACCCTTGAATTATCATGGTCAAGCCATCTCCTGCTGTAGGGATCCTGGGCTAAAAGGGTTAACAAAACTTCTGATATAACAACAACCAAATCTGCCATCTTGAAATATTCAAAGTTTCCTGTACCTTTTTCCCAAGGACAAGGGTGTAAGGGTATCCAAGGCGTGAGGCCTCGTACAGCCTGCGGCCGATAGTAAACTGAGTCCTGTCATCAATCACCACCTCCCCAGCCAGGTGAGGTATCTCGGTCAGCCGATCACTAACTTCCTCTGCCAGCTGGAAATACAGCTCCTCTTGGAAACCTTCCTGATGGCAGAAATGAAAATGTGCGTTAACCCCTTCACTGCCAGAAGCTAGATAATGAAGTCTCTGAAACTAACAATGAGCACTTTTGAATAACTCCATCCGCCTATGATGAATGAAGGCACAAGCCACAATTGAGAAGGTTCATGTTGATCTACCTGTGCTACAGCGGAAAAGAGGTTAACCTCCTTGTGATGCTGCCACTGTTATATCATATACAGTATCGGTAGCTACATGCAGGGATTAATCATTGTAAGCACAAAACAAAATAACATGGATAATTAAGACTGTCATGGATGATTTGGTTTAGTTCTAGATAGTGACAATAATTCCACACTCAGAAAGCCCACGTATACTCCCCCCACCCCCCCCCCCCCCCCCCACCCCCCCCTCTCTTCGGGAACTCAACTGATCTCGACGTATGCTTGTCAGGAATTTCAAAACCTTATGGTGTCAGGCTGTAAGGTCCAAAATCACAGACCAGCTCACACATTGTTCCAAAGCTGGTCTCAAAGACAAGCACACACCTCTCACGTTCACTCAAATAAGTAACAAAGTCCACACCCGGTACCTCCGCTTTATAAACTGACAAAACGACATACATTTTTGTCAGAATTTGGTATTCTTTACATGAATCTGTACATATTACTGGCATGATTTGCTATTCTCAGTCATCACATTTTGAAGTTGGTAAAGGCATGATTCTGTGACTATATAGCTTAACCCATTTAGCCCCAAGACCCTACCGCAGGAGATGGATGGACCGTGATAATTCAAGGGTAGTGCCAGATTAGCTTGGCGCCTGAAGGCGCCAAGCTAATCTGGCACTACCCTTGAATTATCACGGCCCATCCATCTCCTGCAACTGGTACATAGTTGTCAGGTGACAACTCCACAATTTGGGAAATTAAGAGAGTTAATTGTGTACTGTGACCTCCGCATACAAAACACACTGCGTCTTACCATTTGAGGTATGATACAGACTTGATAAGGTGCCAGAACAGATGGCCATCGCAGTTTCTTTTCTGTAGACAACACTTCCACTGTTGCCTGAAGCACTCTAGTCACACCCAAACCAAAGCAGCCCATATGTGTAGTTCTGGGGGGGGAAAAATGGGATGATCAATAAGAATATTCAGGAGTAAAATGTTTTAGACAAATTTAAATTATTCCAGATGTGCTGCTTATGTACTGATGCCAAATGAAGTTCATGCTTAAGTAATACCACACAAAAATACCAACTGAATGCAAATTAACATATTTACGCATATGCACTATGTCCTGACCACTAACTTTATTTCTTCATTTGCCTCGTGTCCATATGTAGCTCATCCAGAATATTTGTCTCTGTATTCGTATCAGGCACATTTTGAAAGCATAGAGTTTTAAATATGAATTAAGATGATATCTTTATCCTATTACTCTTCCCAGAATTAACTTTTTAGCCACTTGAATATTGTTTCAAAAGTGACGCTGTCAGCCCCAAACATAAATCATTTATATATCTTATATATTGTATATATCTTTACCATATTCACTCTGACATTAATCTCAAATAAAGTTTATACATTCAGCAACCTCACACACAATTGTATATATTTTTTTTTTTAATTGAGAATTTCAACTCACTTGACTTCACCAGCATTATCAGTGTATGTAGCGTTGAACACAGATGAGTATTTAGTGCCCAGGTAAAAACAATGACCCACCTGTAAAATACAAAAGCAGAACGGTGCACTAATAGACAATAAAACTATGCACAATAAAGTCAGGGTGATAAAAGAATCAGCGAAACTTGACATAAATTAACCCATTCACTGCCAGCTGACATTGTGTTTCTGACATCTATGTTAAGTGCATGCCAAAGAGCCCCAGCTGTCCCAGAAGCATGGTGAAGATCCTCATAAGCCCCCACAACTGCAGGGGCTCATGAAGGTCCATGCCTCTTACAGCTGGATTATGTTGGCTTTTTCTCGGCAAGGGGTTACCAGTAAGCTATAAGACAAGTTATCCCACTTAACCACCTAGGCCGCATTTCTCAAATATTGGAGGTTTCCTCTAAAAACAATGTATCAGCTGCAAGAGGTGAATCGACTATGATAATTCAAGGGTAGCACCAGATTAGCTTGGCACCTACAGGTGCCAAGCTAATCTGGCACTACCCTTGAATTATCATCGTCGTTCCATCCCCTGCTGTAGCGCGTTGGAGCTAAATGGGTCAAGAGTGAGCACATGTTTCCAACAGAAGTTATCTTGTAAGGTTTCCAACAGAAGTTATCTTGGGTACAGTCAGCACAAAAGCCTCTTGTTTGAAATGAAGGACATGTGCTGGTCTGTGACTTTGGACCACATGGCTTCCAGCCAGAAGTCCAAAATCACAGACCAGCAGGCATACAGTAGGAAGTGTTACCTCAATGGCTGTTTTTTCCATTAAATCACATTCGGTGCCTTTCTGTTTACATATCTGCTCCTTGGAGGCATCACCTGAAACATACAAGCAAGACATAAATGTACCTGCTAGAGAAAAGAAATATAATTACCAGTACAGCAGAATCTGTTCTAAGCAAACACCATTTTCAAAGAAAAAATGGTCTTAATAAAGACTTCCTGAAATAGTGTCACCTTACATTAAGAGACTTCCGGAAAAAGTGTCAAATGATATTAAAGACCATTGTATAGGTGGCCACAGCCACCTAAATGATAAGTCTTTAATGACAGCTTGACTTCTCACATGGGTGGTTCCTCAAGATTTTGCTGTAGCTGAATCTAGTATGGCAAATTTTTCACACACACACACACACTTACTTGTGACTTGCACGCCAAATTCTCATAACTACTCCATCTCTATAGGTCTTCATTATTTAAAGGGACCTGCTCCAGGCAATAAAGGGTTAGTAATTCACATCTCCTTCATAATTTCTCAGTAGGTCTTAAAATAATGCTGGACAAAAATGCTAACATAACTTATGATGTTTAAATGTGTAAAATGAAAGACTTTTTACCTTCTCCTTTATATGCAGGAGAGTTTCTCTGCTTGGCGCCAGGGGCGGTAGAAATCTCTACTTACATGAATTGTAAAAAGGGTAGAAAAGTCTTAAGGCAAAACAACATTGGGAAACTCTTGTGTTGGCAAATCAAAAGTGGGTTTTGTTTGCTGATACAAGGGGTTCTCGATGGCAAAAATCACGTTAAGTTTGAATGTGTTTAAAGCAGTGAATTTCTACCTGCCATCTCCTTGTTTATCTGTAAACCACACCTGCAAACCAAGATAAACAAAATTAAAAACAAAAACAGGCATCATAGGGTTTATTTGTTCTTCTTGAGAACATGTTAAAACATAACAACTGTACTGAATTCTTGACAAAAGAAAAACCACATCATTTTTGTCTACAGTATTGAAAATACGGTAGACTTTGAGATGGGGCAATTTCTGTAGCATGCAAATGATGAACATAGATGGGCACACATCAGACTCTTACAGTGAAGTACTTACTTTACTTACGCCTGTCACCCCTACCCGGGTATAGGCCGTCGACGAGAGACCTCCAGCAACTCCTGTCCTGTGCTTCTCCTTCGATTCTACTCCAGGTGGTTCCCAGTCTCTTGATGTCTGCTTGGAGGTCTCGACGCCAGGAGTTTCTCGGCCTACCTCTTTTCCTCTTTCCCTGGGGGTTCCATGACAATGCCTGCCTAGTGATACTGGAAGCTGGCTTTCTCAGACTGTGACCGATCCATCCCCATCTTCTTCGCCCAATTTCATTCTCTGCTGTTATCTGCTCTGTTCTCTCCCAGAGTCTGACGTTGCTGATCTTCTGTGGCCAGTGGATTTTCAAAATTCTTCTAAGGCAACTGTTCATGAAGGTCTGTACTCTGTTGACTGTGGTTTTTGTCAATCTCCATGTCTCTGCTCCATATAGGAGAACTGCTTTTACATTGGAGTTGAAAATCCGGACTTTGGTGTGTTGTGACAGCTCTCTGGAACTCCACACTTTTTTCAACTGGAGAAAGGCTGCTCTGGCTTTACCGATTCGTGCTCTGACATCTGCATCAGTGCCGCCTTTTTTGTCTATGATGCTCCCGAGATAGGTGAAGGACTCCACCTCCTCCAACGGGGTGCCAGCAAGCAAGACTGGTTCTTCCCTGGTTGCGTTCAGCCTCATTGTCTTTGTTTTCTGTTTGTGAATGGTGAGGCCCACTTGGGACGAGATGTCAGCAAGCCCTTACAGTGAAGTAACATGATAAAAATTACGTCATGCCTAGCTATGTTAACTGCGCTGTTGAATGTACATATGGCGGGAAACGCCGTGTGTATGTGTGTGTATGTATGTAGACATGAGTATATCCGGTGTTTGTGTGCGCACAGGCCTGAAACTTTAGGAAATGATTTGGTCAAGGTGTATTTCAGGGAGCCTCCGAGCATATTTTTAATGGTAGACTTGTTAAAGAGAAAAACTGCCATTTATATAAAGTCGGTTGACCCGCATTTGAGTCTGTAATTTGTGTTCTATTCACTCGGAATTTTGGAAATAGTTGTCTTGGAAATAGACATTGGATGAGTTCATTTGCCAGCTATGTAGGTTTTCAACTTTTTCGTAAAAGTAATTCATTGCAGAAAAAAAATTAAAAAGTAAGAATTCTTGACTCTTGAGAAAGATCAGACAGTAACAGTGACATAAGGGCGCCAAACATGTCAGTGTTTTACACAATGTTCCTAAATTGTCGCAAAGCACCAGATGTCAGTGTTATACAATGTTTCTGAATTGACATCAAATTCATCATTGTGCGACATGGAACATGCTATGCCATGACGTGAAGCTTATATTGACGTCATTTTGCTGCTTGTGCTATTTTTCCTCTTCAGAATTCCTGTCACTACTCAAGCCCACACAGCGTACTAATGGTATGGTATGGTATGGTTTGGTTTGGTTTGGTTTGGTATGGTATGGTATGGTATGGTATGGTATGGTATGGTATGTTGTCTCCGAGGCGCACATATCCATCTATTTAAAGATGCACAAGGCGCTGTAGGGATGGAAGCTGGAGCTTTGAAAGCCTGCTGCTGCTAAGCACTACTTTATGTGCAAACCTCCACCCTACTATTAACTTTGGTGCATGTGATATATTCTGTTTCCTTTTCACTGGCCCTACCAGGCCTTCTCTTGTGCGGGAAGCGCCATGTGTCCGTCTTTAATTGTGTGCGCCGTTGTGTTTTGATCAGAGGTTGGGTTAGAAAGGAGAGAAATGGACCAGAAGGATAAGCTTAAAAATATGAACATGAAAAGAAAAACACATGTGAACTCCAAACAATATGGTAGACTTTGGGATGAAATCTTCATCTTGTTTCAAACCAAATCATCTCTGCAGTCACACATGCACTAACATACACTCACTAATTGCAGTGCAATTAGTGAGTGTATGTTAGTGCGTGTGTGACTTTAGACACACCTTGAATTCAGCTGACTTTAAATTTGTATTAAGTCACCGAGACAGTACAAACATAGGTGTTCCCCCCAAAACCAAATAAAGATAACCTGAGAGTACACATTGCTGATAAAATGTCTCCACTTTATGACTCCTGAACCTAATGCCCTAAACTAACCTGCAGTCAGCAACAAAAACTAAAACATTCTAATCTAGCCCCTTCATTGCCCACTCAACACCTCCCAACTGCAAGAGGTATAGATCCTCACAAGCCTCTGCAGTTGCGGGGGCTCATGAGGATCTATACCTCTTGCTGGAACTACTTTGAATCCAAGCTTCTTTATCCACTGGGGATCTTTGACATTAAAGTTACAATGATTTTTTTTTTTTTTTTTTTAAACCCACTGTCTACGGCCATTGGCAGTGGTGGGGTTAATCTTCGTACCATTTTAGTGAAAGGAAAAAAAAAAGGCCAGAAAGGAGAACAGGATCTTGTGCTGTATTGAAACGTGTATATGTGAAATCTTGCTTCACTGCTAATGCTACTGTACTAAATATTTTGTGAAGATATATGTACAATGCAGTTCAAAACCCTCACGCTGGGACCATATGGCGTTGAGAAGCGTCCCCTGGGTGGTGGATAGGGGTCCCTCGTGAGAGGGGTGCACCGAATGAAATAAGGTGCCGTGAACCAACATGGTCTAAGGGAAGGTGACCCCGACAGAAAACCCCTGGTCCTCCTAGTAAGGGGGTTGGGCGTGGGGGTAGCTTCCCCACCCTGCAAAAAAGGAAATAGCTACAAAAACGCCGACGAAAAGACTAACAGTAATTCCATTCCTGGAGGAGGAAGGTTCTTCTACCAGAAGACTTATGACGTCCTGTGGTGAAAGCCGGAAGTCTTTGGAAGCCACAGGACCGAGCCGCCTCTCTCTATCCAGGGATACAACCATGGGCACATGGAATGTCAAGACCATGTACCAGAGCGGCAAGGCCGCCCAGATAGCAGCGGAAATGCAAAAGTACAACCTTTCCCTGCTAGGTATCAGTGAAGCCAGATGGACGCAGTCTGGCCAGAAAAGGCTGTTAAGTGGGGAGATGATTCTGTATTCAGGTCATGAAGAGGAGAATGCCTCCCATACAGAAGGTGTAGCATTCATGCTGTCACCAGTGGCACAGAGCGCGCTGATGGGCTGGGAACCTCTTGGGCCAAGAATTATCACAGCAGCCTTTAGAACCAAGAAAAAGCTCAAGCTGAACGTCATCCAGTGTTATGCGCCCACTAATGACAGTGACGAGGAAGAGAAACAAGAGTTCTACGACTGATTCCAGAGTGCCTTGGATAAATGTGCGGAGCGAGACATCACCATTGTCATGGGCGATTTTAATGCCAAAATAGGGGAGGACAACACCGGATACAAAGAGGTGATGGGGAGACAGGGACTAGGCTCGGAGATGAGTGAGAACGGGGAGAGGTTTGTAGACTTTTGTGCTCTAACCGACTTGTCATTGGAGGCAGCATCTTCCCACACAGAAGAATACACAAAGCAACTTGGGTCTCACCTGACCATACAACAGAGAACCAAATAGACCATATCTGCATTAGCAAGAAATTTAGAAGATCCCTTCAAGATGTTCGAGTGAGGAGGGAAGCAGATGTCGCCTCCGACCACCATCTGCTTACCTTAAGAATGAAGCTCAAGCTAAAGAAAAGCCGCACAGAGACAACAAGAAGACAGCACTATAATGTAGGCCTCCTGAGAGAAACTGGAGTTAGAGAAGAGTTCAAACTGGTGCTGTCCAACCGGTTTCAAGCGCTACAGGAGCTAGTAAATGAAGAGGAGGCGGTCACCACAGAGCAGCAGTGGAAGGCAGTTAGAGAGGCGCTGAACTCAACCTGCAAAGACACTGTAGGGTTCAGGAAACACCATCACAAGGACTGGCTGTCGGCACAGACCTTGAAGAAGATAGAAGTGAGGAAGCAGAAGAAAGCAACTGTCAACAACAGTCGCACAAGAGCAGCCAAAGTAAGGGCACAGGGGGAATACTCGGAAGCCAACCACGAGGTGAAGAGTAGTATCAGGGCAGACAAGAGAGCCTACACAGACAGCCTGGCAGCAGAGGCAGAAAAGGCAGCAGGCAGCGGCAACATGAAACAGCTCTACGACATTACCAGAAGATTGTCAGGCAAGTATGGCCATACAGAAAGACCAGTAAAAGACAAAGAAGGCAAGCCTATTGCAGACAGAGCAGACCAACTCGACAGATGGGCCGAGTATTTTGAAGAGTTACTGAACAGACCTAGCCCACCCGACCCCCCAGACATACAGCCGGCAGAGACCGACCTACCCATCAGCTGTGACAGACCCAGCCGGGAAGAGATCAGAAGAGCAGTGGCATTCTTGAAGAACGGCAAAGCAGCAGGCCCAGATGGCATCCCAGCGGAGTCTCTGAAAGCAGACCTAGAGACAACAGTGGAGATGCTGTACCCACTGTTTGGAAATATCTGGGAAGAGGAGGTGATGCCGGCTGACTGGAAGGAGGGGTACCTAATCAAGCTTCCCAAGAAAGGCGACCTCAGCAAGTGTTCCAACTACAGAGGAATCACCTTGCTGTCAGTACCAGGAAAGGTCTTCAACAGGATCATCCTGGAGAGAATGAAGAGCTCCGTTGACCCCCAGCTGAGAGACCAGCAAGCAGGATTCAGGAAAAACCGATCATGTACAGACCAGATCGCCACTCTCCGCATCATTGTGGAACAGTCTCTGGAGTGGAGCTCCCCGCTGTATGTCAACTTTGTGGATTATGAGAAAGCATTTGACAGTGTGGACCGAGAGACTCTGTGGAAACTCCTACGACACTACGGTGTACCCACAAAGCTCGTCCGCCTGATCAAGAGCAGCTACGATGGCATGACATGTCGCGTGATCCACGAAGGGCAGTTCACCAGGGAGCTCCAGGTCAGAACCGGTGTCAGGCAGGGGTGTCTGCTGTCTCCGTTCCTCTTCCTACTGGCCATAGACTGGGTCATGAAGATGACCACAGAGCACAGACGAAGTGGAATACAGTGGACACTGTGGACACAGCTTGACGACCTCGATTTTGCAGACGACTTGGCATTACTGTCCTACACTCATCAACAAATGCAGGACAAGACCACGAGGCTTGCTGACATCTCGTCCCAAGTGGGCCTCACCATTCACAAACAAAAAACAAAGACAATGAGGCTGAACGCTACCAGGGAAGAACCAGTGTTGCTTGCTGGCACCCCGTTGGAGGAGGTGGAGTCCTTCACCTATCTCGGGAGCATCATAGACAAAAAAGGCGGCACTGATGCAGATGTCAGAGCACGAATCGGTAAAGCCAAAGCAGCCTTTCTCCAGTTGAAAAAAGTGTGGAGCTCCAGAGAGCTGTCACAACACACCAAAGTCCGGATTTTCAACTCCAATGTAAAAGCAGTTCTCTTATATGGAGCAGAGACTTGGAGATTGACAAAAACCACAGTCAACAGAGTACAGACCTTCATGAACAGTTGCCTTAGAAGAATTTTGAAATTCCACTGGCCAGAGAAGATCAGCAACGTCAGACTCTGGGAGAGAACAGAGCAGATAACAGCAGAGAATGAAATTGGGCGAAGAAGATGGGGATGGATCGGTCACAGTCTGAGAAAGCCAGCTTCCAGTATCACTAGGCAGGCATTGTCATGGAACCCCCAGGGAAAGAGGAAAAGAGGTAGGCCGAGAAACTCCTGGCGTCGAGACCTCCAAGCAGACATCAAGAGACTGGGAACCACCTGGAGTAGAATGGAAGGAGAAGCACAGGACAGGAGTTGCTGGAGGTCTCTCGTCGACGGCCTATACCCGAGTAGGGGTGACAGGCGTAAGTAAGTAAGTAAGCAGTTCAAAACCCATTTTCAACTTTGATGCTATCAAACAGTCTAGAAAAGGTTTAAATGCATTGAAATAACACAGACAGAGCAAACAATCTGAATGTTTTCCCTATGAGTCAGGAATGCTGAATGAAAATATTAATTTTTCTCTAAAATGTATTTTTTCCAAAAATGAATTTTTCTCTAAAATTTATTTTTTCGAAAACTACTTACCGATGACATTACAGTATGAACCGTTACTTAGCTACACTAATTATAGCCAAAAATTGTTGTGTACGTATACGGCAGTGTTGGCAGGGGAGGGGTGCCATAGCCCAGGCTGTACCGGAGTAGCCTCCCTTCCATCCCATCCGGGCATGCGCCCACCGGATGCTGACCAGTCTGTTTCTTAGTGGACCAGCGGCAAGCGGGGCAGGTGGGAGGGTCCTTCGAGTAATGTCATCGGTAAGTATTTTTCAAAAAAATACATTTTAGAGAAAAATTCATTTGTTTCCTCAAAACACATTACCGATGACATTACAGTATGGAAGAATGCCGAAGAGGAGGCGAGTGCCACTATGATGCCCCTAACCCCCAAAGAGTGCCCCTAGGCCCGCCCTCCCTAAGCAACCTCCCGATAATTTTAGTTAAGATACTTATGGCGCCTAAGGCGCCGGGAGGGAGTGTTGCGCTGCCACGATGTCTCCCACCAGCAAGAGGTTCTGGCGCTGGCTGGAGAGGTCCCTCAAGTAGAAGCTGGCAAGGGTAGTCTCTGCTCGCCATCCTACAGCCGCCACAATGTCTTGACAGCACAGTTGCGGTTGAATGCAAGGCTTGCGGCCATGGCTCTGACCTCGTGTGCCCCGATGTTCATTCATTTGGCTGCATCAGGGGTGAGGTCCTGTTAGGTAGAGCGGTATCAGCCATCGGAGCTAGGAGGATATCGTCTGGGCTGAGATGTCATTTCTACCTGGGGACCGAGGGAGGAAGAGGCGGGTGCATCCCTTGCGTAGCGGCTTGGTCCGGCGCAGGGACATGCATAAGGCCCTCAACAGGTCCTGATGCTTGGATTCAAGGGTGGAGCCTGGGTCTCTCAATGGTGGAATGGTGACCAACTGCGGGGCAGCCAAAGGCGATCGGGACTTGGCGAGAACGCCGGGTCGGGTAGCAGTGAGCCGAGCCGTCTGTAACTGCAAACAAGCGGGGCGTGCTGATAGGGCATGCAGCTCACTGACCTTGGACGCAGACGCGAGGGCCAGTAGGAAGCAGGTCTTCCGCGTCACGTCTGGTAGTCTCGCCAACTGGATCGGTTCGAAGCGGGCCAAGTTGAGCCAATTAAGGACCCAAGGCAGGTCCCATTGCGGCACCAGGGCGCGAAGGGTGGGACGTTTTACACCGAAGCGGGCCATCAGGTTGGCGAGGTCTTTGCGGTTACCCGGGTCGGGACGTCCCAAGGGTTGGTATGTGTCAGCGACCATGGCCAGGAAGCCACGAATGGTGATCGGAGCTAACACTGGTAGGTGAACCGCTAGAGGAAGAAGTCCGTCAGCTGAGGGAGAGGCGCATGCCGTCACACCAGTTGCACAGGACTCGCCACTTCCCTTCGTAGACTCATCTGGTAGAGATTCTGCGGACTGTAGCGATACTTCCACTGCCGCACCTGAGAAGCCTCTGGTGGCGAGGGCTTACCACACAATCTCCGGGCGTGAAGGAGGAGCCGTTTGGGGCATGGGTGGTAGAGCGTCTGCCGCAGTTGCTTGAGCATCGTGCGTGGGGTGGGAAGCCGCAGTGGTGGAGCCGTGGCGAGGTTCAGTGGTTCGGTGGTCCATGACTTGGTCCAGCAGAACGGGCCACCAGGAACAAAATCACGTTGCACCCTCTGAGCTTGAGTAGAACTTATGGGACGAGCACTGTCGGCGGGTAGGCGAAGGCGACCAGGCCGTCGCACGGGCTGGAGGAGGTGTCGACTGGCCGGGCAAGCGGGTCTGGAATCGGCGAGACAAAGCGGGGAAGCTGTCGATTCCACCTCGGCGCGGAGAACACCCGAACGATGTCTGGACGGCCCGACCACTCTGCGCGGAGAAGCTGGCCGCGACATGCAAGGAGTCGGCAGGTCATGCGGAAGCCCCGGGAAGTCTCTTGCTCAGAAGTGATGTCACGATCTTTGCACCAACAGAGCCCGTGGCAGAGGAGGAAGTACAGGGAGAGGAAGCGTGCCCCGCCTGCTTCTGAAGTAGGCGACCACTGTGGCGCTGTCGGAGGGGGCGAGAAGCTCCTGGCATCAGGGACGAGACACCCGAAGCTGGACAAGGAAGCCCAGAGGCCATCCGCCGAAGGCAGGGTAGGAACTCGGTAAAATGAATTTTTCAATTAAAATGCATTTTTTTGAAAAATACTTACCGATGGTATTACACTTAGGAAAATGGCTCTTAGCTGGCCTAATTTTAGCCAAATTTGGTTGTGTCCGTATAAGGGGATGTTGGCAGGAGTGGGGCGCCATAGACCATGCCAAACCCGAATAGCCTCCCCTTACTCACATCCGGTACAAGGTTACCCAGCATACCCCAGTTTAGTTCTTAGCGAACTGCGGCAAGCGGGGCCGGAGGGAGGGACCTTCGAGTAATACCATCGGTAAGTATTTTTCAAAAAAATGCATTTTAATTGAAAAATTCATTTGTTTTCTCAAAACACATTACCGATGGTATTACACTTAGGAAGAATCACAAAGAGGAGGTGGGTGCCGCTATAGCGCCCCTACTGCCAACCACATTGCCCACAAACTCGCCCTCCTGCAGCACACTCCCGATAATTTTAGCTAAGATACCTGCGGCGCCTAGGGTGCCGGGAGGGAGTGTTGCGCTGCTGCGGTGTCTCCCACCAGCGAGAGGATCTGTCGCTAGGAGGAGAAGTCCCTCAGGTAGCAGCGGGCGAAGGTGGACTCCGCTCGCCATCTCATAGCCGCCACAAGACTTGACTGCACCGGTGCTGTCGCAGCGGAACTTGCGGCCCTGGTTCTGACCTCGTGCGCCGCGTTGTGCAACATGTGGCCTCAACAGGTCAACGTCCTGGCAGGCCGGGCGGATAACTCCCCGGAACCAGGAGGAGCAGGTCTGGCTGAGATACCACGTCTACCTGTGGACAGAGGGAGAAAACAGGTGTGTGCGTCCCCCTGCGCCAGCTTGGTCCGGCGCAGGTACACACGGAAGACTCTCACCGGTTGCTATTGTCTGGGCTACTGAGTGGAATCTGACACTCGTACGGGCAGACAGACATAGACTGTAGGGCAGCCAAGGCGACCACGACTTGGCCCTGAAGGCTGGTACCGTAGTAGTTGCACGGCGCCGTCCGTCCGTACCAGCCAGCCATCTGTGTGTGTGTGACGACAGCGCGTACGGATACTGACCCTGGAAGAGGTAAGGCTGTCACCGGGTTTTGAAGTCTGTTTTCCCGGGTGGCACCCAACACGCGCAGGGCGAAACAACTGTCGCCGTCATGTAGGCCGCGTCTCGTCCAGGCAGATGTGTCAGGTAGCTGTAGCATGAACCGGACGACTGGCACTGCCAGCCACCCGGGTGTGTGGACAGCGCGCATAGTACTGAGCCTGGAAGTTGAGTCAAGGACTGCCCTGAAGCTCTCTTCCTTGAAACATCCGTCAGGCGCGTCATGTGCCGGGTTCCAACAGACGAGTTGAGATCCCGTAAGCCCCCAAGGTAGAACTTGGTCCCTGCGCAGCACAGCGGGGCATTCCAAGCGAAGGGAGCCTCTGAAGTGAGGTTTTGCCGCTACCCGGGTCAGATGAGCGAAATCGCCTGTAGGAGTCGGCGATCATGGTGAGATAGTCCTGAACGGTGAAAGGGGCCGTCCTTAGGAGATGAAAAAACCCCCGAGGAAGCACCCTGCCAGCTGGGGCTTCGTCCAGTTCGGAAGGAAGAAGGTCGTCATTCCCGTCACACAGCGCTCGTCATCTACCCTCGCAACTCGACTGGTTGATGGTCTGCGGGTTGTCTCGGTAGCACCTATGGCCGCCGTAGGAAGCCTCTGTGGAAGAGGGCTTGCTGCCCAATCTGCGGGTGCGCACCTACATCCACCAAGCTGCAACACAAGTAAAGGCGGACAACCACGCGTACACTTCGGCCTGCAATCTCGATGGCGAGCCGTGGAGCTGGAAGATCTGGCCACAGCGACGCCTCCCCGCGCGGCAGGCCTCCAGCGCACTAGCCACTCCCAATTACGCCCTCCTTCTCCAAGCAGAGGAGGTGTCAGGTTGAGCGGCGATCCCCTAGTGAGTCATCCGTCCTAAGAGAGCTGAAGAAGGGACTGAGAGTCCTTCCTACACTGCCCTGCTCCCGTCTACTGGGAGTCCCACTCGAACAGGACGACCACGCACTCCATCCTCGACGGAATCCCGGCGAAGAAAACACGTAGTACCTGTCCCGTAGCGTCGGCCCTCTAGTCGACGGCGAAGTGGGTATGATCCCAGCCTACCGCCCGGCTTGCCAACTGGTTACGACTTCGAAACTCGAGTTGTCCCAGGTCCTGGAGACGCACCGCTGCTCTCAGGTCTTTGTCTGGTATCTGCCGAGGTGACGAGGCACTTGTGTCGAGTCGAAGGACGAAGATCGTGCTCCAATCTACCGTCTAGTGGAAGAGCTGCGTCGACCCTACTGCCACAGGCTCGAGCGCAACGACCTCTCAGGAACTAATTCCTGCCAAGTTGTCCCGTCTAACTCCCTGTACTTGCGCCCCCGGTCGCAGGATCCACAGCGCCGAATGGGTAACTCCCTTAAGGCGCTACCGAGGGTGAGTCCATCCGCTCCGGTCCGGCGCTGCAGCCTGCCGAAACTCCAATAGCCGCCACCCAGGAACGCGACCGCTTCCGCTAGGTCCCGACGCTGTCGTCTAAGGAGGCGACAAGCGTGCCTGGTCACCGCTGACTACGGCCAGGCCCAAGCGAAGAGTAGCACCCCGTCGGGGAAATGAAGCGACTAGCCGCAAGTCAACTCAGGCGGAGCTAATCTGAACTGTGTGCATACCCCCGAAGAAGAGGTCGTCCGCAGTGAAGTCTGTCGGACCAGTCCGCCACCCGCGCTGACCTCTATCCCTCGCGCGCCAGGAGCATGCTGTCCCTGACGTTCACAGGAGAGTGCCGTTGGCGTCCCGTCGCCGCCTCCGTCTCTCGGATGTAAGTCGCCCAATCCGGTGCATCGGACGAACCGCGCCTCCGCGGAAGAGTGGTCCCTGCCTATCCTGTCTGACGGTCCACAGTGTTTTAAGAAGGCTGCTACCTCCGGCGGCGCCCGCAGCGTGACGCAGCTGAGTGACAGGCCTTGCAAGCCTCCTTGTCGGTCTGCCCAGGGGCCAAGAAGTTCTCCACTGCGCGGTGCCCTGCGTGGCCAACTCTCCACTCAGCCGCGCGTAATCGATCAGGACGGACGCAGCAAACGTTGGCAGCGGAAGAAGTAGGATCCAGCTGAAGCCACCAGCGCCTCCCCCGGCGCCCTGAAGCGGAGACAGAAGGCCGACCAGCAGGGGCAGGGACTTGAATGCTTGGACGCGATGAGGGGACCTGCGTAGTCCCCGGCTCGAGTAGACCCTCCTGTAAATCTTCGCAGTAGACAGCAAACGCAAGACCTCTCGGAACCGCGAGCGTAGCGACGTAGAGAAGCTAACCTCGTCCAGCCACGGCGAATGACGTCCTCTGGCGTCCAGCGGGAACCGTATGCTCCGCCCGCAGGCGAAGGGATGTCCAACCCCTCCGAAGTCCGGGGAACTCCGGCCGGCGGCGATCCAACGAAGGCAGACCCCGCACTTGGAAGGAACAACGTAGTCTCAGGGGGCCGCTCCCCCGAACGGTGGCGAAAACTCGGAGAGCCCGTCTTTTCCTTGCGTAGCGAGCCATGGAACTGGGACGGCGTCTCCTGTTCCTCTCGTACCCCTGGCTTGTGTGAGGCGAGTCCCTGCTTTCGAAGGGGAACTGAAGATCATGAGCGAACGCCGGGACCCGGATCCCATCGTGAGGTCGTCTCTTCTGCACTGCATCTAGAGCGGCTCTCGTCTGCATGGTCGGCGCGAGGCGTGGCCCAACATCACCGAGCCGGGATCCTGCAGTGCGAAGTGCAGAGGTCCTGTAGCCCTTGCGGTCGCCACAAGCCATAAAAAACTGGTGCGCAGCCCGGGCGAGGGCGCCCAACCTAATAATAAGAAAAATTAAATTAATCAATGCTTAATGCATGAGCACAATTTGATTGTAATAACCCTTAAGGGATAATCAAGTTATTGAATTAGATTAAAATATGGGAGACAGAATCCCCCTCTGTTTTCTCATCTCTATTGCCCAAAGCAAAGAAAGCGGATTAGAGGTTCCAGGAACCTAACCGTGGAAGGATAATAGGTGTCGCGCCCCAGCGGCCTGGCGAACCGCTGAGCCGCTGGGAAGCAACCTTTTAACCCTTGTGTCGCGCACCACGATAACCGTACATACTCATACGTGTTTGCTACCGCGCCCACATGCTCTCACAGACACTAGACACTGTCCAGCGCCTGAGAAGCCGAGCAGTCGCTTCTGCATGTCCGTTTATGACTTGTCGTCTGGCCCGGGACTGGAAGCATCGTCGGTACGGTAGCCGACGCCAGCCCTCCGCAGTCAGTGACTACCAGCTTACTGGGCCGGGGCGCCTAGGTCACCGCCGTTGACATGGGCCCCACCTGGATGCTCAGTCCACCTGCTGTTTGTCCACTCTGGCCTGCGGACGGACAGTGGAGAGGGTCACTCTTGAGGCCGGGTCCCGGGCCGGTGGAAGAATCATTGGTTTAGCCATGCAAGTAGAGGTTGTCAGCTACCTCTCCTGCTGACCAGAGCCCAGAACAAGGTATCTTGTGCTTTACAGGTCCGGGACCACCTTGGGTCCCACCCTAAAACACTTGGGCGTCTCTGTCCGGCGATCTCTGACAGACGACATCCTCTCTCTGTGGGACAGCAAGGTACTGCTTCTGATTGGGGTCCCCTTTGTACTCTTGGGCGTCTCTGACAGGCGAGCTCTGAAAGACGCCGACCGCTCTCTGAGTAACCACTTGCCGACCTGGTGACCCCCTGGGTGCAGTCAGTGTACTTCCAACTGACTAAAAGTGTACTTTGGACTCACATGTGTATTATTCACAAGCCAGTGAGTTGTCAGTTTCTCCAAAATGTGTATTGTGTAACACGTGCACATGTATGTGTACCCCAAGCAAAATAGTGTAGTTTAATACGCCGAATGTGTATGGTAAACCGGTCTGGGCAACCAAGCCACTAAGGTAGCAACGCAATTTAGTAATGTGTAGGTAATTACCCCTTGTCAATAGACAAACAGAGAATCAGCCACGACTTATAACTCTTGTATGAGGGAAGAGGCAACCAAGCCACTGCTTCCGTGGCCACGATCTCCGATAGGTGTAGCACGCTCTCTGTGGGACAGCAAGGCCACTGCTTGTGCCCTGGGTCCGACCTTGTGGCTGTCAGGCGTCTCTGCCCGGTATCTGATAGGCGAGTTACGCTCTCTGTGGGGAAACAAAGCCACTGCTCTGACTTGGGGCCCCGCTTGTCCCTGCCAGGTGTCACTGCCCGGCGGTCAGATAGGCGTGGTACGCTCTCTGTGGGACCACGCAGTCCCTGCATCGGACTTGGGTTTCGCCTTGTTACACTCTGATATCAGTGTCCGGCGATCTCTGATAGGCAACGTACGCTCTCTGCGGGACAACGAAGTCCCTGCCTCTGACTTGGGACCCACCTTGTTAATCTCGGACATTAATGCCCGGCGGTCTCTGATAGGCGTCGTACGCTCTCTGCGGGACAACGAAGTCCCTATCTCTGTGCGTGACCACGAAGTCCCTGTTCCTGCCTTGAGGCGGCGTGCGCTCTCTGCGGGACAACGAAGTCCCTATCTCTGAGCGGGTCAACGAAGTCCCTGTTTCTGACTTGAGGCGTCGTACGTTCTCTGCGGGACAACGAAGTCCCTGTTCCTGCCTTGAGGCGGCGTACGTTCTCTGCGGGACAACGAAGTCCCTGTTCCTGCCTTGAGGCGGCGTACATTATCTGCGGGACAACGAAGTCCCTGTTCCTGCCTTGAGGCGGCGTACGTTATCTGCGGGACAACGAAGTCCCTGTTTCTGCCTTGAGGCGGCGTACGTTCTCTGCGGGACAACGAAGTCCCTGTTCCTGCCTTGAGGCGGCGTACGTTCTCTGCGGGACAACGAAGTCCCTGTTCCTGCCTTGAGGCGGCGTACGTTCTCTGCGGGACAACGAAGTCCCTATCTCTGTGCGGGACAACAAAGTCTCTGTTCCTGACGTGGGTCCCTCCTTGTTAGCTTGGACATCACTGTCGGCCGACCTCTGATAGAGTAGGACGCCAACGGAGGTAAGCGTTAACCATCGCTCTTCCAGTCATGAGGCGGACACCTCACCAGTGCGGGTCGACTCGCCTCTTGCTCAGGTAAGGCCTTCCGCATGCTCGTCTGAGGGCCCTGAAAGTCGCCACACATCGTGCAGATCCGAACCTAGTTACTGCAACAAGAGGGTACAAGATGAAAGAGCGAGCGTGGCCTCTAAGGTCACGCAATAACGACGCGCGCGCGCTGGCGAATCGGACATAATTGAATATGTAGTCGAATCAAACGAGTGTACAGCGCGTGCCGACGCTCGGCGCTCCTTCCCACCCAAGGGCGCCGGTCGAGGGCATTCACCGAGATATTACCTGGCCATGGCGGAAAAAAGGAGCAAACCCACGTATCACCAAAACGTAACAGCACGCCCCACCGCGCGACCGGTTCGGAGCGCAGGCCGAAGCAGCGTCCGGAAGCCGCCAGTCACAGTCTCCATGGCACAAGCCGTAGGTCCGTAGAACACACAGGTCGATGAGGCGGCACAGCGTGAGCACTACCACCCCCAGTCACGCCACCATCTTCACAGTTCAAGTCCCAACGAACAGTCAAGGTCGAACGACCGGCCAAGAACGAAAGCGGAGCTCGAACAGACACAACCTACTTCTGCCAGCTAAGAACTAAAACTGGGGTATGCTGGGTAACCTTGTACCGGATGTGAGTAAGGGGAGGCTATTCGGGTTTGGCATGGTCTATGGCGCCCCACTCCTGCCAACATCCCCTTATACGGACACAACCAAATTTGGCTAAAATTAGGCCAGCTAAGAGCCATTTTCCTAAGTGTAATACCATCGGTAATGTGTTTTGAGAAAACAAAGCGGAGCGCTCCCGGTGGCGAGACTTGTGTCGACGCGAGGGACATCTAGGGAGGAGGGGAGGAGAGGGGAACTCCCATCGCGCACCAGTCAGGATCCGTCCCATGAAGGAGGTGAGGGCGTAGTATCGGTCGCACCGGAACCTGAGACTCAAGGTCGCCTGCCGAGGGTCGTGCAGCGGGAAGTAGGAGCCGCTGAGACGGGGGCAGCATGCTGTGGTACTTACCGATCCCCGACGCCGAAGTCCCCGTCAGGCGGAGAACGCCTACTCTTGAGACAGCCGCCGCACTGGGTTCGCCAAGTGCTGCGTTCGCCGCTTCGGAAGCTGCCCCTCATGAGGTCGGTGCGAGGTTCCATACCCGGAAGAGAAGTGGGGCTAAGGCGAGAAGTTGAACTTGCCCACGTAGACCAGGAACCACGCCTGCTGAGGGGATCCCAAGTGCATCTCGATCCTTCTCCAAGGAGGGCTCCGACCGGTTTCACGAGAGGGATCATCTAGGGATGTCAATGTGGAGCATGAAGACGTCCGACTGGGCCTGTCTGCAACGGAGTACAGCCATGGTAAGACCCCCAGAGACTGCGAAGGCCACCGCAGAGAGTGCGTGACCCAGGCAGGTCACGCCGTTGAGGGTAAAGTGGAGGGAACGGCTGGAGATGGTTTCCACTTCTCTTTCCTGGGGACGACCAGAACTCAACGCAGTCCGAGGAGGTCTCCGACCAGCTCCGTATCATCTAGGAAGTCGCCGAGTCCAGACTGAAGGGCCCAGTCCAAGTCTGCACTGTAAGGTGAAGTCTCGGGCGGACTCCCCGCTGAGCGACGGGGTGGTGACGAACTTGCCCAGCGTGGTGCGCGCGTCGACTGTTGTAGCCGTGGCCAAGTCGGGAGGTCGAAGCGCAGGAACAACCTAAAGTCCCCGTGCACACGAAGTGGTAGCCGGCAAGGTGTCGACCCAGGAGTGGTAAGCAGCGGGTTAGAAGAAGACCGGCAAGCCAGGAAGCTTGTAACCGTGGCTAGAGGAGGGAGTCTCCAATCCTCAAAGCTCGGAACGATAGAGGCTCTGTTCTTCTTCTTTTTCTCGAACGCCGTCACACGAAGTTTGGTTCTCAAAGAAAACTGTGGTCTTCTGTAGCGCCTCCGCAGGCCAGTACAGTTGCTCCTGTAGAGTGGCCATACTTCTCCCTGAGCAGCTGGTGCAGATGCCAACAGCACTTGGTGTTCCCAGGCGGTCACCCATCCAAGTACTAAACTTCGGAGATCAGATGAGAACCGGTCTATTCAACGTGATATGGCCGTTGGCCTTTCTGCTAATCTAGGGACTCAGTCATGCGTAGTCAAGTGCCACCGTCGCAGGCAGACACGCCACGACCCGGGGCCATAGAAATGTACTAACGTCCTGGGGCGCCGGCAGGTATCCTGTGTCATCGCCGAAACTGCTAAGGAAGAACGGATCATTTGCTGACAGCGCTTAACTTACTTTCCAGCTGTAAGCGCTTGCAATGTATACACGCCACAAACTCTACTAGTGGCTGGAAGCCGCCCCAGAGGTGGTGTGGTGAGCCGAGGCCGAGGTTGCACTCGTAGTATTCTATGTGCCGTGCGGGCGCCCACAGCCCGCAGTCTCATCCTGTCCAGTGTAAAAGCACCGTCCCTAGGTTGGACGCCGTACCTCTGTGCTGGGCCGGAGGGCGTACGGCGTAACCCGTGTAAGCCTAAACGACCTGTCCTGGGAGTGGCAGGCGAGCAGCTGCCACTGCTCCTCTAGTCTCGAGCAGGGCAATGGCACTTGTAATGGGCTTGAGGCGGAACACTACTGTTGGTATGTGGCAGGACCAGTCGGCTGAAGACTTGTCCCAACGGCAGGCCTAGGGTGACAAGTGGCATCTGAGTCGCGGGAACCAGTGTGCATAGCGGCGGTCTGTCCCGCGAGCGCAGCCGCCATAGAGGAACGGACGTCTGCTTCGTTCTTCTACCACTCCGTGGTCCGTCCGCACCATCCTGAGGGTAGACGGGGAGTGCGAATCAACGTGAACCCGGCTCATCCCTAAATAAACCTGGCGAGCGGGCACACGCAAGAGAAAGATAATAGGAGACCCGTAAGACAATGAATTCAATAGAGCCGCATCCATCATTAATTTACGCCATTTTTAATATCAAAATTTTGACCCCAATTTTACCCCCGTTAATTCTAAATCAACCCTTTGATTTTTAAAAAGTGATGAGTATGACTGATGCGGCCTTATTGATCTGATTATCTTACGGGTCTCCTATTATCTTTCTCTATAACTATTGTCTCTGTCAATACCTAATCATTTACCTGATCAAGTGATGCCAAGTGAAACTTAATACTTATTAACAAGTTGCAACTAACTTTTAGGAACCTGCAGAGGTAACCTTTAAGTGTGTTGCCATAAGAACTTATTAATTACTTACCATAAGTTCTTACAAGTACTTACCCTAAGTTCTTACAAGTACTTACCCTAAGTTCTTACAACAACTTGACTTAAGTCACAACTTACTCGGTCAGATTTGTCAAGATACAAGGACAATAAAAAAACTTTTTTTTCTCAGTAGTACTCTGGCGGTGGTGCAGATGGGGTTAAACAATTAGGCACAAGTGGTGTAAATGACGTGTCATCTCTCTGCGAAGCATATGACAAAAATATTGATTGATTACCAAATCTGATTTTTATTTGTTTAAAAGATTGTGTAGTTTTTCTGTGGTTTCCTGAACCCCGATCTGTTTTCCCATCTCTAAAAAACTGGCCTTCAGTTCTTCAACATTCACGGGAGATTGACTACGCATTTTATTTTGTATTTCAGATTTCTGTTTCTTGTAATTATTTAAATCATCCTGGACCCGCTTAAATTCTTCATCATCAATAAAATTATCGTTCAATGCCTTACTGATAATAAGTTTCATACTGCTCAGCTTTGCACCAGCAAGCGTACTCAATGCTTCATGTTTCTGTAATTTTGTGTGAAACCTCTTGTTCAAGGCTTCCAAACCAAAGCAAGCCAGGCATGTAGCAACGCTAACACCCTCAACTGCTATTCCAGCCAAACTCCCAATTCCTGTGGCGAACAGAACAATACCCCCTACAGAACATGAAGCTGAAACTGCACCAATAGCCATAGAAGTGTTTTGAACAGAATTAAATACTGACTTATACCGTCTTTTGCACCGTGAGTATTTCGCCTCCTCACTCTCCAAATATTTCAAAGCTTCTGTAATATTATTTAATCTGAATGCGTCTGCCTGTAATGTTTTATCTGAAGCAATTGGCACAGCTGTCACCTGTGGATCAGGCGCAAGCGTTGTTTTAGTCATCACATTTGTTTCAGTCGGATCAAGCGTTGGTAGTTGCGGATAGAAGTTTATCATTTTTTTTATTCACAAATATTTTTTTTTATTTAATCAGCAATTACATTTTGCAACTCTTCAAAAGTATACAATTTGTTGGCATAATAAAATGCAACAAGATCAATGTGTTCAAGGTTTATGTAAGTTAGACGAACAAAAGTTGCTTTGTCTACCACCACCTTGACAGCTGGAACACTGCTCGAAACATTAATAACATCATTATTTTTTGTAATAGCAATAAAGACCTTTGATGATTCTGTTACTGTGTCATTCCATGTAAGTTTAATTCCTTGTGCAATTTGAGCCTCTTTAGCAGTAGTTACTGATCTCATGATAATTTCAAATACTATTGTCGCTTCTCTTGTGATGGTAAAGTTTGCTGGCATAAACACAACCTTTGCATCAGACCTACCCTTCCTGTGCGTAAGAAGATATCTCCGTCTCTCATAATTTTCAACTTTCAGTTTTTCTCTGCTATTGTCGTCTGGGGCAAAGCTTGGAACAAGACTTACAATAAGCGGCCCTGAGTTAACAACCTTCCTAAACACTAAGGCGCCTTCGTCATCAGTGTATACATAAGGACTAATAAATTCAATCTTTATGTCCCAGTCAATTGTGGGTGGTGGAACAGGTACAGGTGAAACCACCCACTTACTACCCACATGTATTAAGTTGTAAGGCACATTATTTACAGGTGGAGTAGGTACAGTAACATCACGAAGCTGACCAAGTTTAGGAATCTGTTTTTCACCGTCTTTCATGTCAACAATTACTTTCCTCTTGTACATGCCATTTAAATCAAGTTCAAAACCATATATTTCTCCAACATCCCCCTCCTTCTCAAAATCCTGTACGTCTGCCAAATCTTTCAATTCTGTTACTGGACATGCAACTGGTATGATTGTTCGCTTTGGACCAAGACCACTCATTTTTATAAACAAAAATAAAATTATTTAACTTCTAACACTACACTAAAATCATGCATAAGAACTGGTTTGTCATCCTGATTAGTTACAGATATACTCAGTGACTCAAAGAAACTAGAACCTAATTTCTTAAACTGCAAATTAGGAAATCTAACAACTACACTTTCACAATACGGAGCAGTTCCAGTAGGTAAGCATCTCAACAAAGTTGAAGGCTTTCCATTGTGAACATTCTCAGATGTGTTTAGTTCTTTCAAATAAACATTTAGCACTCTGTGTACTGACAAATTGACAGGACGTTTTCCAGTTATTTTAAGTTTTTTTGTCTTCATTGTTATAATACCAAACATAGCTTCATCTAAATCATCTGATCTATACCAATCTTCGTCAATATAAAATCCAAGTAAATATGCAAATCTATCTGAGATCTTTAACCAATCTTGTGTCGGAGATTCTAATGTAACAAGTAGGTTAGCTGGATTTAAAGTTGCTTTAATTTTAAAATTACTTTGAAACCATTCAGCTATAGTACAAAAGTCATAATAACCAGGCGGTAAAGCTTCAGTCTTACCACCAAAAATTACTTTATTATATATATCATCTTCTACATTAAACCATTTTACTGTGTAGAACATTTCATGGATAGCTACAGACTTGCTACCATCACGATTATCAATCCCATTAGTTAACCACACTGGTTTGCTTGTGTCAAGATTTGTTAAGGTAATAAACATTTTTATTATCTCATATAAAAAAGGATGGAATTTAAATCACCAACCATCACCACAACAAACGCATTTCAATTTAATGTGGATGCCAAATATAGTGTTGCACCTACTTATGAACAGAAAATAATTCAACTAAATCAACTCGACATAGCTGTAAGTGAACAAGATTTATTTCAAGTGAAAGTACCGAATCCGTTTGACCATTACCTAAACCCTCCAATAACAGATGACTCTACTGCAAGAAAGTGGTCTTCAAGTCCACTACAGATGTTTCAAAACCAACTCAACTTTGCAATACTATGCTCAACTACAGGCTGTGGTGTTTCATTTACAGACCATTTGAATCACCCAAACAAACTGATTAGGTCTGTCTACCGTTTTCATGTTTATTACCAGCTTAGACGTATTCTGTCAGAACTTCATACACCACTGCCCACTGAATCCAGTTTCAACAGGTATAACAACCCCATGGATATGAAAGCGTTTGAACGCATTTGTAATGAATTTAACATAAGCACTAAGTATGACTTCACACAAAAACTTGATGATCACAAAGGCATGGGTACATTGTATTACGCTTTGAGTCACAGACAATACCCACAAGATTATTACCCTGGTTACACTTCATTCTCATCAAAATCACAAGTTTGGATAGGATCAATAGAGCAGAAGCAGACTAATGCCTGGACCACATTTATTTTAGATAAATCTGACGGGTTTACTCAAGCAGGAGTCGAGCGCGTCAATGAGTCTATCAGAACATATGTCTGGTGTTTACTAGGTTTTGATTATACACTGCTTAACGTCCCGACAGCAACAAGGCTTTCTCAGGACGTGCCTGCACTGCTTGTGAAAAAAAACAAAACTAAACAGAACATTGAATGTATGTCGCCAGCCGGTCAAATACATTAAATAAACCTGACACATGGGGCCTAAATAAAGCTAAGACCATTTAGCAACACACATCCAATATCAAGAGCTACAGGCAGTGCAGACAGTAGGGAGAGTGTTAAAAAGGCAAATACAGGTGAATGGACAAAGGGTAGACAGAAACACATGCCCCAGAATAGAGAGAAAAACCCACCCTGTGGGGCTGACCAGGGTGACCCTGGGAACTAAAAAGTACCTAACCCCACCCAAGTCCCCCAGGGCAGACCCGGGTGGGGGATGGTGTTTACTAGGAGCACAATCACTAACAAAATCAAACATTTTGAATGGAAGTGGTAAATTTGAAGCACAAAAACAGTTTCTCGCTAATCTAGAAGATTCAATTAATTCAACAGTCGATCTCCCATCAAGCATACAACGCTATCAAGACGTACTCAGATATGCCAGATCAAAAGTTGACTTTGTAGTTGGCATCGGGTTATACATGTTACCATCTGACCTTCAACTCCAAATGGGTACAATAACAAATTATAATAATGAAATCATTGTTGCAGGTGTTGGTCAAAAACTCGGTCTCAATCAATCTGTAAACTTAGGAGGAACAACCACACATGTACAGTCATTAAAATCATTACAGACGGTAACACCCCCGGCCCCGGCCCCAGCCCCATCACCGGCACCCATACAACCAGTACAGTCAACACCAACCCCTGACACACATGAGTCAGAGAGAACTGCATTGGTAATAGGTCTAACAGGATTAGGGGTTTTACTTCTTTATCTGTTTCATTAAATAACCCACCATCAACCCTCCTACTGTAACCAGAAATACCCACACATGCTCTGCCATAAACCCAACTACCTTTGCTGTAGTAGTGATAATCCAACTGACAACAGTGCCAATTATGCCAGGCAAAGCGTCCACTGCTTTCAGAGCCAATTTTTTAAGCAAGTCTGATATGTGAGACAGTTGTTTCTTTACCCATGACTGTAAATCTTTTGGGTCTGTTGGAGTCGGGGGGCCCGGGGTTGGTGGTGCCGGGGCTGGCGGTGTTGAACCACCGGGTCCACCAGCACCGGAGACAGCTAACACTACAGTACTAATAATAAATCCAAGAGCTGTAATTAAACTGGCAATTGTGATACCCTGTTCTCTGAAAAGTGTTTTCAGTCTCTCAGCCAAAGTTGTGTCTTCGTGAAGTATTTTCTGAATAGTTTCTCTAATCCTGTTAACTTGGGTTTTAAGTTTTTGTCTCCCAATACTAATTGTTTCTAACCGTCCTGATCTTTCTATCTGCAAATCATTTAATCTGTGTTCTATTCTTTCTTTCATTTCTGTGTCAAGATTTCTATTGTCTGCTGTAGCCAATTTCTCTTTTTCACGTTCTATGTGTTTATCAAGCTCTCCCAGTTTGGCAACATTATTAACCATCTCACCTCTTATTGTCTGCAGTGATTTATCCAATCCCATAATCTCCCTCATTGACAAAGGTGGGTCATCTATTGTTTTCATAGCATCATTTATTTGTCCTTCAGTAAATGAGGTTTCTTGTATCACTGTGTTTGCTATTTCTGGTAGGCTTGTTACTGGTGCCATTTCAATCTCTTGCCCTGTTGGCAACTTTGTTTGCGTGTCGTGAAGAACACTAGCCAGTCTTGGCGTGACAGGAGACCCTCCAATTCCAAGATACCTTGCCAACCCAGAGTTACCACCGACTTCACCTTTAATTGTACTTAAAGCCCTAAACTTAGAAGGATTATTTTTATGTGTTAGATATATTTTCCCTCTGTCTGTATTTACAAATAAGTGCCCTTTATCATATTCAAATTGATTAGGATCTATTACATCTGGGCGTGCTCCAACACTGTCATAAAATGAGTTTACTTTGTCTTTTAACAGTTCATGATGCATACTACTACTACTAGTTACCATTCCAGTCATATCTGTGATACTGGTATCTGAGACATTCATGTCATCCATTTCAAAATCTTCATGATTAAATCCTCCCGCTGCCATTGTTTTATTAATTTATTATTTTTTATTGTGCATAATAAAAATGACACAGTCTTACGGATCAAAGTTAGACCCATACAGAAAACTACGTGAGCCTCTGGGTGTTAAGGGCATAAGACAATCAATCGTCATCACAAACAATCCAAGTACTATAGACCAGAACCAAACACTTACAGTCAAGTTTCCAAACCTAGGTCCCAGTGACGTTATTGTTCCTGGCACTGCACGCCTAGCATTTAATATTGAACTAACATCAGACGCAGACGTAAACAGAACACTAGTTAACAATCTTGGTAGAGCAATTGTTAGAACTATTAAAGTAAAACTTGAAGGACAGGAAGTGTTTAGTCTTGACGACTCAGATGTATTTTACTGTTACAAAGACCTTTGGCTCACAAGAGAAGAACGAGAAGATCGTATTTATCAAGGCATACAGCCAGATAATGTTGGTAAACTTCGAATCAATGCCGGAGACAAAACAACTACTGGGGTACCAAAGGAGGTTATTATAGCTGAAACATATGGAACCAGATTTTACATTCCACTTGAGTTTGAAATCCTAACAGCTCATCTGCCTTATTATCAAGGGGCACTGAATGACCGTCTGAGCTTTGAACTAACTTTCAATGACTACTCCAAAGTTATAAAATCATCTGCCACAGATGCAACATACAAGATCTCTAACATTTCCTTGGAATATGAAATTGTCACACACACTGATCTAGCCAGACTCATTCAAAATCAGTATCAGTCAAGACTGCCGATTTATTATGACAGGGTGATTAGACATAGTTTAATGCAAAAAGACAAGAGTGACCCAATGTGGAACATAAACTTAAACACACCTGCTAGGTCACTGAAAGGTATTCTTATGTTGTTTGTTGAACCAGCAGATCCATATAAACGGGATTCAGAAAAATTCTACAATGAGATCACAAAGTATTTTGCAGGTTTATCTCTAATCCTTCCACCCGCAAAATACTTTGTGATCTCATCGTAGTGTTGATAAGGTAACATTCCAGACTCGTACACTTGATTAGGACGGCCTTCAATTGTGCAGGACAAATGTGTAATCTTAGGATTGTAGAATTTTTCTGAATCCCGTTTATATGGATCTGCTGGTTCAACAAACAACATAAGAATACCTTTCAGTGACCTAGCAGGTGTGTTTAAGTTTATGTTCCACATTGGGTCACTCTTGTCTTTTTGCATTAAACTATGTCTAATCACCCTGTCATAATAAATCGGCAGTCTTGACTGATACTGATTTTGAATGAGTCTGGCTAGATCAGTGTGTGTGACAATTTCATATTCCAAGGAAATGTTAGAGATCTTGTATGTTGCATCTGTGGCAGATGATTTTATAACTTTGGAGTAGTCATTGAAAGTTAGTTCAAAGCTCAGACGGTCATTCAGTGCCCCTTGATAATAAGGCAGATGAGCTGTTAGGATTTCAAACTCAAGTGGAATGTAAAATCTGGTTCCATATGTTTCAGCTATAATAACCTCCTTTGGTACCCCAGTAGTTGTTTTGTCTCCGGCATTGATTCGAAGTTTACCAACATTATCTGGCTGTATGCCTTGATAAATACGATCTTCTCGTTCTTCTCTTGTGAGCCAAAGGTCTTTGTAACAGTAAAATACATCTGAGTCGTCAAGACTAAACACTTCCTGTCCTTCAAGTTTTACTTTAATAGTTCTAACAATTGCTCTACCAAGATTGTTAACTAGTGTTCTGTTTACGTCTGCGTCTGATGTTAGTTCAATATTAAATGCTAGGCGTGCAGTGCCAGGAACAATAACGTCACTGGGACCTAGGTTTGGAAACTTGACTGTAAGTGTTTGGTTCTGGTCTATAGTACTTGGATTGTTTGTGATGACGATTGATTGTCTTATGCCCTTAACACCCAGAGGCTCACGTAGTTTTCTGTATGGGTCTAACTTTGATCCGTAAGACTGTGTCATTTTTATTATGCACAATAAAAAATAATAAATTAATAAAACAATGGCAGCGGGAGGATTTAATCATGAAGATTTTGAAATGGATGACATGAATGTCTCAGATACCAGTATCACAGATATGACTGGAATGGTAACTAGTAGTAGTAGTATGCATCATGAACTGTTAAAAGACAAAGTAAACTCATTTTATGACAGTGTTGGAGCACGCCCAGATGTAATAGATCCTAATCAATTTGAATATGATAAAGGGCACTTATTTGTAAATACAGACAGAGGGAAAATATATCTAACACATAAAAATAATCCTTCTAAGTTTAGGGCTTTAAGTACAATTAAAGGTGAAGTCGGTGGTAACTCTGGGTTGGCAAGGTATCTTGGAATTGGAGGGTCTCCTGTCACGCCAAGACTGGCTAGTGTTCTTCACGACACGCAAACAAAGTTGCCAACAGGGCAAGAGATTGAAATGGCACCAGTAACAAGCCTACCAGAAATAGCAAACACAGTGATACAAGAAACCTCATTTACTGAAGGACAAATAAATGATGCTATGAAAACAATAGATGACCCACCTTTGTCAATGAGGGAGATTATGGGATTGGATAAATCACTGCAGACAATAAGAGGTGAGATGGTTAATAATGTTGCCAAACTGGGAGAGCTTGATAAACACATAGAACGTGAAAAAGAGAAATTGGCTACAGCAGACAATGGAAATCTTGACACAGAAATGAAAGAAAGAATAGAACACAGATTAAATGATTTGCAGATAGAAAGATCAGGACGGTTAGAAACAATTAGTATTGGGAGACAAAAACTTAAAACCCAAATTAACAGGATTAGAGAAACTATTCAGAAAATACTTCACGAAGACACAACTTTGGCTGAGAGACTGAAAACACTTTTCAGAGAACAGGGTATCACAATTGCCAGTTTAATTACAGCTCTTGGATTTATTATTAGTACTGTAGTGTTAGCTGTCTCCGGTGCTGGTGGACCCGGTGGTTCAACACCGCCAGCCCCGGCACCACCAACCCCGGGCCCCCCGACTCCAACAGACCCAAAAGATTTACAGTCATGGGTAAAGAAACAACTGTCTCACATATCAGACTTGCTTAAAAAATTGGCTCTGAAAGCAGTGGACGCTTTGCCTGGCATAATTGGCACTGTTGTCAGTTGGATTATCACTACTACAGCAAAGGTAGTTGGGTTTATGGCAGAGCATGTGTGGGTATTTCTGGTTACAGTAGGAGGGTTGATGGTGGGTTATTTAATGAAACAGATAAAGAAGTAAAACCCCTAATCCTGTTAGACCTATTACCAATGCAGTTCTCTCTGACTCATGTGTGTCAGGGGTTGGTGTTGACTGTACTGGTTGTATGGGTGCCGGTGATGGGGCTGGGGCCGGGGGTGTTACCGTCTGTAATGATTTTAATGACTGTACATGTGTGGTTGTTCCTCCTAAGTTTACAGATTGATTGAGACCGAGTTTTTGACCAACACCTGCAACAATGATTTCATTATTATAATTTGTTATTGTACCCATTTGGAGTTGAAGGTCAGATGGTAACATGTATAACCCGAAGCCAACTACAAAGTCAACTTTTGATCTGGCATATCTGAGTACGTCTTGATAGCGTTGTATGCTTGATGGGAGATCGACTGTTGAATTAATTGAATCTTCTAGATTAGCGAGAAACTGTTTTTGTGCTTCAAATTTACCACTTCCATTCAAAATGTTTGATTTTGTTAGTGATTGTGCTCCTAGTAAACACCAGACATATGTTCTGATAGACTCATTGACGCGCTCGACTCCTGCTTGAGTAAACCCGTCAGATTTATCTAAAATAAATGTGGTCCAGGCATTAGTCTGCTTCTGCTCTATTGATCCTATCCAAACTTGTGATTTTGATGAGAATGAAGTGTAACCAGGGTAATAATCTTGTGGGTATTGTCTGTGACTCAAAGCGTAATACAATGTACCCATGCCTTTGTGATCATCAAGTTTTTGTGTGAAGTCATACTTAGTGCTTATGTTAAATTCATTACAAATGCGTTCAAACGCTTTCATATCCATGGGGTTGTTATACCTGTTGAAACTGGATTCAGTGGGCAGTGGTGTATGAAGTTCTGACAGAATACGTCTAAGCTGGTAATAAACATGAAAACGGTAGACAGACCTAATCAGTTTGTTTGGGTGATTCAAATGGTCTGTAAATGAAACACCACAGCCTGTAGTTGAGCATAGTATTGCAAAGTTGAGTTGGTTTTGAAACATCTGTAGTGGACTTGAAGACCACTTTCTTGCAGTAGAGTCATCTGTTATTGGAGGGTTTAGGTAATGGTCAAACGGATTCGGTACTTTCACTTGAAATAAATCTTGTTCACTTACAGCTATGTCGAGTTGATTTAGTTGAATTATTTTCTGTTCATAAGTAGGTGCAACATTATATTTGGCATCCACATTAAATTGAAATGCGTTTGTTGTGGTAATGGTTGGTGATTTAAATTCCATCCTTTTTTATATGAGATAATAAAAATGTTTATTACCTTAACAAATCTTGACACAAGCAAACCAGTGTGGTTAACTAATGGGATTGATAATCGTGATGGTAGCAAGTCTGTAGCTATCCATGAAATGTTCTACACAGTAAAATGGTTTAATGTAGAAGATGATATATATAATAAAGTAATTTTTGGTGGTAAGACTGAAGCTTTACCGCCTGGTTATTATGACTTTTGTACTATAGCTGAATGGTTTCAAAGTAATTTTAAAATTAAAGCAACTTTAAATCCAGCTAACCTACTTGTTACATTAGAATCTCCGACACAAGATTGGTTAAAGATCTCAGATAGATTTGCATATTTACTTGGATTTTATATTGACGAAGATTGGTATAGATCAGATGATTTAGATGAAGCTATGTTTGGTATTATAACAATGAAGACAAAAAAACTTAAAATAACTGGAAAACGTCCTGTCAATTTGTCAGTACACAGAGTGCTAAATGTTTATTTGAAAGAACTAAACACATCTGAGAATGTTCACAATGGAAAGCCTTCAACTTTGTTGAGATGCTTACCTACTGGAACTGCTCCGTATTGTGAAAGTGTAGTTGTTAGATTTCCTAATTTGCAGTTTAAGAAATTAGGTTCTAGTTTCTTTGAGTCACTGAGTATATCTGTAACTAATCAGGATGACAAACCAGTTCTTATGCATGATTTTAGTGTAGTGTTAGAAGTTAAATAATTTTATTTTTGTTTATAAAAATGAGTGGTCTTGGTCCAAAGCGAACAATCATACCAGTTGCATGTCCAGTAACAGAATTGAAAGATTTGGCAGACGTACAGGATTTTGAGAAGGAGGGGGATGTTGGAGAAATATATGGTTTTGAACTTGATTTAAATGGCATGTACAAGAGGAAAGTAATTGTTGACATGAAAGACGGTGAAAAACAGATTCCTAAACTTGGTCAGCTTCGTGATGTTACTGTACCTACTCCACCTGTAAATAATGTGCCTTACAACTTAATACATGTGGGTAGTAAGTGGGTGGTTTCACCTGTACCTGTTCCACCACCCACAATTGACTGGGACATAAAGATTGAATTTATTAGTCCTTATGTATACACTGATGACGAAGGCGCCTTAGTGTTTAGGAAGGTTGTTAACTCAGGGCCGCTTATTGTAAGTCTTGTTCCAAGCTTTGCCCCAGACGACAATAGCAGAGAAAAACTGAAAGTTGAAAATTATGAGAGACGGAGATATCTTCTTACGCACAGGAAGGGTAGGTCTGATGCAAAGGTTGTGTTTATGCCAGCAAACTTTACCATCACAAGAGAAGCGACAATAGTATTTGAAATTATCATGAGATCAGTAACTACTGCTAAAGAGGCTCAAATTGCACAAGGAATTAAACTTACATGGAATGACACAGTAACAGAATCATCAAAGGTCTTTATTGCTATTACAAAAAATAATGATGTTATTAATGTTTCGAGCAGTGTTCCAGCTGTCAAGGTGGTGGTAGACAAAGCAACTTTTGTTCGTCTAACTTACATAAACCTTGAACACATTGATCTTGTTGCATTTTATTATGCCAACAAATTGTATACTTTTGAAGAGTTGCAAAATGTAATTGCTGATTAAATAAAAAAAAATATTTGTGAATAAAAAAAATGATAAACTTCTATCCGCAACTACCAACGCTTGATCCGACTGAAACAAATGTGATGACTAAAACAACGCTTGCGCCTGATCCACAGGTGACAGCTGTGCCAATTGCTTCAGATAAAACATTACAGGCAGACGCATTCAGATTAAATAATATTACAGAAGCTTTGAAATATTTGGAGAGTGAGGAGGCGAAATACTCACGGTGCAAAAGACGGTATAAGTCAGTATTTAATTCTGTTCAAAACACTTCTATGGCTATTGGTGCAGTTTCAGCTTCATGTTCTGTAGGGGGTATTGTTCTGTTCGCCACAGGAATTGGGAGTTTGGCTGGAATAGCAGTTGAGGGTGTTAGCGTTGCTACATGCCTGGCTTGCTTTGGTTTGGAAGCCTTGAACAAGAGGTTTCACACAAAATTACAGAAACATGAAGCATTGAGTACGCTTGCTGGTGCAAAGCTGAGCAGTATGAAACTTATTATCAGTAAGGCATTGAACGATAATTTTATTGATGATGAAGAATTTAAGCGGGTCCAGGATGATTTAAATAATTACAAGAAACAGAAATCTGAAATACAAAATAAAATGCGTAGTCAATCTCCCGTGAATGTTGAAGAACTGAAGGCCAGTTTTTTAGAGATGGGAAAACAGATCGGGGTTCAGGAAACCACAGAAAAACTACACAATCTTTTAAACAAATAAAATCAGATTTGGTAATCAATCAATATTTTTGTCATATGCTTCGCAGAGAGATGACACGTCATTTACACCACTTGTGTCTGATTGTTTAACCCCATCTGCACCACCGCCAGAGTACTACTGAGAAAAAAAAGTTTTTTTATTGTCCTTGTATCTTGACAAATCTGACCGAGTAAGTTGTGACTTAAGTCAAGTTGTTGTAAGAACTTAGGGTAAGTACTTGTAAGAACTTAGGGTAAGTACTTGTAAGAACTTATGGTAAGTAATTAATAAGTTCTTATGGCAACACACTTAAAGGTTACCTCTGCAGGTTCCTAAAAGTTAGTTGCAACTTGTTAATAAGTATTAAGTTTCACTTGGCATCACTTGATCAGGTAAATGATTAGGTATTGACAGAGACAATAGTTATAGAGAAAGATAATAGGAGACCCGTAAGATAATCAGATCAATAAGGCCGCATCAGTCATACTCATCACTTTTTAAAAATCAAAGGGTTGATTTAGAATTAACGGAGGTAAAATTGGGGTCAAAATTTTGATATTAAAAATGGCGTAAATTAATGATGGATGCGGCTCTATTGAATTCATTGTCTTACGGGTCTCCTATTATCTTTCTCTCACGCAAGCCCAGCAGAATTGTCAGGTCGTAAACTCCTTTCACCGACCCTCCGTCATGAGTCGCCTGGGAGGAGATAACCGGCAACAACAAAAAATACCTGCACTGGAGTGGGACGCCGAAGCTGTAATTAATCTGATTGTGATCCCGACTCGTCATTTACCATTCCCCGGCGAGCGGGAGCACACTAGTCCAGCCGTTCTGTCCACTCGTGGTCCCCTGTCCCTGCCTATGAACGGGGTGCCGAACGTCTGTGCTGGACTAGAGTCGAGGATTGGAGGGCCTGCACGTTGCGGACCATCCACATACTGGGTCCTCTCAGTACTCATGAGTTGGCTAGCACCGGCCAAAGTTCTAGGCATAGTCCCCGGCCCGCGGCCTAAGTCACACAAGCGCCGCATGGTCAAGCAGTCTCGTCCCGCCGAGGGTAAAGTCACTTACCACGGCCGGGACGTCTTATCTTGTCTGCTGGCGTATACCCCAGGTTGCAGCGGATGTCGGCCCGGCGTGTCGTCTCGTCGTGACGCCGTGCCTTGTCTACTGCTTCGTGTTGGTGAGCAGGAGTGCGTCTGGCGCGCCTGCTTGTCTGGTCGAGGTCCCCGAATGTCATGTCTGGAGCGAGGCGTCGAATCTCCGCGCTGGCCAATTGCCTTGGCCGAGGAGGCGGCAGTGACTGGAGCATCGTGTGGCGGGCGAGTCTCCACAACCTGGTAAGCAGCACTCGTCGGGTCTGTGACGGTTACCAGTGCTGGAGCTCGCTCTCGTGTCATATCTCGCGCCGATACAGGCGGCACAACCAGGTAGAGACCACTCGGCGGGACTGTGGTGGCTACCGGTGCAGGGGCATTGTCTCGAGGTCTAGCTCGCGGCGCTCGAGGTTCCACGACCGGGCAGAGACCACTTGACGGGACTGTGGTGGCTGCTGGCGCTAGAGCTCGGGCTCGCGGCCTAAGCCGCGGTGTTGAAGGCTCTACGATCTGGTAAGGGCCACTCGTCGGGTCTGTGGGGCTTACCGGTGTTGGAACCCTTTCCCGTGCTGGAGTCGGCCGTTCACGGCGGTAGAAGCTCCATAGCTGGGTCCACTGTTCTTCCAGCCAGGGGGCGCAGACCAGGCACGGGTGAGTGGAGGCACAGTCGGAACAGTGTAGGCAAATAGCATGTCCATCACTAGGCCATTGGAACTGTCCACATCGTGAGCAGGTGTGGACTTGCCAACTGCAAACATAGTGCACAATAAAATGCGAGCGAGCGGGCCCCCGCGGGCCCACAATACGAATCCAGGCGATGACACGTAAAAACGAAGTTAAGTGCACGGCATATGCCGACGCCCGGCGCTCTACCCCCTCCCTTGAGCGCCGGTCGTAGGCAACAACCGAGGTTTTACCTTGCCCCAATGAGGAAGCAGGGGAACCCACACAGGTCGCAGACCAACCAGTGCACCGTGGCGAAGCCCAACAGCTATGGCGGCGATGGCAGGCTCGACCCAGTCCACGGTCCGTGAGCGGAGACCACGCAGGCGTCACAGGCATGACCGGTCCCTGAAGCTGGGAACACCACCGCGAAACACAGGAAGCATCCAAGCCTAACACAGGCTCTTCGAGGGTAGCAGCAGAGCGAAGCAGAAGTTCAGGACACACGATGTGCGTAACACGCTACGGCCAGACCGGCCTCGAGTGCATGAGCACAGCTCACAAGACGCCGCTGTCTCGTCAGGGTTAAGTCCCAAACACCGATGAGGAGATTCCCACAGGAAAGCGTCCAAGCCTAACACAAGGCAAAGCGTAGTGTAACACCTCCAACGAAACACTATGACTGGCTTCCACAACTTTACACAGTCCGAAGCTAGAGACACTGACGTACACAACCTTCCATTGTGTAGCTAAGAAACTGACTGGTCGGCATCCGGTGGGCGCATGCCCGGATGGGATGGAAGGGAGGCTACTTGGGTACACCCTGGGCAATGGCGTCCCTCGCCTGCCAACACTGCCGTATACGTACACAACAATTTTTTGCTAAAATTAGTCTAGCTAAGTAACGATTCCATACTGTAATGTCATCGGTAATGTGTTTTGAGGAAACAAATACTTACCGATGACATTACTTTTAGGAAATGCGTCTTAGCTTACCTAATTTCAGCCCAAAACTACGCTGTGTACCTACTCGACAGGGGAGGCAATCTAGGGGTGCCGTAACCCAGTACCCCGAGTAGCCTCCCGTCCCACCCCACCCGGGTAACTACCCGGTGGTGATACACCAGTTTGTTGGCTTAGCTGACTAGCCGCAAGCGGGGCAGGTGGGAGGGTCCTCCGAGTAATGTCATCGGTAAGTATTTTTCGAAAAAATACATTTTAGAGAAAAATTCATTTGTTCCCTCAAAAACATTACTAATGACATTACTTTTAGGAAGAATAGCGAATAGGAGATGGGTGCCGCGGAAGTGCCCGTAACCCCACAAGAATGGTAGCGAGACCTGCCCTCCCCAGAGCAACCTCCCGATAATTTCAGCTAAGAATTATCTACGGGAGGGAGTGTTGCACCGCCGCGATGTCCCCCACCAGGGCCAGGTTCTCTTGCTGGCCTGCCAGGTTTCGGAGGTAGAACTGGGCGAAGGTCAACAGCTCGCCAGCCCATGGCTGCTACAATGTCTTTGACTGCGCAGTTGCGGTCGAATGTGACGCTTGTGGCCATGGCTCTGACCTCATACGCCCTGATGTGCAGTCGTTTGGCCACATTGGGGCAGAGGTCCTGGTAGGCGAAGCGTATAACCCATCGGAGCCATGATGTCAGTTCTACCTGGGGACAGAGGGAGAAAGAGGCAGAACCTGCGGAGCGGCTTGGTTCGGCGTAGGTACACGCGCAAAGCTCTCACCGGGTCCTGTTGTCTGGCTTCCCGGGTCAGGCTTATCTTCCTCAGCGGTCAAATGGTGATCGCCTAGGGGGCAGTCAACGGGGACTGTGTCATGGCCAAGAAGGACGGGTCCGTCAGTAGCTGCACCGTGCCGTCCGTCCTGAACTGCAGGCAGGCAGGGCGCGTCGAGAGCGCGTGCAGCTCACTCACCCTGGAGGCCGTGGCAAGGGCCAGTAGAAAGCAAGTCTTTCATGTCACATCGGCCAGCTGCGCAAGGGGAAGCAGTTGAGCCACATGAGCACCCAGGGTAGGTCCCATCACGGAATCAGGGAGCGGAGGGCTGGCCGCTGTAGGCCGAAGTGGGCCATCAGGTCAGCGAGGTCTTTGCACTTGCCGGGGTCCGCGCGGCCCAAGTGGCGGTAAGTGTCGGCAATCAAGGCGAGGTAGCCCCGGATGGTGATCAGCGCCAAGCGCTGCTCGGCGAAGAGCCAGAGGAAGAAATCGGCCAGCTGGGGGGAGGTCAGATCTGTGGGTGAGAGGTGTCGGTCATGGCACTAAGACCCCAGGACTGGCCACTTTCCTTCGTAGACGTTAAGGGTTGAGGGTCTGCGGGCTGTAGCGATAGCTTCCACCGTCGCATTCGAGAAGCCTCTAGCAGCAAGGGCGTGCCGCACAATCTCCAGGCGTGGATTAGGAGTCGCTCGGGGCACGGATGATAAAGCGCCTGCCGCGGTTGCTTGGTCATTATGCGTGGAGTGGGGAGTCGCAGAGGGGGGGGCCTGTGGCAAGGTTCAGTAGGTCGGGGGTCCAAGACTTGGTCCAGCAGAACGGGGCTACCAGTAACAGGACTGCATTGCACCCCTTGAGCTTGAGCAGGACCTTGGGGTCGAGCACCTGAGAGGGTAGGCATATGCGATGAGGCCATCCCAGGAGATGGAGAGCGCATCGACTGCCCAGGCGAGGGGGTCCGGAATGGGGGAGACGAAGAGGGGCAGCTGACGATTCCACCTCGTCGTGAAGAGGTCGATCATGGGGATCTCCCATGCTGCACCAATCATCCAAAAGATGTCCGGACGGAGCGCCCACTCGGTGTGGAGAAGCTGGCCGCGCCGCGACAGGGAGTCGGCAATGACATTCAGGTGGCCCGGGATATGTCTCGCTTGGAGAGAGATGCCACGATCTTCACACTACCGGAGGACCTGGTAGAGTAGGATGCAGAGGGAGGGGGAGTGCATACCGCCCTGCTTCTGGATGTAGGAGACCACGGTGGAGTTGTCGGTTAGGACGAGCAGTTCCTGGTGTCCGAGGGTCGTCTCCCAGGTGAGAATGTGCTCGCCAGTCAGAATCCGCCCAACAGAGATGTGGTCGGAGCATCGGAGGTACCGGTACCCAAGTCTCGATGTCGCCAGCTGAGGGTCACCAGTGAAGAAGCAGGTGCAGCTGTAGCGGATGCGAGTTGAGGCAACCAAGGGGAAGTAGGTCCGCTGCCACACTCATCAGGCCCAGGAGTTGTAGCCACACTCTGGTGGAGACCGCTTCCTCCTGCGACACTTGCCAAGCCAGGGTTGCCAACTTCTGTATCCGAGGGTCTGGGAGTCTCACCTCGTTGAGGTCGGTCCAGAACTCCATCCCCAGGTGAATGAAGCGGTGGGACGGGACGGGACAAGGTCTGACTTGCCCGCATTGACCAAGAAGCTGATTCTGTCGAGAAGATCCAGCAGAGCGTCTCGGTCCTTCTCCAAAGCGGCCACCAATTGGTTGCGCAGGAGAAGATCATCAAGGTAGTTTGAAGTTGGGCTCGAAGATGTCTGTCTGGCCTTGGCGATGATGGCATCCATGATGCGGGTGAACACCCTGGGACTGAGATTGGGGCCGAAGGGTAGTGCGTGAAACCGGTAGATCACACCGCCGAAGGCAAAGCGAAGATAGCATCTGGAAGCTGGGTGAATTGGTACGTGTAGATAAGCGTCCGAAAGGTCCAGACTGACGGCGAAGTCCACGGGTTGCACTGCCGCCTGCAAGGCTTTTGCGGTCTCCAAGCGGAAGGACGGCGCGGTAATGTACTTGTTCAGTGCCAAGAGGTCGATGACTGGGCGCCACTTGCCGCCGGGCTTGGGTACCAGGAAGAGGCGGCTGTAAAAGGCTTGGGAGTCGCGACGAGTTACCACCCCTGTGGCGTCCTTCTGCAACAGGGCAGCAACTTCTCCTCAGAGCGTCTGCTTTGACCTGGTCCGACGGGATGGCGGTCCACAGGGGGCTGCGTCACAAGGGTGGCAGAGACCGGATGGAGATCAGGAGCCCCTTGGAAATGGTGGAGAGGATCCATGGGTCGTCGGGTAGCAGCGACCACCACACGTCGCTGCGGAGGGCAAGCGTCCCACCGACAGGAGACCTGGAAGCGGTTGGCAGGGGTGGAGGGGGGAGGTAGTCAGTGAGCCCTGCTGCGCCCAGGGCGACGGGTGGGCTTGGGCCAGGCGGGGGGAGGGGGGGGGGATTGGGAAGCGGGCAGGAGCGTCCAAAGGCAGGGGCGCGAGGGGGCAGGTGGCCGCGCCTGGTGAGTGGGCGAGAGGAGGGCGCGACCCACGGCCTTGTGGGCGCCCTGAAACCGGGTGGAGCGTGTGGGCCAGAGGTCCTTGTTTGCATCCTTTACCGTCTGCCAGGAAGGACTGAAGAGGAGTGCGTCGCCGACAGGGGCATGTCGTAGCTGCTTCCGTAACTCCAGCAGGAGGCCGGGGCAGGCCCAGAGAATGGCGTCCCGGCGCATCAGGTCCCAGTTCACGGCGGCAGCCATGGCATTGATGGAAGTGTGGTAGGCCGCCTGGTTGGCGGCCACGGCCAAAGCGATGATGTCTCCCAACAGCGGCGAGATCGACGGGTGCCGGGCCTCCTCTACTCGACAGACGACGGCTTGCGTGACCAGGTCCAGGAATCCTGCACTGGCCAGGACGTTGCGGGTGAGGATCGCTGTCCACTCCAGACCGGGGGGGATGCCAAGTCGTGCCGCGCGAAGGCCTCCTGCTTGTAGCTGCGCGGAGGGTCCACCGCTGGGAGGGAGCAAACCAAGTTCTGAGAGTGACCCGCGTACCAAAACCGATGAAAGGAGATATCTAGGTCCGCCGGCCATCGGGCATCTGAGAAGAAGTAGTCCGCATCAGCCAAGGAGCCCTGCTGCAGGTGCGCGGAGAAGGCGTCGCGAAGGTCCTGAAAACCAGGGGGTTGCGGCAAGGACTTGAACCGCTTGGCCTGTCGGTCAGCGTCCACGAAGGCCGAAGGATTCCTCTTGATTGGCGGGGAAGGAGGGCAGTCTTCCGTGGGCAGACACGAAGCAATAAGGCGCACCGCCTCGTCCAGGGCTCGGAGTGTCTCAAACCTAGGAGCCAGGGCCGTCGGCGACAAAGAAAGGTCCCGTCAAGCATGCGGGCGGAGAGGCCGAGCGGCCAAGGAGTGCTGACACGGAATCCTCCGGAGAAATGCTCAGTGCATCTTCATCATCGGGGGGCACGGGCGGGCGGTGCTGGGGCCGCAAGGGAGAAGGGATCCGCCGCGAGGAGGAGCGAATCCAAGGAGAGCGACTGCGTGGGCGCGAGCGGGAACGGTGAGTCCGGTCGAGGGAGCGTCCACGAGAGGAGGGGCGGCGAAGGCGTAGCGACGCCCGTGCTGGGGACGGGGAACGGGGGTGACGCAGGGGCGGGGACGGGACCAGCCGAGTGGCAGGAGGGGCGGACGGTCAACGGAGGATGCCTCAGAGTGGTACGAGCGATGACTGTGAACACGGCTCCCCGGGTCCTGCGGCAAAGTCCGAGGCGCAGCAGCAGAAGTAACGTCAGAGCTGGAGGCAGGGTGGGGGGCCCGAGAACGTCGGGCAGTCACCGTAGAGTGGGGCAGACAATGATGCTGCTGGTCTGGGATCGAGGAGCTGCGGGGCTGTGGATGGGTATCTGCAGTTCGGGGCGAACAGCGTCGCTGTGTGCTACGATCGCATGAGCTTGAGTACAAAGGTCAAGCAGCTGCGTCCCGCAAGGCGCGTTCGTCAGTCCTCCGTCTCTCCTTGTAGTGTGAGGGACGACGATGCTGCCGGTCTGGTGTCGGGTCACAGCGTGACCGATTCCTATGTCACACAGTGCAGGGCGAGCGAACTCGCTGTGGACCAGGCTCGGGGGAGCTGGTGCGTGAGGGGGGTATCATCCTGTGAGCCATCAGTCCCCCAACATCAGGGCTTGGTAGCCGTCTCTTTTCCGCAGCATGGGGCGAGTTAGTGCGCAAGGGGGGTCCCATCGTGTGCATCGTCCGTCCCCCAACATCAAGGCTTGGTAGCTGTTTATTTCCCGCAGCGTGGGGCGAGTTAGTGCGCAAGGGGGGTCCCATCGTGTGCGTCGTCCGTCCCCCGAAGGGTAGGGCCCGAAACTGGTAAACGATCCAGCCAACAGTCTCTCTTTCTTCCAAGTCACAACAGTGCAGGCAACTACAGTCCAAGGCACAGCGTGCCCGCACACAAAGCCGGGAACCAAGCACTACGTCGAAGGTACGCCCAGCGCAGAACCATACACAGCCGTAGAAAAACTCCAGTAGGCTAAACACAACTGTACTCTGGTAAGCTAAAAAACAAACTGGCTTATCACCACCGGGTAGTTACCTGGATGGGGTGGGACGGGAGGCTACTCGGGGTCCTGGGTTACGGCACCCCTAGATTGCCTCCCCTGTCGAGTAGGCACACAACGTAATTTTGGGCTGAAATTAGGTAAGCTAAGACACATTTCCTAAAAGTAATGTCATCGGTAATGTTTTTGAGGAAACAAATCATACCTCAGAATTCACTGTTTTTAACATGACATGGTGTGTGTGCTGGTCTGTGATTTTGGACCTTAAACCTGAAGTTATAAGGTCCACAGAAAGGAATCAAAGACCTGCACATAGATATCTAGTTAGTGACTGTTAACCGGGTGCATTCCAGCTCTTGCAAAATATATCTGGAACAATGGCCTGTACACTATCTTTCATTACAACATCGGGATTTTGTTCACACTGTTTGGCTTTCTCGATTTGCTGCCACTGATCAGTGGCAGCAAATCAAATGATTTTGTTTTGTACACGCACTTACCTGTCACAAAGCATCAGAGTATCCTCACCAATCTTGGCTGGATAGTGGAACTCATGTGACAGTGAACCTCCAATATTGCCAGTTGTGCCCCGAGCTGCACACACAGAAGACTCCAACTTTACCCTTTGCGTATTGGCAGGGGTTTTGTCATGATGATTCCTGCAGGAATTATCACAACAAAAACAAAACTGCTACTGACATGCAAAGGGTTAAGTTTGAGTGCATATTAAGGTAATCAACTTTAGTATGTGAATATGACTACGGGTGTTGGTGATCTGTAGTAGCACAAGATGTTGTCTGTTTTCTCCTAGTACCCGGTATGCCCTGAACTCTGTAAGATGGGACAGGCTTAGAAATGGTTTGACTTTTTTTGTCAGCCATAAGCACAATCAAAAGTTAACTACCAAAAACTGCTCAATCAGTGCAACCAAAAACTGATCCTCTGAACTCATTACCACCTGATTACAACTTTCGTTTTTGGATGCACATGAAGATTGTTTATCAGTTGTGGGAGATGGATCCATCATGGAACTTCAATAGTAGTGTCAAATTTGCTCAGCTCCTTTCCAGTGCCAGGCACTAAGGTAATTTGGCACTAACCTTGAACTACGATGACCCATTCATCTCATGCTGTGGTGTTTTTAAAGGTAAATCAGTTAAAAGGACTAACATGTTAATTAAGGTGAGAGCATGTTTTCCTACACTAATACGCAATTGTATTAACCCTTTTAGCCCCAAGGTCCCATTTCTCAAATTTTGGAGGTCTTGCCTAACGACTATGTACCAGTTGCAGGAGATGGCTTGACCATGATAATTCAAGGGTAGTGCCAGATTAGCTTGGCACCTGAAAGCACCAAGCTAACCTGGCACTACCCTTGAATTATCATGGTCAAGCCATCTCCTGCTGTAGGGATCCAGGGCTAAAATGTATTTTTCTCGAAAATGTATTTTTTTAAAATATACTTACCGATGTTATTACTATGTGGAATATACCCCTTAACTTACCCGATTTCAGCCTAAGCACCCTTGTGTGTACCTAAACGACAAGGGGCGTAACTCAGAGAGTTGTATCCAAGTGACCGGGTAGTCTCCCCTCCCTCCATCCAGTCACATGAGCCGTGTATTCCCGCCAGTTGTACACTTAGCGTAAAGGCGGCAAGCGGGGTAGGTGGGAGGGCCCTCCGAGTAATGCCATGTTAAGTATTTTTTTAAAAAATACATTTTAGAGAAAAATACATTTGTTTCCTCAAAATACATTACCGATGGCATTACTATGTGGAAGAATTGCGAAAAGGAGGAGGGTGCCGCCCAAAACCTCATAAAGGCAGTAAGCTTAGCTTCGAGGGGCAACCTCCCGACGATTTCAGCTAAGAGTTACATATGGTGCCAGCGGCGCTTGGAGGGAGTGTTGCGCTGCCGAGAGGTCTCCGACGAGGGCCAGGTTGTCATGCTGGCCAGAGAGGTCTCGGAGATAGAAGCGGGCGAAGGTGGACTCTGCTCCCCACCCGACCGCTGCAACGATGTCTCTGACTGCGCAGTTGCGGTGGAACGCGACGCTGGCGGCGACCGCTCTGACTTCGTGAACCCGTATCCGCATTCTCTTTGCACCCTATGGGACAGATCATTGTAAGCGGGGAGTACTGTCCATCGCAACCAGGACGAGATCGTCTGGGTGGAAATGTCAGCACGGCCTGGGGCCAAGGGCAGGAAGAGGCGGGAGCGGCCTCTCCTGATGGGCTTCACCCTGCACAGGTAGACTTTTAATGCTCGGACCGGGTCCTGCAGTAGTGCAGTGACGTTTGGGACCGGTCGAATCCCGGAAGCGGGTGAAGACTCTACACTTGGGGCGCAGCCGAGGGGAGTCTATTCTTGGCCAAGAAGGAAGGGTTGGTCAGAAGCTGAACCGAACCGTCCGTCCTGAACTGCATGCAGGCTGGGTCTATGGAAAGGGCATGCAGCTCGCTTACTCTGCCGGCTGTGGCGAGGACCAGGAGGAAGCAGGTCTTCCTAGTCACGTCCGCGAGGCAGGCAAGGTGAAGAGGCTCAAACCGACTCGAGTTCAACCAGGTCAGAACCCAAGGGAGATCCCAGCGTGGAACTAGCGAACGAGTGCCCGGGCGCTGAAGTTCGAAGTGGGACATCAAGTCTGAGAGGTCCTTGCATGCTCCTGGGTCCGGTCGGCCTAAGTGGCGATAAGTGTCCACCACCATCGAGAGATAACCGCGAATGGTGATCGGTGCCAAGTCCTGTTCACGAAACAGCCACAAGAAGAACTCGGCCAGCTGAGGCGTGGTTAGGGCCGTGGGGGCGAGGTGCTGGGGCTCGCACCAGGACTGTAGGACCCTCCATTTTCCCTCGTAAACCCGAAGGGTGGATGGTCTGCGGGCTGCCGCGAATGCCTCCACTGCTGCATCTGAGAAACCTCGAGCGGTGAGGGCTTGCCACACAACCTCCAGGCGTGAAGCAGAAGTCTCTCCAGACAAGGGTGGAAGAGGTTCTGCCTGGGCTGCTTCAGCATCGTCCGAGGCGTGGGGAGCTGGAGAGGAGGCAGCGTGGCGAGGCTCAAAAGGTCTGTCCACATTCTGTTCCAACTGAACAGAGCGATGAGCAGGAGGATTGTGCTGCATCCCCGAAGCTTGAGGAGCGCCTTGGGCACTAGTACCGAGGGAGGATAAGCGTAGGCCACGAGGTCCTCCCAGGAGACTGATAGAGCATCCACCACCCACGCGAGGGGGTCCGGGATGAGGTAGACAAATAGCGGGAGCTGCTTGTTCCACCTGGTGGCAAACAGGTCGATCATGGGCGTCTCCCAGTGAGCACAGATCAGGCGGAAGATGTCCAGCCGGAGGGAGCACTCGGTGTGGAGGAGCTGTCCACGTCGTGAGAGGGGGTCCGCGAGAACATTCAGGTGTCCCGGGATGTGTTGGGCTCGGAGCGCAATCCCCCAATCCCTGCCCCACAGGAAGATCTGGTAAAGTAGCATGCAGAGGGTCGGAGACCGTGTGCCGCCTTGCTTCTGAATGTAGGCCATCACCAGCATTGTCAGACAGGATCAGGACGTCTTGGCTGCAGAACCGCGATTCCCAGTGGATGAGCGCCAACCACACTGCCTTCAACTCTAGCCAGTTGATATGTTGGTCCGAGACGGTGCGAACTCCGGTAGTAAATGGACCCCCGGCCGTCGAGACTTGTGTCCGTGCAAATGGAGAAAGTCGACCGGGTGGGGGGGGGCTGGGGGGGGGGGGGGGTAGGGGGGGTGTGGAGAGAAGGACTCCCATGTCGCTAACCAAGAGCGGTCTGTCCAACGGAGCAGATGCAGCCGGATCAGCGGCGAGACTGGGATCGATGCCGAGAGATCTCCCGAGGACGGATGCCAGTGGAGCAACACATGTAGCTGCAGCGGTCAAGCGTAAAGCCTGCCGAGTAGTAACAGGTCCGCGGCCACACTGATCAGGCCCAAGAGCTGGAGCCAGGTCCTGGCCGGGAGAGCGTCTGCTAGGGAGACTCCAGACTTCTAACCACCGCCTGTGTGGCCAGGTCCAGAAATCCCGCACAAGCCGGGGAGTTGCGAATGAGACTTGCCGTGTTTTCGAACACTGGGGGGAAGAACCGACGAGCAGGGATCTTGCCTTCAGCTTGCAACTGCACCACCGGGTCCACTGCTGGGAGGGTCAGGCGAAGGCCTGAGAGTGTCCCGCGTACCAGGCTTGCAGAAACTTGATATCGACGCCAGAAGGCCAATGCGTGTCCAAGAAGAAACCCCTATCACGCAACTTGCCTTGCGATAGGTGCTCATCAAAGGCGTCCGCCAGATCTCTAAATCCCAGAGGTTGAGGAGAGTCTTGAAATGCTTCGCCTGCAGCGGGGCGTTGACCGAGGCCGCGGGCCTTCCTCTTAAGCGGTGACGAAGGTGGGCAACCCACCAAGGGAAGAATAGCAGAGATCATCCGTGCTGCTTTGTCTAGAGCTCGCGAAGTCTCAGCCGAGCCCGACGGTTCTCCTGGCGTGTCGAATGCGGGAGCGCTGCAGGGGCGGGAGTCCAGAGTGAACATGGTGGAAGCCGAATCCTCTGGGTACAAACTGAGGACGTCTTCATCCAACTCCGCGGGTGATACCGAAACCACGTCACAACGAGGAGAAGCACTGTCCGGGGGAGACCAGTAGGGTCTGTCAGGGGAGCGCTCAGTGAGTCCGTGCGGCGAGCGATAGTCAGGTGAAAGGTGAGTGTCACGCGCCTGCTGCCAAGGTCCGGGCACTACTGTAGTGCTGACCAGAGGCCCTGCTCGGATGACAAGAGAGGGAAGACGACCCGTACGCAGTGTCTGCGAGGCAGGTGTGGAGTCGTGGTGCCGTGAGGGGTCCATGGAGCGGTGAGCGTGAGAACTCCCCCGAAGGCAAGGGGAAAGGCTGGGATGAACGTGGCGCCGCGGGGTACGCGGGGACCGGCTCCGGCCGGGAGCCATGGCTGCGCCGGGAGAAGAAGACCGATGCAGAGGGGAAGGGCTCCTCCCGTAGCGGCGACTGCTCGAGCGCAACTCTGTACTAGGAGGCCTGTGAGCGCTGGGGGTGGCTGACAGATGGTGTCTAGAGGAAGCAAGCGTAAGCGGGCGCGTCTCCCGAGTGCTCTGTCTCTTGGCCGCCCCTTGCGGATGACCATGTGAGACTGGCAAAGGTCTCTCAGCCACTCCTTGTGAAGGACCATGCGAGACGGGGTGGACTCTCCCGGCCATCACTATGAGAGGGCTAAACGGGAGTCCAGAATCCAGCGGGAAGCGGGACCCACAATCTCCGAAGTCGCACGACGGCGCAGAGATCTGGGTGGCACGGGGGCTAAAGGATCTTTAATGCTACACACTGATCTGTCATGTCCAAAGGCGTGGTAGAATCCTTAGCCCCCGGGCAGCGTCGCTGATAGAACTCCCAAAGCTGCGACCACTTCCGCTCCTTCCACGTAGCGCACTGAGCGCAAGTACGGGCTGAGGAGCAGCCGGAACAAGGAAGACACAGTGTATGAGAGTCCGTCGACCACTGGAATCCCTTGCATCTCCTGCCGATGCGGAGCTGAGTGCTATAACACAAAGCAGAAGCCATAAAGCAACTGCGTGGGGCACACAACGAAAGGCCCCGTGAACAGTACTCCCAAACCGGTCGAAGGCTAAGCCCAAACTCGAAAAATTCGACAAATTTCCACAGAATATGCTGACAGCGCCATAAACAGTCCATTTACTCATAGGCATAACCCGAGGCCTTACCTCGCCATCTTCTAGCCACTAGTGAAGCTTGCCACGTAGTGTAGTAGTAAAAAAAAAAAAACAGAGAGGATGAAGCCGGTGAACCGTTCACGGTGAAGCTAAGGGTACAACTGGCGGGAATACACAGCTCACGTGACCGGATGGAGGGAGGGGAGACTACCCGGTCACTTGGATACAACTCTCTGAGTTACGCCCCTTGTTGTATAGGTAGAGACAAGGGTGTTTAGGCTGAAATCGGGTCACGGCAATTTAGCCTATGCTCTTTAGTTTTCAGCTGGCTGCCTGCCAGCGCGCGCCAGCACACTAAAGGCCCCGCCACACAGGCCGGTTGTGCCCCGATTTTGAAGCCGATTCCGATCTGTTTGCGATCGGATGACGTCAATTATCCGATCCAGTCCCAATCGGCTGGGAATCGGGTTACTAGAACCTGCTCTATATTTCCGATCCGTATCGGCCCCGATCGTAAGCTTCAACCAAACAGAGCGCGTCTCGCAAATCATGTCGTTTCAGCACGGGGCAAATGGTGGAACATGCCTGTTGGGATCAGTACCACCGCGTTCAGTGCTGATGTTTCGCACGCCTCTTCCCGAATACGATGATGCAAAACTGCTGATAATGCAAGCACATCATCATCACTGTCAAAACTAGCAGTCATTTTGCAGAACAGGTACGACTTTGATCTTCGGTTCAAACCGGTCGGCTAATCAAGTCGGGAAATGTGTGGCAGTACACACGTTTTTTAGTCCGGCCCGATCACCTACCGATTCGAAAACTGATCGGGAATCGGCCTCAAAACTGGGCTCGTGTAGCAGGGCCTTTAGAGATGGGCTTCGCGGAAGCACTGAGATAGCGAGGCAGCCTCCTTCCCCTTACTATCAGCATGCTAAATACCATCACCGATAAGGCATCAGCTATGCAGTCTCGCTTCCGCTGGGGATGGGAATAGCGCAGCAGCCGTCTTTGTTTACAGTACTACTGTGCTTGACCCCGATTATCTCTTAGCCTCTGCTGCATACATCGGCGAATAAGCTGTAAATTACAGAAGTTGTCTGTAAACTGGAATTAATTGACCTGCAGTTGTGAGTGATTATTTGAACATACGTCGTCTTGTAGAGGTGAAATTGTACTATCTTTGGACACCAAATATGCTGGGGTAATCTGCGTGGATGTTTGTCACGCACTGGCTCAAAGTATCACTAGGAGACGGATTAGATGCAGCCTTCAGTTAGTTTATCAACTTTTTATCAGATCACTGTTAATAAACAAAAGTTGCTGGAAAATCCAGACAAAGTCAGTGCTGTCAACAGATGTCTTAACTGGCATATCCCATGCTAAAAACTTCAATCAACATACCCGAGTCCTGCTACAGCCGGTTTTGGTGGGCCAAGTGAAAACGGTAATCCATTCAGAACACGCCGACATAAACCGATTCAGTCAATGTTTTTAACAATATCACAATTTTAACACAGTTTAAAAATAATACACAAAGCAGAGGTTCAATTATTTGCTGTTCAGAGATTCAGTTCCGGCTTCATGTCACATTAAAATGGGTTAAAATGAATTTTTTTCTAAAATGTATTTTTTTGAAAAATACTTACCGATGGCATTACTATCTGGGAATACACTCTATTGCCTATAGATTTCAGCAAAAGTTGTGTGTAGCACACAACTGGGGAGGAGACACCGGGGATCCAAGCACTATGACCCCGGGTGGCCTCCCCTTACTACCCTATCCCGGCGAGCACAGGGCGACCTCGTCAGTTTCACACTTAGCCACAAGAGGCAAGCGGGGCAGGTGGGAGGGCCATCCGAGTAATGCCATCGGTAAGTATTTTTCAAAAAAATACATTTTAGAAAAAAATTCATTTGTTTTTTCAAAATACATTCCCGATGGCATTACTATCTGGGAGAATGGCGAACAGGCGGAGGGTGCCATATCTAACCATAACCCAACCACTCCGCCAGCCCCATCGAGAGAGAACTCCCGACGATTTCAGCTATGATGTGCCTAAGACGCCAGCGGCGCTCGGAGGGAGTGCTGGGCCGCGGAGATGTCACCCACCCGTGCCAGGGAGTCACGTTGGCCGGATAGGTCTCTAAGGTAGAAGCGTGCGAAAGTGGAGTCTGAACGCCAGCCACCCGCTGTCACAATATCTTTGACCGAGCAGTTGCGGTCCAGGGCTAGACTGGTGGCTACTGCTCTCACTTCATGTGCCCGGATTTGTAAAGGCTCAGCGCCGCGTGGGGAGAGGTCTTGGTAGGCTGACCTAATCACCCACCGCAGCCAGGATGACACGGTCTGGGCCGAGATGTCGTGTCTGCCCGCGGACAAGGTAAGAAGAGGCGCGAGCGCCCCCGGCGCTGCGGCTTAGAGCGGCGCAGGTAAATCTTTAGCGCCCGCACTGGGTCCTGTTGCCGCGGTCCAGGGGAGAGGTCCGCTCCACGGAGGGGCTGTATCGTTAGCACCTGAGGAGCCGCCGCGGGGCGGCGGTTCTTGGCCAGGAAGGACGGATCGGGGAGCAGCTGCGCAGAGCCGTCGGAACGAAACTGCAAACTGGCTGGGAGCATCGAGAGCGCGTGAAGCTCGCTGACTCGGGACGCTGTAGCGAGAGCCAGAAGGAAACAGGTTTTCCGGGTCAAGTCTGAGAACCGAGCCAAGGGGAGGGGCTCAAACCGGTCCGTATTCAACCACGTCAGTACCCAGGCAAGATCCCACCGGGGTACTAGGGAACGTGAAACCGGACGTCGGAGTTCAAAGTGAGCCAGTAATCCGACAGATCCTTGCAGGCGCCTGGGTCCGGAAGACACAGGTGACGGTAGGTGTCCGCGATCATAGCGTGGTAGCCCGTGATGGTGACCGGGGCTAAGCCCCGGCCGTCGAAGAGCCACAGGAAGAACTCCGCCAGTTGGTGGGAGGCTAGGTTAGTGGGAGGGAGCCCATGGGAGGTGCACCAGGTCTGAAAGACCCTCCACTTGCCTTCGTACACCTTCCTTGTAGAGAGTCTGCGGGCTGCTGCAATTGCCGCCACTGCAGCATCCGAGAAACCTCTAGCAGCGAGGGCGTGCCGGACAACCTCCAAGCGTGTAGGCGGAGGCGTTCGGGGCACGGATGGAAAAGCTGCTGACGGGGCTGCTTGAGCATCGTGGGAGGGGGTAGGAAGCTCCAGGGGAGGGTCCGTCGCAAGCGCGAGGAGGTCCGTGGTCCAGCTCTTGGTCCAGTTGAAGGGGGCCACCAGCAGGAGGACCGCCGAGCATCCCAGAAGCTTCCGCAGTACCTTCGGAACGAGGACTGACGGGGGGTAGGCGTAAGCAATCAGGCCGACCCAAGGAATGGCGAGCGCGTCCACTGCCCAAGAAAGTGGATCCGGGACTGGAGAGACGTAGACCGGGAGCTGGTTGTTCCATCTGGTGGCAAACAGATCCACTAGCGGCGTTTCCCAGTGAGAGCAGATCAGGCGAAAAATATCCGGGCGTAGGGACCACTCCGTGTGGAGCAACTGTCCGCGACGAGACAGGGCGTCCGCAATCACGTTGAGGTGGCCAGGGATGTGGCGGGCTCGTAGGGCAATGCCTCGATCCCTGCACCAGAGGAGAAGGTGGTACAGAAGAATGCAAAGGGAGGGCGAGTGAGTGCCCCCCTGATTCTGTATGTAAGCCACCACCGTCGAGTTGTCGGAGAGCACGAGGACTTCCTGATTGGCCGTCTCCTGCCAAACGTCGAATGCCAACCCAACTGCCTTCAGCTCCAGCCAGTTGATGTGATTCGCTAACAGCTCCCGAAGCCAACGCCCGAGGCCGAGAGAAATCCGGCCTGGCTCGCATCTGTACAGAGAGACCACCGAGGCGGCGGGGAGTGTAGGGCACCCCCGAAGCCAGCCAAGCGAGGTCCGCCCACCTCTCGAGGTGAGGACGAGCCAGAGGCGTGACTGGTACTAGATCCAACAGAGCGCCCGAGGGTCGCCAGTGAAAAAGGAGATGTAGCTGGAGAGGCCGAGCATAAGTCTGCCCAAGGGAAGCAGGTCCGCAGCCGCACTGAGGAGGCCCAGGAGTTGAAGCCAGACCCTGGCAGTGAAGGAGGATCCTATCCCCATCGAAGTCGCTAAGTCGACGATCTTCTGTCGCCTGGCCAGAGGCAGGCGGACAAGGTTGAGGTCGGTCAGGAATTCCATCCCCCGATGTAGAAACCGTCGAGAGGGAGAAGATCGGATTTCCCCAAATTGAGTAGGAAACCTAGACGACACAAAAGGGAAAGCAGGGCATCCCTGTCCGTCTGGAGGGCTGTGGAAACCAAGTTGCGCAGTAGAAGGTCGTCCAAGTAATTGGAGGCCGGGCTCAAGGAGCGCTGACGGAAGTAGGCTATCACGGCGTCGAGCAGTCTTGTAAATACCCACGGACTGATGTTGAGGCCGAAAGGAAGGGCGCAGAACTGGTAGACGATCCCCCCAAGTCAAACTGAAGGTACCGGCGAAACGACGGATGAATCGGGACGTGCAGATAGGCGTCTGACAGATCGAGGCTGATCGCAAAGTCCATCGGCCGGAGGGCCGCACGGAGTGTCCTGGCCGTCTCTATCCTGAAGCGAGGGGCCAAAATGAACTTGTTTAGCGCTGATAAGTCTCTATCCTGAAGCGAGGGGCCAAAATGAACTTGTTTAGCGCTGATAAGTCGGAACTAGAAGAGTCGGCTGTAGAACGCCGGAGAGTCCTGCCGCGAAACCACCTCTGTCGCCGCTTTGGTGAGGAGGGTCGCCACTTCCCAGCGCAGAGCGTCCGCCTGTGTGCCGTCGAGCGGTTCTTGGGTCCACATGGGTGATCTGCGAAGAGGCGGAGGCGACAGGAACGAAAGATGCAGGCCTGCGGTAACGGTGGAAAGAATCCAGGGGTCGTCCGGGAACAGCGATCTCCAAGATCGCTGAAGAGCGACAGCCGCCCGCCGACGGGAGACCCGAGTACTGAGGGCGGGGGCGGAGGCGGGGGCGAGTCAATGAGCCCGACCGCGGCCCGATCTACGGGCACCGCGGGGCCAAGCAGGGCGAGGGGCGGGGCCGGCCTGAGCAGCCTGGAATGGACGGGCCCGACCTCGTGAAGATCCGACTGTAGGAACGGAGGGCCTGAAAGACCGCCGGGCACGACCCCCGGCCGGGCGGGGGGCGCGAAAGCGGGTCGAGGCTGGGTTAGATGCAGGCTTGGGCCACAAGTCCTTGGAAGATTTCTTAACGGTGTGCCAAGTGTCGCCGAACAGCTGAGGACCACCTAAGGGGGCTTGACGGAGCTGGGTCTTCACTGACAAGGGAAGGTCCGAGCAGAGGCGCAGAAGGGTATCCCTCCTCCAGAGGTCGAAATTGGCAGCTGCTGCCATGGCGTTGGCGGAAGAATGGTAGGCGGCCCGGTTGGCCGCTATCAGGATGGACTGCACGTCACGAAGCGGGGACTGAACCTCCAGGTCCCACGTATCCTGTAGGCACTGCAGGGCTGCCTGGGTAGCCAGTTCCAAAACCCGAGCACGACAGCGAGTTCCGCGCTAAGGAGGCGATCCTGTCGAGAGGCCGAGGCCACGAGTTCTGGACGAGCCTGCGGCCGCCCGCCTGTACTAAGGCCGCCGCATCCACCGCTGGAAGAGGTATGGCGAAGGCTTGGGAGTGTCCAGCGTACCAGGCCTGGCGGAAGCTTAAGTTGATTCCCACCGGCGAACGAGCGGCGGTAAAGAATCCCGTGTCGCCGAAAGCGTCGTTACGCAGCTGGGCGGAGAAGCATCGGTGAGGTCCCGGAAGCCAGCTGGCTGCGGGAGGGACTTGCGGCGCTTGACTTGCCTCTGCGCGTCGACCATGGCCGAAGCCTGTCTCTTCGGAGAAGGCGAAGGCGGACAGAAGTCGGGCGGTAGGGACTTGGCGATAAGCCTTGAAGCCTCACCCAGAGCGTGGACCGTCTGTGATCCGAGCGATGGGCCGGCAACGTCTGACGAGGCGGAGGCCGACGAGACAGCGGAAAGGCGGGAAGGAGAACCAGCTGCCGAGTCCTGCAAGAAGATCGCCGAGGCCGAGTCCGTCGGATGAAGGCTGAGGACGTCCGGTTCCAAACTGATCTTCTCGCGGCAAAGACGAAAGGGGCGAGCGGCTACGAGAGCGCCGCACCGCCGCGCGCGAGGTAGACGCAGCCGCCCGCGACGCACGCAAGAGGGGCGCCGCGGCGATGGAGGGACCGTGGCAAAGCGACGGTCCACCTCGAAGTCGGGATCCGCACGCGGAGGCCGACGTGAGTGACAAAACCGCGATCGGAATACCGAGGAAGTGGCCTGGTCACCCCTGGCCCGCCCGGGAGAACCGGTGCGGGGGGGGGGGGGGGGGGGGGGGGGGGGGGGGGGGACCGCAAAGTGTCTCTCCTAGCCCGCTCAGGAAAGGCGGAGCGGGGAGGGGACGAATACCGGGCACGCGGCCCCCCCGTCCGATGTTTCGGACCGTGGAGGACGCGTGATGATGTCACACCGGGCCCGCCTGGTCGATACGAGGCTGGGGGGGGACAGTCTAGGGTCACGCCAAGCCCGCTCAGGAAGGCGGAGCGGGGAGGGGACGATTTATGAGCCCGCTGCCCCAGCTCTGAAGCCTCGGAGCGAGGGGGGCGAGGGTCCAAGTCACACCGGGCCCGTCTGATCGATACGAGACGGGGGGGGGGGGGGGGGGGGGGGGACAGTCTAAGGTCACGCCAAGCCCGCTCAGGCGAAGCGAAGCGGGGAGGGGACAATTATGTGCACGCGACCCCCGCTCCGACGCCTCGGAGCGTTGGGGGCGCGAGTCAACCACACCCCGGGCCCGCCCAGGCGAGACGGGGCGGGCGGGGGGGGGGGGGGGGGAAAGAAAGCGAAGCATGCCGTGCCCGTTCGGAAAATACAGAGCGGGGAGGCAGCATTACTAACGGTCTCGAGTCACGTTCCGAAGCCTCGGTGCGTGAGCGAGAACATTTCTTATCACGTTTACTCTCTTTCTTATGCTTGCGTTCCGTCACCCGCCCCCGCTCCGGAGACCTAGAGCCGGGGGTGGCCGACGAACGCTCATCTCTCCCAGACCGCTCGCCCGAAGCAGAGCGGGGGGTGGGAAACAAAATGGGGCTCAAGCCACGCGCTAACGAAGCAGAGCGTGGGGAGCGTGACTCCGAAACTCGCCTACCCTGCTCCGAAGACTCGGAGAGGGGAGGGAGAACCTGCGAGGTAACGGTACAAGAAGGGGACTTACCTGTGGGGCGGACAGCCCGAACGACGGAGCGGAGAGGAGCCCGAAGCGCCGAGGGAAGTACGTCCACCCGTGGAGGATCCCGGGGAGACAGAAGCGGGTGAGGGGCCCGGTCACGCCTGTAGAAGTCCCACCTGCGCGAACACCGGTCTTCTGTCCAAGCGGCGCAACCGTCACACGTTCCGTCCGAAGCACAGCCCGAACACGGCAAGCAAGAGTCGTGTGCATCATCCGGCCACTGGAAGTCCCCGCAAAGGCGGCAAGTCTTCGACACAGAAGAAGCCATAAGGCCCTAAGCCAACTACGCCGGCAAAGAAAGTCAACCGTGCACAAAACAGCAGGGCACAAGTCACGTGCGTCGTCGAACCCCAAGGCCAAGCCAAGGGTGAACTCACAAAGTCAGAGCCGGTAAAAACCGGTCGGCGCACAGTTCACAATGAGTCCAATTGTCAAAAGGAAAAGCCACGAATGTAGTGAGTCCAGGGCTGAATCGAAGACTCCAATTCAAGCCCACAGTCAAAAACCACTGAAACCCGTTGAACGGAGAAAGGCAAAAACTCGACCGTCCCCGGTCGAGCTATGAGTGAAACTGACGAGGTCGCCCTGTGCTCGCCGGGATAGGGTAGTAAGGGGAGGCCACCCAGGGTCCTAGTGCTTGGATCCCCGGTGTCTCCTCCCCAGTTGTGTGCTACACACAACTTTTGCTGAAATCTATAGGCAATAGAGTGTATTCCCAGATAGTAATGCCATCGGGAATGTATTTTGAAAAAACAAATGAGTGTGTCTACAGGGTCACTATGATCCTGCGTCTAAACTTGATAGGCCGATCAGTATCATTTTGTGGACGCTTGACAGAGAATTCCCTACATTATCAAGATCTTTTCTTTTGGCTGCAGCTAGTTTGTTTTTGGCTGGATACAGTCGGCCACCTTTTGACTGCTGCTGCTTGAAATGACTACATGTTTGACAGTCATCAACAGAAAGAGTTTCATAAAAGGCTACCCAAAGATCACACGTTTTGTGAATGTCTGTAGAGTTGTTGTTTTTTTGGGGTGTTTTTTTGTGAATATCTGTAGAGCTTGTGCGTTCCACTTGTTTACTTAATCTGACAAGCTTAGTATGACACAAGAAACAAATTGTTTTAGAATGTTTCCCTTCCTGGTCATTGAGCACATCAATGTTGTAACACGAAACTATGTATTTTTCTTTAAAATGTATTTTTTCGAAAAATACTTACCTATGACATTACAGTAAGGAAAAGGTTCTTAGCTAGACTAATTTTAGCCAAAATTGTTGTGTATGGCAGTGTTGGCAGGTGAGGGGCGCCATAGCCTAGGTGGTAACCCGAGTAGCCTCCCTTCCATCCCATCCGGGCATGTGCCCAGCGGAAGCTCACCAGTCAGCTTCTTAGCGGACCAGCGGCAAGCGGGGCAGGTGGGAGGGTCCTTCGAGTAATGTCATCGGTAAGTATTTTTTCGAAAAAATACATTTTAAAGAAAAATACATTTGTTTCCTCAAAACACATTACCGATGACATTACAGTAAGGAAGAACCCCAAAGAGGAGGCGGATGCCGCTAACGCCCCAAACCCACCCCCTAGAGACCACTAGAGCCACCCTCCCTAAGCAACCTCCCGATAATTTTAGCTAAGATACTTACGGCGCCTAGGGCGCCGGGAGGGGATGTTGCACCCCCACGATGTCCCCCAACAGCGAAAGATTCTGGCACTGGTTAGAGAGGTCCCTCAGGTAGAAGCGGGCGAAGGTAGTCTCCGCTCGCCAACCCACGGCCGCCACAATGTCTTTGACAGTACAGTTGCGGTCGAATGCAAGGCTCGCGGCCATGGCTCTGACCTCGTGCGCCCTGATGCTCATACGTCTGGCTGTATCAGGGGAGAGGTCTAGGTAGGCGGAGCGTATCACCCATCGGAGCCAGGAGAAGATCGTCTGGGCCGAGATGTCATTTCTACCTGGGGACAATGGGAGGAAAAGGCGGGTGCATTCCCTGCGGAGCAGCTTGGTCTGGCGCAGGTACACGCGTAATGCCCTCACCGGGTACTGTTGTCTAGACTCACGGGAGGAGCCTGGGTCTCTCAATGGTTGGATGGTGACCAACTGCGGGGCAGCCAAAGGAGATCGGGTCTTGGCGAGAAATGCTGGGTCGGGCAGCAGTTGAACCGAGCCGTCCGTCCGGAACTGCAAACAAGCGGGGCGTACTGAAAAGGCGTGCAGCTCGCTGACCCTGGAGGCAGACGCGAGGGCCAGTAGGAAGCAGGTCTTCCACGTCACGTCCGGTAGTCTCGCCAACTGGATCGGTTCGAAGCGGTCTGAATTGAGCCAAGTAAGGACCCAAGGCAGGTCCCATCGCGGCACCAGGGAGCGAAGGGTGGGACGTTGTAGACCGAAGTGGGCCATTAGGTCGGCGAGGTCCTGGCAGGAACCAGGGTCAGGTCGTCCCAAATGTCGGTACGTATCAGCGATCATGGCCAAGTAGCCGCAAATGGTGATGGGCGCTAACCGCTGGTCGGTGAACAGCCAGAGGAAGAAATCCACCAGCTGAGGAACCGTCAAATCGATGGGGAAGAGGCGCTTGCTGTCACACCAGGTGCAGAGGACTCGCCACTTGCCTTCGTAGACTCGTCTGGTCGAGCTTCTGCGGGCTGTAGCGATCGCGTCCACTGCCACATCTGAGAAGCCTCAAGTGGCGAGGACTTGCTGGACAACCTCCAGGCATGGAGGAGGAGTTGTTTGGGGCACAAGTGGTACAGCGCCTGACGTGGCTGCTTGAGCATCATGCGTGGGGTGGGAAGCGGCAGTGGGGGCGGGGGGGGGGGGGGGGGGGGGGAGGGAGGAGGGGGGGGGGACCGTGGCGAGGTTCAGGAGGTCAGTGGTCCACGACTTGGTCCAGCAGAATGGGGCCACCAGGAACAGGATCGCGTTGCACCCTCTGAGCTTGAGTAGGACCTTGGGGACGAGCACCGTAGGCGGGTAGGCGTAGGCGACCAGGCCGTCCCACGGGATGGAAAGAGCGTCGACTGCCCAGGCAAGTGGATCTGGAATCGGCGAGACGAAGAGAGGGAGCTGGCAATTCCATCTTGTCGCAAACAGGTCGATCATGGGGGTCTCCCAGGCAGTACCGATCATCCGAAAAATGTCTGGACGAAGCGACCACTCGGTATGGAGAAGCTGGCCGCGTCGGGAGAGGGAGTCGGCTAGAACATTCAGGTGACCTGGAATGTGCCGTGCGCAGAGAGTGATGTCTCGATCTTCGCACCACCGGAGCACCTGGGAGAGAAGGATGCAGAGGGAGGGAGAACGGGTCCTGCCCTGCTTCTGGATGTAGGTGATGACCGTGGAGTTGTCCGAAAGCACCAGTAGCTCCTGATGTTGTAGACGGGATTTTCCACGCAAGGAGGGCTTGCCAGACTGCCTTCAGCTCCAGCCAGTTGATGTGTTGGGTCAGCAAATCCGGGGGCCACAGGCTGTTTAGAGCACAAAAGTCTACAAACCTCTCCCCGTTCTCACTCATCTCCCCTAGTCCCTGTCTCCCCATCACCTCTTCGTATCCGGTGTTGTCCTCCCCTATTTTGGCATTAAAATCGCCCATGACGATGGTGATGTCTCTTCTCTGCACATTTGTCCACAGCACTCTGGAGTCGGTCGTAGAACTCTTGTTTCTCTTCCTCGTCACTGTCATTAGTGGGCGCATAACACTGGATGACATTCAGCTTGATCTTTGTTTTCTCAAAACACATTACAATGTATTACTAATAGGAATGGTTTCTTAGCTAGACTAATTTTAGCCAAAATTGTTGTGTACGAGTATGGCCGTGATGGCAGGTGAGGGGCGCCATAGCCTAGGCGGTAACCCGAGTAGCCTCCCTTTCAACCCAACCGCGCATGCGCCCAGCGGAAGCTCACCAGTCAGTTTCTTTGCTAGACAGTGGAAGGTTGTGTATGTCTATGACTCTAGCTTCGGACTGTGTAAAGTTGCGGAAACCGGTCGTGGGGTTTTGGTGGAGGTGTTACCCTACGCTTTGCCTTATGTTAGGCTTGGACGCTTTCTTGTGGGACTTTCTTCGTCGGTGTTTGAGCCTTAGACCTGACGAGACAGCGGCACCCTGTGTACTGTGCTCACGCGCCTCGAGGCTGGCCTGGCCGTAGTGTGTTACGCACTTCGTGTGTCCTGAACTTTCTCCTTCGCTCTACTGCTAGCCTCGGAGTGCCCGGTGTTAGGCTTGGACGCTTTCTTGTGGGAATTTTCCTCGTCGGTCTTTGTGCCTTAGACCTGACGTGACCGTGGCGTCTTGTGAACTGTGCTCACGCGCCTCGGTGCCAGACTGTTCGTGGCGATTTCGCATGTCTTGTGTCCTGAACTTCTGCTTAGCGCCAGGACTATCTTCAGGGTGTCTGGTGTAGGTGGACGCTTCCTGAATTTCCTCAGCGGTGTTCCTAGCGTCTGGAACCGGGCGTGCCAGCGGCACCTGTGTGGACGCCTGTCATGGACCGGGATTGCGTCGAGCCTGCCTTCAGCCGTGGGTCCTGGACTCCACGGTGTTCTGGTTGGTCTTCGACCTGTGTTCGTGCCCTGCTTCTTCGGATGGCAAGGTAAAACCTCGGTTATTGCCTACGTCGGGCGCTCAAGAGGGGGATAGAGCACCGGGCGTCGGCATACGCCGTGCACTTAAACTTTGTTCTTACGCGCGGATTCGTATTGCGGGCCCGCAGGGGCACGCTCGCTCGCATGTCTTTGTGCAATATGTTTTGCAGTTGGCAAGTCCGCACCTGCACGCGATGTGGGCAGTTCCAGTGGCCTTGTCACGAGCATGCCATTTGCCTGCCCTGTTCCGGATGTGCCTCCACCCACCCGTGCCTGGTCTGCGCCCCCTGGCTGGAAGAACAGTGGACCCAGCTATGGAGCTTCTACCGCCGCGAATGGCCGACACCAGCACGGGAGAATGATCCAACACCGGTACGTGCCACAGACCCGATGAGTGGCCCTTACCAGGTGGTAGAGCCTTCAATGCTGCGGCCCAGGCCGCGAGCCTGAGCTCTAATACCGGCAGCCACCACAGTCGCATCGAGTGGTCTCTGTTCAGTCATGGATCCTCAAGCGCCGCGAGCTAGGCCTCGAGGCAAAGCACCGGCAGCCATCACGGTCCCGTTGAGTGGCCTCTACTCGGTAGTGACGCCTTTCGGCACGAGATCACACACCGGTAGTGTAGAGCTTCAGCACCGGTAGTCATCACAGACCCGCCAAGGGCAGTCTACCAGGTTGTGGAGACTCGCACGCAACAGGATGGTCCAGTCACTGCCACCTCCTCGCCCATGACTAGAGTCCAGCGCAGAGTCGGCTCTCCAGAGTTAGCGTTTGGGGACTCGACCGGACGCGCTCCCGTTCCCGGCTGACAGCAGTAGACACAGCGCGGCATCGCGACGAGACGTCACGCCGGGCCACACGTCCGCTGCAACCTGGGGTATATGCCAGCACAGACAAGATAGATGTCCCGGCCGTGGTAAGTGCCTATACCTTCGGCGGGACGAGAATGCTGGGCCATGCTGCACTTGCGTGACTTAGGCAGCAGGACGGGCACTATGCCTAGGACATCGGCTGGTGCCAACCAACTTGTAAGTTCGGAGAAGACCCAGTATGAGGTTGACTCTAGTCCGGCACAGACGATCGGCATCCCACTCTTTTCAGGAATTTGTCGTTGGCGGTTCTCCGCCCAGGCATCTGGGGCCACCTTGCGGCAGAGGGTCAATGGAAGGAGTGCACGACCGGACAATTCTGCTGGGCTTGCGGGCGCCCGCTCACCAGGATAATTAGAGATGAGCCGGGTTCACGCTGATTCACACGCCCTGTCTACCCTCAGGACGGTGCATATGGACCACGGAGTGGGAAGAACCTAGCGGACGTTCGTCGGGACTAGACTTAGGTCGACCGATCCTTCCACATGTCCAACATCAGTGTTACGCCTCAAGTCCGTTACAAGTACCGTCGCCCCGGGCGAGACTACAGGAGCGGCGGCCTCTCGCCTGTCGCTTCCGGGCAGGTCGTCTGGGCCTACACTGGTTGCGCCGTACGCCTGCCAGCCCAGCACATAGATACGGCATCCATCCCAGGGACGGTGCTTTTACACTGGACAGGATGAGACTGCAGGCCGTGGGCGCCCGCACGACGCACTGAATACTGCAAGCGCAGCCTTGACCTCGGCTCACCACCCTGCCTCCGGGGCGGCTTCCAGCCACTACTAGTCTGGTGACATGTACACTTGCAAGCGCTTACAGCTGGAAGGTAAGTTAAGCGCTGTCAGCTAACGAGCCGTTATTCCTTAGTAGCTTAGGCGACGACAGGGTGCCTGCTGGCACCCCAGGACGTTAGCACGTTTTTCTCCGGCCCCGAGTCTTGGCACATCTGCCTGCGAAGACGGCACTTGACTACACATGACTGAGCAACTGTACTGGCCTGTGGAGGCGATACAGAAGATCACAGTTTCTCGAGAACCAAACTCCATGACTGTGTTCGTGAAGAAGTAAAGGACTGAGCCTCTATCGTTCTAAGCTTCAAGGATTGGAGACACTCCCTCCTCTAGCCACGGTTATGAGCTTCCTGGCTTTCAGGTCTTCTCCTACCCCGCTGCTTCCACTCCTGGGTTGACGCCTTGTCAGCTTCCACTTCGTGGGAAGAGGGTTAGTTTAGTTAGTTATTTGGGTTTAACGCCGAGCAGGCGACTAAGGCCATCTCACGGCGGGATGGGTAAAAATCTGGTCAGCCAGACTAAAAGCAAGGTCTTAAGACAAGATGTAAATATAGATTAAAAATCTCAGGCTAAAATGTCGCACGTCTGGAAAAGAAACGTCTACAGACTCTCAAAAAGGGCAAAATAAAAAATTCACATAGTCTATGAATGCTCAGATCTTGTTAAAAATATTGCATTCTCTCAAAAAATTGAAGATTTTGTCCGGGGGAACATCCCGGAACAAAACCTTCAAGGAGTCTGCTGTGAAGTGTTTATATCTGGTGTCAATTAGGTCAGCACAATACAGCAAAAAGTGTCGAACAGAAAACTGCTCATCACAGGCACTTCAGTTGCTCCCTGCGCTTCGACCTCCTGACTTGGTAGCGGCTACAACAGTTGACGCGCGCACCACATGTACCAGTTCGTCACCGCCCCGTCCTTTGGCGGGGAGACCGCCCGAGACTTCGCCTCAGTGCAGACTTGGACTGGGCCTTCAGCCCGGACTTGACTTCCTAAATGATACAGAGCTAGTTGGAGTCCTCCTCGGACGGCGTTGCGTTCTAGTCTTCCCCAGGAAGGAGAAGAGGACACTGTCTCCAGCCGTTCCCTCCGCTTACCCCCGACGGCGTGACCTGCCGGGGTCGGGTACTCCCTCCGGTGGCTCTCGCAGCCTCTGGGGGTTCTACCGTGGCTGTACTCCATTGCAGACAGGACCAGTCGGACGTCTTCGTGCTCCACATCGACATCCCTAGACGATCCCCTCGCGGAATCGGTTGGAGCCCTCCTTGAGATGGGTCGAGACACACTTGGGATCCCCTCGGCTGACATGGTTCCTGGTCTACGTGGGCAAGTTCAACCTCTCGCCTTAGCTCCGCTTCTCTACCGGGGTTGGGACCTCGCACCGACCTCACAAAGGGCAGATTCTGAAACAGCGAACGCAGCTCTTCACGAACCCAGCGCAGCGGCTGTCCCAAGAACAGATGTACTCCGCCAGACGGGGACTTCGGCATCGGGGATGGGTAAGTTCCACAGTGGACCTTCTCCCCCCTTGATGTCTCTACTGCCCCCCGCCTTAGCGACTCCTGCTTCCCCCCGGACGACCCTCAGCAGGCGACCTCAAGTCTCAGGTTCCGGTGCGACCATGCTACGCCCTCACCTTCTTCACGGGACGGATCCCGACCGGCGCGCAGCGGGAGTTCTCCCCTCCTCCCGAGATGTCCCTCGCATCGACACAAGTCCCGCCACCAGGAGCGCTCCGCTGTTACCAAGACCCCACCCTGCCTCCACCGGATGGCCTCCAATCTTACTCGTCCAGCTTCGGGTGCCTCGTCCCCGAGGCCAGGAGCCGATGGCGCCACAGTGGTCGACTACTTCAGAAGCAGGCGGGGCACGCCTCCTCTCCCTGTACTTCTCTGCATCTCCGTTGGTGCGAAGATCGTGATATCACTTCTGAGCAAAAGACTTCCCGGGGCTTCCGCATGACCTGCCGACTCCTCGCGCATCGCGGCCTGCTTCTCCGCTCAGAGTGGACGGGCCGTCCAGACATCGTTCGGGTGATCTGCGCAGCGGACACATCCCCTGATCGCACCAAGATGAGATCGACAGCTTCCCCGCTTTATCTCGCCAATTCCAGACCCGCTTGCCTGGCCAGTCGACGCTTCCTCCATCCCGTGCGATGGCCTGGTCGCCTATGCTGATGGTGCGCGTCCCTAAGTTCTACTCAAGCTCAGCGGGTACAACGCGATTCCGTTCCTGGTGGCCCGTTCTGCTGGACCAAGTCGTGGACCACCGGCCGCCTGGATCTCGCCACGACTCCACTGCTGCGGTTTCCCACCCTGCGCACAATGCTCAGAATTCACGACAGGCACTGTACCACCCGTGTCCCGAACGGCTCCTCCTTCACGCCCAGAGATTGTGCGGCAAGCCCTCGCCTCCAGAGGCTTCAGACAGGTGCGACAGTGGCAGCATCGCTACAACCCAGGGAATCTCGACCAGACGATTCTATGAAGGGAAGGGGCGAGTCCTGTGCAACTGTTTGACGGCATGCGCATCTCTCCCGCGTTTGACAGAACTCAGCTGGCGGACACCTTTTTAGCGGTTCACCTGCCAGCGTTAGCGCCGATCACCATTCGCGGCTACATGTCATGGTCGCTGACACGTACCGACTCTTGGAATGTCCCGACCCGGATAACTGCAAGACCTCGCCGACCTGATGGCCCACCTTGGTCTACAACGTCCCGCAATTCGCTCCATGTTGCCGCGATGGGACCTGTCTTGGCCTGTCCTTACTTGGCTCTTCTCGACCCGCTTCGAACCGATCCAGTTGGCAAGACTACCAGACGTGACGCTGGAGACCTGCTTCCTACTGGCCCTCGCGTCGGCGTCCAAGGTCAGCGAGCTGCACGGCCAATCACCACGCCCCACTTGTTGCAGTTCCGAACGGACGGCTCGGCACTACTGCTACCTGACTCAGTGTTCTCGCCAAGAACCTAGCACCTTGGCTGCCCTGCAGTTGGTCACCATTCAATTATTGAGCGACCCAGGCCCACCTGGGAGTCCAGACAACAGGACCCGGTGAGGGCCTTACGCGTATACCTGCGCCGGACCAAGCCGCTTCGCAGGGGACACACCCACCCACCCCTCCCTCTGTCCCCAGGTAGAAATGACAACTCAGCCCTAATGCTATCCTCCTGGCTCCGTTGGGTGATACGCTCCACCTACCAGGACCTCGCCCGTGATAAAGCCAAACGAATGATCATCGGGGCACACGAGGTCAGAGCCATGGCCGCAAGCCTTGCTGTCGACCGCAACTCTGCTGTCAAAGACATTGTGGCGACCGTAGGATGGCGAGCGGAGAGAACCTTTGCCCGCTTCTACCTGCAGGACCTCTCCAGCCAGCGCCAGAACCTCTCGCAGGTGGGAGACTTCATGGCGGCGCAACACTCCCTCCCGGCGCCCTTGGCGCCATAAGTATCTTTGCTAAAATTAGAGGGAGGTTGCTTAGGGAGGGCGGCTCTAGTAGCCTCTAGGCTTGGGTTAGGGGCGTTATAGCGACACCCGTCTCCTCTTCAGGATTCTTCCTATTAGTAATACCATCGGTAATGTGTTTTGAGGAAACAAATGAATTTTTTTTTTAAATAAATTTTTTTGCAAAAATATTTACTGATGGTATTACTCGAAGGTCCCTCCCACCTGCCCCGCTTGCCGCTGGTCCGCTAAGAAACTGACTGGTGAGCTTCCACTGGGCGCATGCGCGGTTGGGTTGAAAGGGAGGCTACTCGGGTTACCGCCTAGGCTATGGCGCCCCTCACCTGCCATCACGGCCATACTCGTACACAACAATTTTGGCTAAAATTAGTCTAGCTAAGAAACCATTCCTATTAGTAATACCATCGGTAAGTATTTCTCGAAAAAAATTATTTTAAAAAAAAATTCATTTTTCCTAGTTCTAAAGGCTGCTGTGATAATTCTTGGCCCAAGAGGTTCCCAGCCAATCAGAGCTCTCTGTGCCACTGGTGACAGCATGAATGCTACACCTTCTGTATGGGGGGCATTCTCCTCTTCATGACCTGAATATAGAATCATCTCCCCACTTAACAGCCTTTTTTGGCCAGACTGCGTCCATCTGGCTTCACTGATACCTAGCAGGGAAAGGTTGTACTTTTGCATTTCCGCTGCTATCTGGGCGGACTTCCCGCTCTGGTACATGGTCTTGACATTCCATGTGCCCATGATTGTGTCCCTGGATAGAGAGAGGCGGCTCGGTCCTGTGGCTTCCGAAGACTTCCAGCTTTCACCACAAAACGTCATAAATCTTCTGGTAGAAGAACCTTCCTCCTACAGGAAAGGAATTGCTGTTTGTCTATTCGTCGGCGTTTTTGTAGTTATTTCTTTATTTGCAGGGTGGGGAAGCTACCCCCACGCCCAACCCCCTTACTAGGAGGACCAGGGGTTTTCTGTCGGGGTCTCCTTCCCTTAGACCATGTTGGTTCACGGCACCTTATTTTATTTGGTGCACCCCCCTCGCGAGGGATCCCCTATCCAGCACCCAGGGGACGCGCCTCAACGCCATATGGTTCCAGCGCGAGGTGTAACTTTTTAGTTATAAACAGACTAAACTGATCACATGTATGACAGCCTTCAACAAGAAACAAAGAGCACTACACTTCCCGCTTGCAGCTCTGCTGAGCCTGCAGTGACCCGTGAGCACTTATCAGTGAAGTGGGTCATGGCCGAGTCAGAGCCCAACTAAAGAGAGCAATTTACAGAAGGGTAAACTGCCATGGGGTAAGTTAAGGGGTATATTCCACATAGTAATGCCATCGGTAATGTATTTTGAGGAAACAAAGGGTTAACCCAAACCTTTCACATAGGGCACTCCAATTCTGTCAAAGATGCGGCAATATGCTTCACACACTGCCTCGTAAGTCTGCATCGCTGACTGTTCATCTGTGTCAAATGTATACATGTCTGCAAAACAAAAAGCAACTAAAGTGGCAGAAATTAGTAGAGAAAGCTATCTTACTAGAACACGGAGACAAACCCTACAGTGTAACTACAAATACATAGGCAAATGCAGTAGTAAGGCACAATTATTACAAACATCCACAAAATCATTGCATGAAGTTATAACTAATCAAACTGACAAAAGAAAAGGACCAAAATCAAGAGTCGACTTAAACTGTACCTTTCATTTCAAATTCTCTGCCTCTCAACAGTCCATATTTGGGCGACATCTCGTCACGAAATTTTCTTGTCATCTGTTAGTAGAAGCAGACATATGTATCATACACTGTCACACTGATACAAACCATCTGAAGTGAACGCATTCCCATACAGTTTACTAGCTAAATTATAAGCTGAATAGCTCCAACCAAATAGCACAGTGAAGTCTGCATATTTGGTGGAAATCCATTCAGTGTGAAAGTCATCAACAAAATGCAACACAGCATTATCCCTTTGGCTGTAAGTTGTGGTTTTTGTCGCAATGATTCCTGCAGGAATCATCGTGTACAAACCGCAACCGACAGCCAAAGGGTTAATCTATACATGTACTTGTACGCAGTTTGGTTGCACCAAGGACACTAAACCCTACCCTTACACTGTCACAGACACTGGTAAAGCCATGTCACAAACTATGAAGGGAATAATAATCAATGGATGCAGTACTGCTGGTGTTAGCATGCAAATTAGAACCACATGATGAAATGCAGAAAATATAATAATAAAAATATTATGCAAGGCCCAACCTGATACAGCATCTGTGGCAGGCGTCGATAGGACACCGGGCAGATGGAAGCAAACAGACTGGTTAGCAGCTCTTCATGAGTCTGAACACACACATTAGAGGAAAAGAAAAATCTTGTTAGCTTCAAATGCAAACATTCATCAACACCATAGGCCAAATAATAATAAGTGCATTAAATAGGCGCTTTATCCCAATTGAAAATCGGCTCAAAGCGCCGCCGCGAACTGAACCCAACAAGCACGCTCACGTGAATCACGCGCATTCACTCACACACTGTACATAAACACAGAACATTCATGTGGTGCTAAGGGCAAGCTCAAGCGAGCTACTGTACAAATACCTATGCAATGAATAAAAGTGATTGCTAGTCAAAGCAGCAAACAAACAAACATGCCACAAACCACTCCAATTATAAATGTGATACCTGAACACAACAAATGATCATTCTTCAAACGAACAGAACATAACACTACAAACCCAATACACCAGCAGAAATGATGTCACTGACGAAGACATAATGACAGCACCTGTGTGCAACAGATTCACCTCAATGCAGCACAACATAACCACCACTGATATGAGAAATATATAAGAAATAAAAGCTTACAGGCCCAAGACAGTACTCCTGTTCATGCCGATCTTTTAGTGTGAACAGTTCAGCTCCTGTTGATTCCCACCGTCCTGCACAGAGTTCAGACTTGAGTCCAATGCCCGGCCTGGCTACTTAAAGTACCATTACACATAAATCTGAAGACACATTTCAGCACCAGTTGTGTTTGCTATGCCTTGTCAACACACCTAATGAACTTGAACAGCAGTTTGGACACACAACCAAAACACATGCGTAATTGCACTTATTTATTCTGCGCTGAAGTTAGCATGTCAGTCTATTTTTAGCTGTTTCTCGCACTGATAGCATTGTATTTCTAGAACGGAGTGGAGTCATTGTCAGGTTACTTGATATAAAGTCAATGTGTGTTGAACTGGATTGTCCTGTGTGTAAATGAACCATAGCTAGACCTGTGTGTAGCGTTTCGTAACCATATGTTACAAAAATGTATCTTTGAGTTATGGCAGTTTATTATATGAAAGTGTTCAGGAAATTTATGTCCAAAGGATTTTAGTCATGAAACTGTTAAATCACTGTTTTGTTAAAACCCTTGTGCATGCAGCAATTTTTAGCGCATATAATACTGGAGGTTGCATTTACAAATAAAATTTAACAAAAGGTTAATTTAACAAAGTTTCCTCAAAGATTTCATATAGTGTTTACCTGACTTCTTCCAAAATTCTGCTGGTGCAAGAGTTGGCATGGAAATCTTCTGCCCTCCTACTGCATCCATCTCTGAATCAATGATGTGTATTAGTTTCTCCAAGGCTCGCTGACCGAACGGCAAAAGGTGAAAACCCCCAGGATGGCAAGGAGCCAGCACATCATTGTATTGCATCAGCTGTAACAAAAACAATAAAACAATATTGTACATGAAATGCAATGACATTCAACTCTAGATTAGTACAGTGAGTCTGGACCTCACTGGTACGAGTACTGTTCTTGAAAACCTGTCAAAATAATGCAGAGGCACCAAACAACAGGCATGACCACCAGCTGAAAAATCATGGACGGGGAGCAGGGGTGGGTGTGTGAGTCTGTGTATAGTATTAGTAGTATACATGAGCATAACAGCATACTTCTGGCCAACAACAAACAGGGGAAATGGGGGTGGGGGGGGGGGAGAGGGGGGTAACGTGTTACATACCCATTACATCCTGCGATTGATTTTTTTTTTAATTGCTTATTGTCCCATGATGGCTATTTAAGAGACAGATCAACCATTTAAATTCAAGGGTGGTGCCAAGCTATCCGTGAACTATCACAGTTAAATTAATTTAAAGTAGTAGTATATCAGAAGTAGTAGTAGCAGTAGTAGTATGTGTGAGGACAAAATTGGCCGTGAAGCCTTTGCAAATGTCCTTTCTTCGACAAGTTTAATTACTTTTATGGGTCTGATGAGTGATATGCATGAAAATGTTTTTTACAAATCATTCATCATAGCAATAGAAAATCCCTTTAAGTTTTGGTAATTCATCCAGTTGGTTTTTAAAAGAATTTGTTATGTGCTTTTTTTATGAAACTAATAATCCATTCCAAACAGTAGCAACTCCGTTAGAAAAACAAAACTTTCGCAGGTTAGTGTTGCAATGCCGTACAAAGATTTTCCCCTCAGGGTTTCGGGTTCTGTCACAAAATGTTGCTGCAAAAAAGTCATTCCAATTTAGGTCGTCGATACCATTATAAATTTTAAAAACTTGGATTAAATCTCCACATATTATACGTCCATGTAAGGAGTGTAGTCCAAAATATTTAAGTCTGTCTGAGTAAGTCATATTTTTACATTCTTTAACCAGCTTTATTGCTCATCTCTGTACCCTTTCAACTCAAGTGCAACTGATTGTCTCTTTAAACCGGTGTTCAAGGAATAAGAAAGAAATGTCTTTAAACCTGGGTACCATACAGTGTTTGCATATATTCTAAATGTGGTCTGACTAGTGATTTATACAGTTTACTAAAAATGTCTTTATCCAAGTAATTAAAGGCTCTCTTAACTACTCTAACCATTTTGCTGGCCTATTAATACAGTTCTGAATATGAGGGTCAAAAGATGGAACTTTATCAAAGACAACACCTAAGTCTCTTTCCTCCTCACAAGATACCACCTTTTTAATGTCACTGTTAACTTTCATCAAGTAATCATGTTCAGGATTGTTCCTTCCAGCATGCAAGACCTTACACTTCTCTACATTAAAATGCAAATCCCATGTGTCGGACCACTCTTGCAAGTGATCCAAATTGTACTGCAACACGTCTTTATTGCTTGGTTCATTGTAGATTTTAGTATCGTCTGCAAATACTTTACACATGCTACTAACACAATCTGGTAAGTCATTTATAAATATAGTAAATAATATAGGTCCTAGGATGCTTCTTTGAGGAATACCGCTCAGCACGTTTATATTGTCTGATATACTGTATTGCATTTTCAACCTTCAACACTTGCGTTGCTCTCTTTCACGTAAGAAATTTCTTATCCAGTTGGAAATGTTTCCACATACACCATAGGCCTCTAGCTTCTGAAGAAGCCTTTTATGAGGAACAGTGTCAAATGCTTTTCTAAATTCTAAGTATATATGACAACCGGTGTTTGTTTGTTGTTGTTTTTTTGTCAAGTAAAGAAGTGTAGTAATTGTAAATGAAATGAAAATAAATAGCAGTTAACAAAACATATGCCAAACCTGATGACTTCGGCAGGTAGAACCGAATTCCTTGGGCTGATTTTGACCAAAATTCTGGAAAAGCATAGAAACATAACGTCGTCTTCGACTTTCGGGTCTGCGATGATGAGCGAGATCACTATGGGAAACATTTGATTTGCAAGACTCTGGATCATTTTTGTCAACCTCAGGTGCAAACGTTGAACACTTCCTCTGTTGCCTGACGCACTTGAAACAGTGAAGGCTCTGTATTCTGCGAAGTACAAACATATTTGTACTAACACCCTTCCACAAACCGCAAGTAGAAATGATATGTACACGAAAATCCCCGGAAGTGAAAGCTGGGTGGCTAAACGTATTTTCAAAACAAAAGAACTGTCTCGGTTAATTTACACTCTATTAGACCCGCCTTTGGATTGGGATATGAAAGTAGTGATGATGATTGTTGAAAAATATATATACATGCTCTATTGAAAAATAATCTATCACATTTTAGATTGTTTTAATGAAGAAGAGGAGAATGAATCCATCTGGCACATACATAATGTATACCATTTCTGTACAATTAACATTGCCGTTTTGTTCTTTCTTGTGTTAATAGCATGTGCAAAATATTCGCAGACGATACTAAAATCTATAATGAATCGAGTAATAAAGACGTGTTGCAGTATGATTTGGATCACTTGCAAGAGTGGTCGGACACATGGGACTTGCATTTTAATGTAGAGAAATGCAAGGTCTTGCATGCTGGAAGGAACAATCCTGAACATAATTACTTGATGAAAGTTAACAGCGACATTAGAAACTAGCCGGTGGTTACTTGTGAGGAGGAAAGAGACTTAGGTGTTGTTTTTGATAAAGCTCTATCCTTTGACCCCCATATTCAGAACTGTATCAATAAATCCAACAAAATGGTTGGAGTAATTAAGAGAGCCTTTAATTATTTGGATAAGGATATTGTTTTAGTAAACTGTATAAATCACTAGTCAGACCACATTTAGAATATGCAAACACTGTATGGTACCCAGGTTTAAAGAGACAATCAGTTGCACTCGAAAGGGTACAGAGACGAGCAACAAAGCTGGTTAAAGAATGTAGAAATATGACTTACTTAGACAGACTCAAATACTTTGGACTATACTCCTTATGTGGACTCGTATAATACATGGTGACTTAATACAAGTTTTTAAAATTTATAATGGTATCGACGACCTAAATTGGAATGACTTTTTTGCAGCACCAGTTTGTCACAGAACCCGAGACTCTGAAGGTAAAATCTTTGTAAGGCACTGCAACACTAACCTGCGGAAGTTCTGTTTTTCTAACAGAGTTGCCATTGTTTGGAATGAGTTACCAGTTTCATTAAAAAAGCACCTAACATAAATTCTTTAAAAACCAGCTGGACGAATTACCAAAATTTAAAGAGCTTTTCTATTCCTATGATGAATGATTTATAGGAAAATTGCATGAATAGCAGACCCATAAAGAAAATAAAGAAAGAAAGGACATTTACAAAGGCCGGCCTCACAGCCTATTTTGTCCTCACACTACTACTACTACTACTATTAGATTAGCGCTTATTTTCCTTGTCGGAAGTCAATTATAAACAATTGAAAAACATAATTGGGTCAGTTGCAAACGAAATGAAAGTGAACGTAGAACAATTTGACAAATAGCTAGATTACGATTATAGTCAGTGCAGCCGTGTGCTCCATGCGTTGCCTAGGAGCGTCGGCTGGCACGCCGCCATCTTGAGAGGATACGCTAGCCTGGCGATAGACTTCATATAGTAGCGACTCAATAGTAGTCAACACGTCAGTTTTTCTTCATGTTTCTTCCTCTTTGCGGAAACAAACAAAAACAGATTCTGCCGGTTGGCGGTTTCCTACAGCATATGGTGATGGCAAGACTTGCTGTCACTGATTGACTTTCAGTCCTGATCACATTGTCCTGACCAGTGATTTCCCGATGAGCGAATGAGTCACATATCCTCAATGGCCGCCACGACTATAGGCAATAACACCGTCAGTCTCGCCGGCCACCGTGGGAAACCGCTAACCCGAATCTGTTTTTGTTTCAGTGTTTCCAACACTCCTTCGCTACTATCTGAAGTCAGTCTATCGTAGAAGTCCTCTCAAGATGGCGGCTGCGGCCGCGCCGATGTTCCGGCCTAGGCAACGCGGGAAACTTCCCGAGCCCTATAGATTGTTGACTGACAATACATTGACAGTTTGATGCTTTTTCTCTTCTTTTCTATTTCTTTCTTTGTTATGTCTGTGCGTGCGTGTGGGTATGTCGTGCAAGTCAGTGTGCGTGTGCCATGCCGGTGCCCTGTGTGTGTGTGTGTGTGTGTGTGTGCGGTGTGTGTGTGTGCCAGTATGTGTAAGTGTGTGTGTTCATGTAGTTTGTAGCAAGAACAAGAATTAAAAAGGGGGTCTGCGCACCTATTCTTTTATCCTTGAAAAATAAAGTTTCATTTCATATTATTTCATGTTGTGTGTGTGTGTGGGGGGGGGGGGGGGGGGGGGCATGGGGGCAAAAGAGTTCAATACACAAATCCCACTCCAAACCCGACCTTCAGCTTTGCCGAGGGAAGGACGCTCAGGCGGGCCGAGACTAATTGACTGCCATCAACGATTATGAAATTGTATCGGAAACATGAATGGACGTAGGTATCATTTGCGCATGTGTACATTACCAGCTCATTTACACATTTCTATGCTTAGCGTTGTGCATTTCTCTCATATTTTTGCTGAATGTAATATTTTTTGTGAAACTGATCCGACCATAATGGCAAACGTTGACGCAGAACTTGGCACACATTTGATGGGTTGCTCTCTGCACTCTCAGTAGTCTCAGTCTCAATCAATACACGTTAGAGTGTGTAATATTAGAGTGCTGAGACTGAGAGCGACCCGACGGCCTTTGATCAGCGGTCATACAAACCCGATCGAGAAACTGGAAAGACGGGCACTGTTCAGTGCGAAATGTTGTTGCTATGACTGGAAGATAAGTTAATTAAGATTTTACTTCAAACTGTCGATATTTGTTCATGTTGCTTTCGTTGTTAACGTGTTATCGCATCAGTGTCGCTTAATACTTGAACATCATAAGTCCGGAAAAGATCAACATCTCCAGCACATATTTACCCACATGGGGTGGTTATCAACCCAGTGTATAGATTTTGTTATTATTCCCACAGAGTTTTTAGTTGGCCCAATTTGTGAGTTTAATTCGCACATTTTAAGGTTACGCCAATTTTCTTCCGTTTCTCCTAGTCAAGAGTCGGGCTCAGTTGCACACTCTGCTGTGACGCATGCTGGAAGTGCCATTAAATTCATGTTAAAACTGTTTACAGAGGGCAGGGAGTGAGCTACATGGCTGAGGCGACTGGCTGCTGGATGGTACATGTAAATAGACCAGTCAGGCTCTAGTCTAAGCATAAGGAGGCTCTATTCTGTACAGTTCACATATTGATAAACTAGCATGTAAATAATTTAAAGAGAATAAATTAACTATTGACTAATTGAGTCTTGTTTGGATTTTTTTTACAATGGCTGCCATTTTTTTTGCGCAGTGCCCAGACGAATGTTGATTTAAGTGGTTATGTATTTTGTCATGCATTGTAGTCACAGGTATATGATACATGCCTCATATTTTCAGAAAAACGCAAGCTGGAGGATGATGTAGATTTTCTTCAGGAAAATGACTTAAGTCAGTTTCAAAGGCATACCAGTACATCTGTCACCGCAAACGTCCACAGGCACTTGAATGGCACAATGTCGGTGAATCATGGCAGGGATTCATCCACCAACAACAAGAGCAACCCTAAACGACAAGCTGGTGAAGGGTTTTCCTGGTGGACCTGTCTTCAGTACAATCTCCCATTGCACATGACAAAGCCACAGAAAGTGCAAAATGGAAATGACAGTACGTGACAGGATTCTTTGTACAGTGTGCAGTTTTGTGTAGTGCTTAGCAGTGGCAGTAGTGAGCCAGTCCAAGAACTATGAATTTGACGCTATATTACATGCTGGATATTTTCTACTTCATAAAACTGATTCAGTGATAGTAAAATTAATATATCCGTGACATTTTACATTTTTTGCAACTGGTGAAGAAAGTCAGTCAGTGAAGATCCTTTACTTGTATTATACCCCACTGGTTGCCTCCATCAATCCACTCCACTAAAGCAGAACGGATTGATGGAAGTAACCATTGTAACATCGGTCATACAAGAAATGCTGCTAGACATGCTGGAGAAGCCACTTGATTCAGACTTAACAAAAGAGCTGCCAGATCAGCAACTGAACTTGGGTCCATCAACAATTTTGCCAGAAAAGCCAGAGAAGCCACTGGACTTGGACTGTTGTGGCAGAGGTTGTGTTCCATGTGTGATGGACATTTATGTGGAAGAGCTCGCTATTTGGGAGCAAGAGTGTGCTAGGATTCAAGCTGGAGAAATGGACATGACAGGTTTGAATGATGCGGGTGAGACTGAGGTGAGGAGGTGGATGGACTGTGATAGCAGTAGCACTGTGGATGATTAGGTGGTTAAGAATCTTGACTAAATGAAGTTTCACATGTTGACACCACATATTCACTTTTGAAACTTAGTATGGCAAGTCTGTAATAGTGTAAAGACTGTGTATATATTTTGGATGATCCATCTCCCATTTTGGTTCGTAAAGGTCAGTGCATTAGGTCAAAATATGTGTATACATAAGGGAAATATTTTTTACATTGAATCTTAATTGTAATTTTTGCTGTGAAATTTGCAATCAGGTCTGTGTCATGTACATGTATCTGTTTGATCTGCCATTTGTTTTTTCAAAATACATTACCGATGGCATTACTATATGGAATACACTCAATTGCCTGTAGATCTCAGCCCAAAGTTGTGTCCCCTACACAACTGGGGAGGAGACACCGGGGATCCCAGTATAGGCGCCCGGGTGTCCTCCCCTACCAACCTATCCCGCCATGCCTGTGGAGAACTCACCTCAGTTTCACTCTTAGCTCGACCGTGGACGGTCGGGCTTTTGCCTTGCTACGGTTTTTGACCAGTTCTTCTGTGGTTTACTACTACTTGGCTTTATGCCTTGTTTTTGACTTCTCCTTGGACTCAGTGTACTTCGTTGGTGTGTTCCACACTTCAACGTTTTTACTGTGTGTGGACTTAGCGCCGACCGGTTCCGACCGGTTTGACTTTCAGTGAACTTCGTCCTTGGCTGCAGCCTTGGGGTTTCAGCTTGTGACTTTACTCACGTGGCTTTGGCCTCGCGGTGTGAGTTCGGCGCTTGAGTGTGTTCCTAGCTGTGAACTGTGTACAACGAACGCTTTGGCGGCTTCTGTTGAAGTTTTTCCCCCTTTGTGAGGATTTCTGTGGCCCTCGGACACTCTCGTCTCCTGCCGGCCGTGCTCTACTGCTCTTCCGACAGGTTGTGTGACGGGTGTACTGACGGGATTGAGGACCGGCGGTCTCAGGTGTAGGATCCTACAGACGTGTCCTTCTTCCTGGTCTCGACCTTCTCACCCGGACTTCTCCGCAGGATGGCGTCGCTACGTCGGCTTCTCGGGCCCCACTTCACTACGGCTTCCGGGCCTTTCCAGCCCGCAGGTAAGTCCCTTCGTTTACATTAGCCGCGCAGAAACTCCCTCCCCTCTCCGAGTCTTCTGAGCAGGGCAGGCGAGTATCAGGGTCGTACTCCCCACCTTGGAGTGATGGGAGCTCCTTTACTTTGTACTAAGATTGTCCCCTCCCCGCTTCGCTTTTCCTGAGCGGGCTTGGCGTGACACTTTTCTGGTCTCTCAGCTGGGGGTCAACGGAGCTCTTCATTCTCTCCAGGATGATCCTGTTGAAGACCTTTCCTGGTACTGACAGCAAGGTGATTCCTCTGTAGTTGGAACATTTGCTGAGGTCACCTTTCTTGGGAAGCTTGATTAGGTACCCCTCCTTCCAGTCAGCTGGCATCACCTCCTCTTCCCAGATCTTTCCAAACAGTGGGTACAGCATCTCCACTGTTGTCTCTAGGTCTGCTTTCAGAGACTCCGCTGGGATGCCATCTGGCCCTGCTGCTTTGCCATTCTTCAAAAATGCCACTGCTTTTCTGATCTCTTCCCGGCTGGGTCTGTCACAGCTGATGGGTAGGTCGGTCTCTGCCGGCTGGATGTCGGGGGGGTCGGGTGGGCTAGGTCTGGTCAGTAACTCTTCAAAATACTCGGCCCATCTGTCGAGTTGGTCTGCTCTGTCTGCAATAGGCTTGCCGCTGGTCTCTCAGCTGGGGGTCAACGGAGCTCTTCATTCTCTCCAGGATGATCCTGTTGAAGACCTTTCCTGGTACTGACAGCAAGGTGATTCCTCTGTAGTTGGAACACTTGCTGAGGTCGCCTTTCTTGGGAAGCTTGATTAGGTACCCCTCCTTCCAGTCAGCCGGCATCACCTCCTCTTCCCAGATCTTTCCAAACAGTGGGTACAGCATCTCCACTGTTGTCTCTAGGTCTGCTTTCAGAGACTCCGCTGGGATGCCATCTGGGCCTGCTGCTTTGCCATTCTTCAAAAATGCCACTGCTCTTCTGATCTCTTCCCGGCTGGGTCTGTCACAGCTGATGGGTAGGTCGGTCTCTGCCGGCTGGATGTCGGGGGGGTCGGGTGGGCTAGGTCTGTTCAGTAACTCTTCAAAATACTCGGCCCATCTGTCGAGTTGGTCTGCTCTGTCTGCAATAGGCTTGCCTTCTTTGTCTTTTACTGGTCTTTCTGTATGGCCATACTTACCCGACAATCTTCTGGTAATGTCGTAGAGCTGTTTCATGTTGCCGCTGCCTGCTGCCTTTTCTGCCTCTGCTGCCAGGCTGTCTGTGTAGGCCCTCTTGTCTGCCCTGATACTCCTCTTCACCTCGCGGTTGGCTTCCGAGTATTCCTCCTGTGCCCTTACTTTGGCTGCTCTCGTGCGACTGTTGTTGACCGCTGCTTTCTTCTGCTTCCTCGCTTCTATCTTCTTCAAGGTCTGTGCCGACAGCCAGTCCTTGTGGTGGTGTTTCCTGAACCCTACAGTGTCTTTGCAGGTTGAGTTCAGCGCCTCTCTAACTGCCTTCCACTGCTGCTCTGTGGTGACCGCCTCCTCTTCATTTACTGGCTCCTGTAGCGCTTGAAACCGGTTGGACAGCACCAGTTTGAACTCTTCTCTAACTCCAGCTTCTCTCAGGAGGCCTACATTATAGCGCTGTCTTCTTGTTGTCTCTGTGCGGCTTTTCTTTAGCTTGAGCTTCATTCTTAAGGTAAGCAGATGGTGGTCTGAGGCGACATCTGCTCCCCTCCTCACTCGAACATCTTGAAGGGATCTTCTAAATTTCTTGCTAATGCAGATATGGTCTATTTGGTTCTCTGTAGTATGGTCAGGTGAGACCCAAGTTGCTTTGTGTATTCTTCTGTGTGGGAAGATGCTGCCTCCAATGACAAGTCGGTTTAGAGCACAAAAGTCTACAAACCTCTCCCCGTTCTCACTCATCTCTGAGCCTAGTCCCTGTCTCCCCATCACCTCTTCGTATCCGGTGTTGTCCTCCCCTATTTTGGCATTAAAATCGCCCATGACGATGGTGATGTCTCGCTCCGCACATTTGTCCACGGCACTCTGGAGTCGGTCGTAGAACTCTTGTTTCTCTTCCTAGTCACTGTCATTGGTGGGCGCATAACACTGGATGACGTTCAGCTTGAGCTTTTTCTTGGTTCTAAAAGCTGCTGTGATAATTCTTGGCCCAAGAGGTTCCCAGCCCATCAGCGCTCTCTGTGCCACTGGTGACAGCATGAATGCTACTCCTTCTGTATGGGGGGGCATTCTCCTCTTCATGACCTGAATACAGAATCATCTCCCCACTTAACAGCCTTTTCTGGCCAGACTGCGTCCATCTGGCTTCACTGATACCTAGCAGGGAAAGGTTGTACTTTTGCATTTCCGCTGCTATCTGGGCGGCCTTGCCGCTCTGGTACATGGTCTTGACATTCCATGTGCCCATGGTTGTGTCCCTGGATAGAGAGAGGCGGCTCGGTCCTGTGGCTTCCGAAGACTTCCGGCTTTCACCACAGGACGTCATAAGTCTTCTAGTAGAAGAACCTTCCTCCTCCAGGAAAGGAATTACTGTTAGTCTTTTCGTCAGCGTTTTTGTAGCTATTTCCTTTTTTGCAGGGTGGGGAAGCTACCCCCACGCCCAACCCCCTTACTAGGAGGACCAGGGGTTTTCTGTCGGGGTCACCTTCCCTTAGACCATGTTGGTTCACGGCACCTTATTTCATTCGGTGCACCCCTCTCACGAGGGACCCCCTATCCACCACCCAGGGGACGCGCCTCAACGCCATATGGTCCCAGCGCGAGGACAGCAGCCTTTAGAACCAAGAAAAAGCTCAAGCTGAACATCATCCAGTGTTATGCGCCCACTAATGACAGGGACGAGGAAGAGAAACAAGAGTTCAACGACCGACTCCAGAGTGCCTTGGACAAATGTGCGGAGCGAGACATCACCATCGTCATGGGCGGTTTTAATGCCAAAATAGGGGAGGACAACACCGGATACGAAGAGGTGATGGGGAGACAGGGACTAGGCTTGGAGATGAGTGAGAACGGGGAGAGGTTTGTAGACTTTTGTGCTCTAAACCGACTTGTCATTGGAGGCAGCATCTTCCCACACAGAAGGATACACAAAGCAACGTGGGTCTCACCTGACCATACAACAGAGAACCAAATAGACCATATCTGCATTAGCAAGAAATTTAGAAGATCCCTTCAAGATGTTCGAGTGAGGAGGGGAGCAGATGTCGCCTCCGACCACCATCTGCTTACCTTAAGAATGAAGCTCAAGCTAAAGAAAAGCCGCACAGAGACAACAAGAAGACAGCGCTATAATGTAGGCCTCCTGAGAGAAACTGGAGTTAGAGAAGAGTTCAAACTGGTGCTGTCCAACCGGTTTCAAGCGCTACAGGAGCTAGTAAATGAAGAGGAGGCGGCCACCACAGAGCAGCAGTGGAAGGCAGTTAGAGAGGCGCTGAACTCAACCTGCAAAGACACTGTAGGGTTCAAGAAACACCATCACAAGGACTGGCTGTCGGCACAGACCTTGAAGAAGATAGAAGTGAGGAAGCAGAAGAAAGCAGTTGTCAACAACAGTCGCACGAGAGCAGCTAAAGTAAGGGCACAGGGGGAATACTCAGAAGCCAACCGCGAGGTGAAGAGGAGTATCAGGGCAGACAAGAGGGCCTACACAGACAGCCTGGCAGAAAAGGCAGCAGGCAGTGGCAACATGAAACAGCTCTACGACATTACCAGAAGATTGTCAGGCAAGTATGGCCATACAGAAAGACCAGTAAAAGACAAAGAAGGCAAGCCTATTGCAGACAGAGCAGACCAACTCGACAGATGGGCCGAGTATTTTGAAGAGTTACTGAACAGACCTAGCCCACCCGACCCCCCCGACATCCAGCCGGCAGAGACCGACCTACCCATCAGCTGTGACAGACCCAGCCGGGAAGAGATCAGAAGAGCAGTGGCATTTTTGAAGAATGGCAAAGCAGCAGGCCCAGATGGCATCCCAGCGGAGTCTCTGAAAGCAGACCTAGAGACAACAGTGGAGATGCTGTACCCACTGTTTGGAAAGATCTGGGAAGAGGAGGTGATGCCGGCTGACTGGAAGGAGGGGTACCTAATCAAGCTTCCCAAGAAAGGCGACCTCAGCAAGTGTTCCAACTACAGAGGAATCACCTTGCTGTCAGTACCAGGAAAGGTCTTCAACAGGATCATCCTGGAGAGAATGAAGAGCTCCGTTGACCCCCAGCTGAGAGACCAGCGGCAAGCCTATTGCAGACAAAGCAGACCAACTCGACAGATGGGCCGAGTATTTTGAAGAGTTACTGAACAGACCTAGCCCACCCGACCCCCCCGACATCCAGCCGGCAGAGACCGACCTACCCATCAGCTGTGACAGACCCAGCCGGGAAGAGATCAGAAAAGCAGTGGCATTTTTGAAGAATGGCAAAGCAGCAGGGCCAGATGGCATCCCAGTGGAGTCTCTGAAAGCAGACCTAGAGACAACAGTTGAGATGCTGTACCCACTGTTTGGAAAGATCTGGGAAGAGGAGGTGATGCCAGCTGACTGGAAGGAGGGGTACCTAATCAAGCTTCCCAAAAAAGGCGACCTCAGCAAGTGTTCCAACTACAGAGGAATCACCTTGCTGTCAGTACCAGGAAAGGTCTTCAACAGGATCATCCTGGAGAGAATGAAGAGCTCCGTTGACCCCCAGCTGAGAGACCAGCAAGCAGGATTCAGGAAGAACCGATCATGTACAGACCAGATCGCCACTCTCCGCATCATCGTGGAACAGTCTCTGGAGTGGAGCTCCCCGCTGTACGTCAACTTTGTGGATTATGAGAAAGCATTTGACAGCGTGGACCGAGAGACTCTGTGGAAACTCCTACGACGCTACAGTGTACCCACAAAGCTCGTCCACCTGATCAAGAGCAGCTATGATGGCATGACATGTCGCGTGATCCACGAAGGGCAGTTCACCAGAGAGCTCCAGGTCAGAACTGGTGTCAGGCAGGGGTGTCTGCTGTCTCCGTTCCTCTTCCTACTGGCCATAGACTGGGTCATGAAGATGACCACAGAGCACAGACGAAGTGGAATACAGTGGACACTGTGGACACAGCTTGACGACCTCGATTTTGCAGACGACTTGGCATTACTGTCCTACACTCATCAACAAATGCAGGACAAGACCACGAGGCTTGCTGACATCTCGTCCCAAGTGGGCCTCACCATTCACAAACAGAAAACAAAGACAATGAGGCTGAACGCAACCAGGGAAGAACCAGTCTTGCTTGCTGGCACCCCGTTGGAGGAGGTGGAGTCCTTCACCTATCTCGGGAGCATCATAGACAAAAAAGGCGGCACTGATGCAGATGTCAGAGCACGAATCGGTAAAGCCAGAGCAGCCTTTCTCCAGTTGAAAAAAGTGTGGAGTTCCAGAGAGCTGTCACAACACACCAAAGTCCGGATTTTCAACTCCAATGTAAAAGCAGTTCTCCTATATGGAGCAGAGACATGGAGATTGACAAAAACCACAGTCAACAGAGTACAGACCTTCATGAACAGTTGCCTTAGAAGAATTTTGAAAATCCACTGGCCAGAGAAGATCAGCAACGTCAGACTCTGGGAGAGAACAGAGCAGATAACAGCAGAGAATGAAATTGGGCGAAGAAGATGGGGATGGATCGGTCACAGTCTGAGAAAGCCAGCTTCCAGTATCACTAGGCAGGCATTGTCATGGAACCCCCAGGGAAAGAGGAAAAGAGGTAGGCCGAGAAACTCCTGGCGTCGAGACCTCCAAGCAGACATCAAGAGACTGGGAACCACCTGGAGTAGAATGGAAGGAGAAGCACAGGACAGGAGTTGCTGGAGGTCTCTCGTCGACGGCCTATACCCGGGTAGGGGTGACAGGTGTAAGTAAGTAAGTGAGAGACCAGCAAGCAGGATTCAGGAAGAACCGATCATGTACAGACCAGATCGCCACTCTCCGCATCATCGTGGAACAGTCTCTGGAGTGGAGCTCCCCGCTGTACGTCAACTTTGTGGATTATGAGAAAGCATTTGACAGTGTGGACCGAGAGACTCTGTGGAAACTCCTACGACACTACGGTGTACCCACAAAGCTCGTCCGCCTGATCAAGAGCAGCTACGATGGCATGACATGTCACGTGATCCTCGAAGGGCAGTTCACCAGGGAGCTCCAGGTCAGAACTGGTGTCAGGCAGGGGTGTCTGCTGTCTCCGTTCCTCTTCCTACTGGCCATAGACTGGGTCATGAAGATGACCACAGAGCACAGACGAAGTGGAATACAGTGGACACTGTGGACACAGCTTGACGACCTCGATTTTGCAGACGACTTGGCATTACTGTCCCACACTCATCAACAAATGCAGGACAAGACCACAAGGCTTGCTGACATCTCATCCCAAGTGGGCCTCACCATTCACAAACAGAAAACAAAGACAATGAGGCTGAACGCAACCAGGGAGGAACCAGTCTTGCTTGCTGGCACCCCGTTGGAGGAGGTGGAGTCCTTCACCTATCTCGGGAGCATCATAGACAAAAAAGGCGGCACTGATGCAGATGTCAGAGCACGAATCGGTAAAGCCAGAGCAGCCTTTCTCCAGTTGAAAAAAGTGTGGAGTTCCAGAGAGCTGTCACAACACACCAAAGTCCAGATTTTCAACTCCAATGTAAAAGCAGTTCTCCTATATGGAGCAGAGACTTGGAGATTGACAAAAACCACAGTCAACAGAGTACAGACCTTCATGAACAGTTGCCTTAGAAGAATTTTGAAAATCCACTGGCCAGAGAAGATCAGCAACGTCAGACTCTGGGAGAGAACAGAGCAGATAACAGCAGAGAATGAAATTGGGCGAAGAAGATGGGGATGGATCGGTCACAGTCTGAGAAAGCCAGCTTCCAGTATCACTAGGCAGGCATTGTCATGGAACCCCCAGGGAAAGAGGAAAAGAGGTAGGCCGAGAAACTCCTGGCGTCGAGACCTCCAAGCAGACATCAAGAGACTGGGAACCACCTGGAGTAGAATGGAAGGAGAAGCACAGGACAGGAGTTGCTGGAGGTCTCTCGTCGACGGCCTATACCCGGGTAGGGGTGACAGGCGTAAGTAAGTAAGTAATCCCCTCAGTCCCGGTTTGGGGATCTACCAGGCGTTGGCACAGTCGGCGCTGCGACTTCGGTCGCGCGTCCGTTCTTACTCCGGCAGCTAACACAGGCCCGGCTAGCACGCTGGCTGGCTTCCGTCGACTTGGCGACACAGGATAATCTACAGTTACGCTGACGGTTAGTGGTTCTTGCAGGCGACAGAACAGTCAACGCCGCGACTTCAGTCACGGGCCCGTTCTCCTGCTCCGGCAGCTACCACAGTCCTCCTTTGGACGCTGTCCGGTTCCGCCGACGTCGGCGACTCGGATTCATACAGGAACAGTTGGCAGCTCCCACACGCCTAGTGGACTCTGCCCGGTTCCGCCGACTGCTTCGGCTCGAGTTTGGATGCGGGAACAGGTTTCAGCACTTTAGCTGGTTAGCCCTACGTTGCTGCTTCTAAAAAGGTGGGGCCTTGTCCTCTTTGCCCTATGCAGGAGGTCAGCGCTCCATTTATCACCTTCCTGAGTGGTTCCTGCCCTGTGACAGTGGTTCGGCGAGAGTTAGCTGCGAGAGCGAGCTTCTTCACCGGTTGCAGGTATAGACCCGAGAGGACGGCTCTGACCACGCTCCTAGGGCAAGAACGCAGCACTTCAGTCAGGATTTTCCAGGACCGCGCTCAGTTGAGCGCGCTGGCCGGACGCTGTAGTCGACGCACAGCTTGTCTTCGGTACTATGAGTCCCGTCTTCTTTCAGGGCGGATCTGCGCTACCGCCTCCAAACAAGTCCGCGGCAGGATGCTTGTGGGGACTTCCTTGACCAGGCTGGAGACAGTTACCCTCGTAAGGATGACACTTCGATACCTGTCGGCTGCCTCTCTCCTTTTCGGGGAGTCAGGCGAACCCGACTTTGAGCGAGCTCGACCCGCCTTCTTCTGTGGACTCAGGCGTGTTTAGGGCTACGCCACACTCTACCGGCCCTACCAGGCGTACGGTTACAGCCTACAGTCCTGCCCGTTACCCTGGGCTGGTTGGGTTATTGGGCCTTGGGCCTCCGGCTAGGCACTGAGAGAACCACGGGCTCAGCCTCCCACCCGGGCCGCAGACGCACTGTTCTTCTTGGGATGGACTGTTCCCTGTGGCCTTTCCCCTCTCGGTGTGTTGCCGAAGATTCTACAGTATCTTCTTCATGCTCCACGGTTTTCTTCCTGGTGGCCCCCCTGCTTTGGATTCTCGGAGGCGGCGGGACGGCTATGGCAGCAGCCCACGGACGGTTACCAGTGTTGTGTGCGACGGCTAGGGGAGATTCTACCAGTCGTTGTGAGCCTCTCGGCGGTTCCGCCCCCACTATCTCACTATCCCTACAGGCGGAGTTTCCCTTAGGGCTCTTCGACGATCAAGGTTAAGCTCCTTATTCCGTCAAGAGTTACCGCTCCGTAATCGTACTCGCTTCCCTCAGCCGGGGCCTTTAGGATCCGGCCCTGGCGAGTTTTTCGGTCCTTGGGACCTTGAATTCAGATGTAGTCTCTCCGGTTCTCTCTTACCTCGGTGGGACCTCGTCTGGACCCGGACGTGGCTATTTACAGACTGCTTCGAACCCCTGCCTTGGCACGGTTCTCCGTCCTGGCCCGGAAACATGTTCCTCCTGGCGCTCGCCACGGCTTCCGCGGGTGCGAGCTGCATGCTCTCTCGGTCCGCCCCGCAGGTTGGCAGTCCGAGCCTTCACTCTTCGCAACTTCTCATCGACCCGGCCTTCAGGTCTTGAGCCGGCTTCTCTCGGCTGCACCCCAGTGGCTGACCTTACCCCCGTTCAGGGGACGACCGACCCACGGGGCGCGTCGTCAGGACCTTGTCCAGGCACTGCAGTTCCTGCACTGCTATCGGCCACACCGTCTTGCCTGCCCACCTCTTCCTACCCTTCGTCAGGCAGGCCGAGTAGCTCGACCCAGACAGTTCGCCTTGGCTTCGGTGGGTGACTCGTTTGCCTACCCAACCTCTCCCTTTACGGGATAGAAGGTTACAGTTTCGGGCGCATGAAGTACGAGCAGTAGCCCCTGAGCGGCTTTGACCGCTTTCTGCTCGGTTTTGACTTTGGGACGGGCGGTAGGCAGGTGTGCTGTTCCACTTGCTCCCGCTTCTACCTCCGCGACCTATCTGGCCAGCGTGACTCCCTGGTCTTGATGGGCGACCTCTCCGCCGCCCAGCACTCCCTCCGCACGCCACAGCGCTGTAGCCACTTCTTAGCTGAAATCGTCGGGAGTGCTCCTTGCGGGCTAGCGGAGGGCTCTATGTTGGGGGTTGGGTGTCGGCACCCTCATCCTCTTTGATATTCTTCCATATAGTAATGCCATCGGTAATGTATTTTGAAAAAACAAATGAATTTTTTTTCTAAAATGTATTTTTTTGAAAAATACTTACCGATGGCATTACTCGGATGGCCCTCCCACCTGCCCCGCTTGCCTCCTTGGCTAAGCGTGAAACTGAGGTGAGTTCTCCACACGCATGGCGGGATAGGTTGGTAGGGGAGGACACCCGGGCGCCTATACTGGGATCCCCGGTGTCTCCTCCCCAGTTGTGTAGGGGACACAACTTTGGGCTGAAATCTACAGGCAATTGAGTGTATTCCATATAGTAATGCCATTGGTAAGTATTTTTCAAAAAAATACATTTTAGAAAAAAAATTCATTTTGTGTTAGGCATATATTTTATTATACTAACAGTGCATTGCACATTTCCTTTTGTTGCAGAGTCCACCATTGTCATTGACAGATTACCACAGATACCAGATAGTGTCGGTGACTCCAGAGACCCACAACACTTGGCGTTTCAGGTGTCGGCTGGGGCGGAACCAAGGTCTGGGCCTGTTGCCTGGACAGCATGTAGTCATCAGGTAATTTGAGCTCACCTTTTTGCACTTTTTAAAAGTTTTTCTTGAAGAATCTTGGTTTGGGAATTGTCCTTGGATTGACAAATTTTAGAGGTAGACAGGTTGAAGTTTAATAAAACAAAGATTTTTTCCATGTCCAGTCCAACATTTCCAACCAGTTCTGCCCGATCTGTTTGCTTTACTCATACTGCATTCAGAGTAAAGTGTCGCCCATGGCTGCTCTGCATCTATCATAGGTTCTGGCAGCTGTGTCTACTGAGCTGCTGTGACTTCCCTGTTGGACCCACACACCACCCACCCACCCACACAGCAGGAACTTTGCTACAACCTGTACCTCACTGGGACTTTTGTTTTGGTCAGCTCACTTGTGCGTGCATTACTGTAAATGATACCAGTGGCTGCATGCACACTAGAGTTAACCCTTATCATTCAGAATACACCAGTGTGTGAAATAAGTTTGACTAAAATAGTTCGAGGGTAGTGTCAGAATAGCTTGGTGCCTCTAGGTGCCAAGCTATTCTGACACTACCCTTGAACTAAAGCCATTGGTCTATGTCTCATCTGTAAGTACTATAATGTAGCTTATGGCAGTGTGCACATATAAATCTTATAGCCTTGGTATGATATAGGTTAATGCAGTTCTTTGTTCTTTTGTGCAGAGGTCACATGTGTGATAAGGCAATCAGTCGTCAGTACACACCTGTATCCGATGTGTCAAGCAAAGGTTTCTTTGAACTGCTCATAAAGGTAGACTGTTCAACAAAAATATGTGTGCTGCTGTGTGATTTATTTCCTCAAAAACATTACCGATGACATGACTATGTGGAAGTGTCTACTACTTACTCAATTTTACCCTAAGAACCTGTTGTGTTACAACACAACCCAGGAGGCACTCGGGGAACCCCCAGAGGGGCCGAGAGTTGTCTCCCGTTACTGCCCATCTGGTTCCGAGTCACGTGGTGACCAACCAGTCATGCTACTTAGCTCACGCTGTGCAGACGTGTTTTTGGTTAGCCTACGGACTTGACTTTGCTTGGTGCGACCGGTTTGCTTTGCCGGTCTTCTTGACTTCTCGTTGGACTTCTGCTTGCGCCGACCCTGCCTGCGCCCTGTGTGGGTCTGCTTGTTCCCTGAGCGTTCGGCTGCTGCCCTCTCCTGCCCCTTGGGTTGCTTGGACTTCTCGGCGCTGTTTGCTGGGACGCCACCCGCTTTCGCTCGCTGAGGGTGATATGGAGGTTCCTTTCCCCCATCCCCGCTCCGGCAGAGAGGTAAGGTGTTAGTCCTCGGCCGGCTCCCGGGCTGGGCGCCGGTTTGAGCAGAGGCACATCATTCTTCTTCTTCGCTGTTGCTTTCGCGCCAAACGCTCGACTTAGCTTGGCGGGGCCCGATGTGCCCGCACCCGCTCACCTTTTCAGGCTGTTTGGTGTTACAGGATCTGGCGCTTACTTGCTTGCTTGTACCTTTGTCGTTCCTTTGTGGTACTATTATGCCTCGAGGGCTCGCTCAGCTTGGGGGGGCCCCACGTGCCTGCGCCCACGTGCCCGCGCCCACGTGCCTTTTACATTGATAAATGTTGTTGTGCCAGACGCTTCCTACATGCTTGTCCTTCTCGTGACATTCTGCATCGAATGATCGCCTTAGCTTGGTGGGGCCCCACGTGCCCGCGCCTTCTCGCATTTCTTGTTGACACTTGCCTGCATGCTTGTGTCTTGTTGTGCCGTGATGCATCGTATGCTCACCTTAGCTTGGCGGGTCCCCACGTGCCCGCGCCCACTAGCTTTCACGTTGATAGGTGTTGCAGGACCAGACGCTTACTTGCATGCTTGTACCTTTTTTGTGCCATTATGTTTCGAAGGCTCGCCTTAGCTGGGCAGGACCCCACAGGCCCTCGCCCATGTGCCTCCGTGTGTGATATGTGTTGCAGTTGCCAGGTGCTGACCTGCACGCAATGCGGCGGGTTTCAATGGCCGTCGGACAACCACGAGGTCTGTCTCTCCTGCGCCGGATGTGCCTCTGACCACGCCTGCGACACCTGTTCCACCTGGCCTGAGCTGCGCTGGTCACAGTTATGGAGCTTTTACAGACGCGAGCGCCCGGCACCAGTGTGTGATCCTTCAGTCGAGGCGCCATCCTCCATGGCCGGAGCAGTGACCGCACGAGACCACACCGACCTTGTGGAACGGACGCCACACCGGACGCGTTGAGCCTAGCGCTCCTAGCATTACTGCTCTCAACGCAATTGCTTCCAAGAGGGAGCCCGCCTGGACAAAGCCCGCTGGTTCCTACGGGGAACCTATTTGCCGGCGGAGAGCCCGTCTCACTGAGCCCGGCTCAGAGAGATGCGCCATGCGCCGTCCCATGTCCACTGTCAGTCCTCGCTCGTCTCCAATTGGAAAGCCTGCTGACTCTTACGGAGAGTCGTTTAGCCAGCAGAGAGCCCGGCTCACAGAGACCAGTGCCAAGAGAAGAGCGTGACCATGCCGCCCATGGGGATGCGCGCCATGCTGGACACGGGAGCCCAGTGCTCCTAGCAGGGCTGCATTCAACGCGACAAGCTCCCCAGAGGGAGCCCGCTTGGACAAAGCCCGCTGGTTTTTACGGGAAGCCATATAGCCGGCAGAGCATCCGCCTAACTGAGCCCGGCCTCCTGGGACGAGCCACGCGCCGTCCTGTGTCCACTGTCAATCCTTATTGTCTCTACTCAGAAAGCTCCCTGACTCTTACGGGGAGTCGTTAGCCGGCAGAGAGCCCACCTCACTGAGCCCGGCTCGCAGAGACCAGTATTCTCTCGCACGAGGACATCTGGCAGTTCGGAGCCCTCCCACTCCTCCAGCAGCTCCAGACGCTCGCGCTCACCCGTGAACGAGCTCAGGATAGACCGCGGTGCGCCTCACTCCAGCGGACGCAGCCCTCGACCAGTCTCGCGCTTCGGTTCCGTGGCCGTCTACACGTTCGTGTTGTGCTGCTCGCCTCGCCTGCCGCGTCGCCTGGCACCTTCGCCACTTCGGCGCTTGAGTAGGAGCTCTCTAAGGAATCAAGGAGGTCATGCTGCCCCCACCGGTGCTTCGTGCAGAGCTGCCTCGTCCTGCGCGGACGATGGAGCCTATTGCAGCCGACGGGATTCGCCACCCCGCACAGCACCAAGAGCTCAATTATACCCTTCGATCGTCAGTAGGGAAATAGGCCAGGCAGGGGTTCACCACCCTAGGTTTTAGTAAGGCCTTGAGAGCTCGGCCCCTCTACACGGATTACGTTGGGTCGCATGGGAGCCCTCCTGGCTTAAGAGGTCCCAGGCAGCAGCCATGGGGATAGGATAAGCTACATGGTAAGTAAGGTTCGGGACCCAGAGATAGAGGGGCGCAGCAGGCGTTCCACTGGCGATGATAGCCTCCTTCAGGAACCGACCGGTGTGGTCAGTTCAATGAGCCTTCATATGGAGAGTTCTAATAGAAGGCGGAACCCCGAAGCACAGACTTATCACAGGGTTCAATCTTCGCGATCGAAGAAACCGTCACAGTGTGTGGAGTCTACACATGGCAGGTACCGTAATCGTGTGGAGGTCTCGTCTCCTCGCTCCTCACTGTCAGATCGAAGGACTAGTTCAAGCGTCTCGCGCCAACGGACTTCGCCGCCGCAACGGACTTCAGAGCTTCCAGCTAGGTGCAGCAGTTCCTCGGACCGGTTGGGACCGTCGCTCTACTCGGGAGTCGCAGGTTTGACGACAGTGGGACGGTGCACAGCAGTTTCCGTTCTCGTGATGATGTCTCATCTTCCCTCTCCTCTTCGCCGGCCAGCGGACAAGTTCGAACGTGGCGCGGCACGGACTTGGTCTAGACTCCTGGCTTCGGAGACTCCAGCTAGGAGCATCAGTCCTTGGGACCAGTCTGGCAGGGATCGCGCGGCTGCAGGCACAGTATGACGTCATCTCCAGGCTCTCAGACACCTTTGGACGGAGGCACCTTCACGGGAACACCGACGCAGCCGCCGGCGAACCGCACCAGCTCGTTGAGTCGTTGGCCTCGACGGTGCTTATGTGGAGACGCAGCTCCGACATCAGTGGGGGACCACTCACATTACGACTGATGGATGGAGGCGGCGTTCCGGCGACACAGAGACAACCACATCTCAGCGCATGGCGGATGATGAGGAGGCTCGCAGTCTGATGACGACATTGACGCAACCGCACGGGTGAACCGCAGCAGATCGCCGGACGGATTGACAGGGACCGCTCTTACACCGAGTGAGCAGCAGATCTACTCCCACTCGATCGTCTTCACGCCCACCCACTACAGCAGCACCTCCTGCTCCTTGGCGTCCGTTCTCCGGAGACATAGCTGCCCCGGTGCCTGTGACTCAGATGCTTTGTCCCTTTCTGCGGCCTTGGACGGACACTTCGGGGCACGCTTCGAGATTCCCCCTTGCCTCTCCGCCCACTCCGCTCTCCCTTGCGTCGATGCTAGTCTCCCCGGGTGGGGGTCTCACCGGCTTCCGCGGTTCCTCATGACGCCCGGCCCTGGCCTCCAGAGCTGGCGGACAGACACATCAACTGGTTGGAGCTGCAAGCGGTCTGACAAGCCCTCATTGCGTGGGAAGCACACCTCTGGTGCCAGGAGCGGCGCATCCTCTCAGACAACACGACGGTGGTTCCTACATTCAGAAGCGGGGCGGTATGCGCTCACCCGACCTGTGCATGCTCCTCTACCGTCTGATGCGCTAGTCCGAGGACTGCAGCTTTCCCCCCGAGCTCGACACATCCCCTGCCACCTGAATGCCTTGGCCGACTCTCTCTCTCCCGGCGCGGCCGCTGCTGCGCACGGAGTGGACACTACGCAAGGACATCGTTCAGATGATCTGCACTTACTGGGAGACGCCTAGGATCGACCTGTTTGCCACGAGGTGGAATCACCAGCTTCCCCTCTTCGGCTCCCCGATTCCAGACCTCCTTCCCTGGGCAGTCGACGCGCTGTCTTTCCGTGGGACGGTCTCATTGCGTTGCGTACCCCCCGACAGTACTCATTCCCAAGTCCTCCTCAATCTTTGGGGATGCAATGCGGTCGTCTTGCTGGTCACCCCATTCTCCTGGAACCGGTCTTGGACCACCGACCTCCTCAGCCTCGCCACTGGCCCCCTCCCCCCCCTCCCCCCACCCCCCTCCCCCCCACCCCCCTCCCCCCTCCCCCCCCCCCCCCCCCTGCTGCTACCCACGCCGAGCACGATGCTCAAGCAACCCCGCCAGCCGCTGTTCCACCCATCCCCGGAACGGCTCAATCCTTCACGCCTGGAGATTGTGTGGCAAGCCCTCACCGCTAGAGGCTTCTCATGTGCAGCAGTGGAAGCGATCGCTACAGCCCACAGACCCTCGACCAGGCGCGCCTGCGAGGGACATTGGCGAGTACTTGGTTCTGGTGTGAGGACCAGCGCCTCTCTCCGTCCGAGCTGACAAATCCCCAGCTCGTGGCCCCTTTCACCCTCACCGACACCTACCGGCACCTCATCCGCTCGGACCCCAGCGACTGCATAGACCTCACCGACCTTATGACTCACTTAGCCCTGCACCGGCCAGTTCCCCGCTCGCTCTTTCCTCACTGGGACCTTCCTTGGGTACTGACATGGCTTCTCTCGGCCAGATTCGAAATGCTGCCATTGGCCCGCTTCGCGGATGTGACTTGTAAGACATGCTTCCTGGTGGCCCTTGCCACAGCGGCCTGAGTAAGCAAGCTACACGCGCTGGCAGCGCGCCCTGCCTGCCTGCAGTTCAGGACGGATGATTCCGGGCAGCTACTCACGGACCCGGCCTACCTTGCCAAGACTAGGTCTCCTCTAACCGCGCCACAGGTGACCACCTTACAGCCGCTGAGAGACAGGAACTTCCCTGGGAGACCAGGCCACAGGATCCTGTGCACGCCTACGCGTTTGCCGATGCAGATCCAAAGCCATCCGGAGAGGACGCTCACGCCTCTTTCTGCCTTGAACCCAAGCAGAACTGACTCACAGCCCAGACGTTATCTTCCTGGTTACGCTGAGTCTTGCGGTCCGCCTACCGGGACCTCTCCCTGGAGGGAGCAAAGAGGCTGAAGATACGTGCACACGAGGTACGAGCCATGGCCACGAGCGTCGCGTTCAAACCTCGCTGTCAAGGACATCGGGGCGGCTGTGGGCTGACAGACAGGATCAGCCTTCGCCCGCTAATACCTCCGGGATCGGGTAGGCCAGCGAGACAATCTCGCACTGGTGAGAAGACACATCACCACAGCGCAACACTCCCTCCCGGCACCACAGGCGCCGTAGGTACACACTTAGCTAAAATTGTTGGGAGTTTGCAGCAGGGAGGATGGCTCGGACTTAACCCGTCTGCGGCGGTGTTTGGGTGCGGCACCCTCCTCCTTACCGCAGTTCTTCCACATAGTCATGTCATCGGTAATGTTTTTGAGGAAATAAATTCATTTTTCTCTAAAAGGTCTTTTTTTGAAAAATACTTACCGATGACATGACTTGGAGGACCCTCCCACCTGCCCCGCTTGCTGCTGGTGAGCTAAGTATTCCGACTGGTTGGTCACCACGTGACTCGGAACCGGATGGGCAGTAACGGGAGACAACTCTTGGCCCCCCTGGGGGTTCCCCGAGTGCCTCCCGGGATGTGTTGTAACACAACAGGTTCTTAGGCTAAAATTGAGTAAGTAGTAGACACTTCCACATAGTCATGTCATCGATAAGTATTTGTTTCTTCAAAAACATTACCGAAGACATGACTTTGTGGAAGTGTCTACTACTTACTCAATTCTAGCCTAAGAACCCATTGTGTTACCACGCAACCCGGGAGGCACTCGGGGGAAGCCCCAGAGGGGCCGAGAGTTGTCTCCCGTTCCTGCCCATCCGGTCCGAGTCACGTGGTGACTAACCAGTCATGCTACCTAGGCTCACACCGTTCAGACCTGTTTGCTCTAGCCTATGGACTTAGAAACCTTTTGACCGGTTGCTCACCGGTCGTCCAGACACTTGGATTCTTGTTTGACTCCTACTTCGTCGGCCCTCCTGGTGCCGTGGGTGGGTCTGCTGGTCCCCTCTTCGTTTAGTTGCTGCCCTCTTCTGCATCTTGGGTTGTTGGGGCTGCTCGCTGCGCTTGCTGGGACATCGCCCGCGTTCACACCGTGGGTGTTTTGGACGTTTCTTCCCCCGTTCCCGCTCTGGCGGAGAGGTAAGGTAGCTGGGTTGGCCCTCGGCCGGCTCCCGGGATGGGCACCGGTTCGAGCAGGGACGAAGACAGTCTTCATCTGCGCTGTAACTTTTTCGCGCCAAAATCTCCCCTTAGCTTGCCCGCGCTCACTCACCTTTCAGCTGATTGGTCTGGCAAGATTTGGCGCTTACCTGCTGGCTTGTACCTTGTTGGGTTTTGTGGGGAGACATTATGCGTCCATGGCTCGCTTAGCTTGGCGGGGCCCCTTGTGCCCGCGCCCTGTTGCCATTACGTTGGTAAATGTTGCTGTACCAGACGCTTGCTTCGTACCTGTACCTGTCATGACATGCTTGAGTTTTGTTGTGCCTGATGCGTCGTATCCTCACCTTAGGTTGGCTGGGCCCCACGTGCCCGCGCCCACTAGCTTTACGGGGGTAGATATTGCAGGCCCAGACGCTTACTGACAGGCTTGTACCTCGCTGTTTGTGCCTTTTGTGTTGCGAAGGCTCGCCTTACCAGGGCGGGGTCCCACAGGCCCTCGCCCGCGTGCCTTCAGGTCTGTTATATGTTGCAGTGGCCTGTTGATGACCTGCACGCATTGCGGAGGGTTCCAGTGGCCGTCCAATAACCACAAGGTCTGTCTCCCCTGCGCCGGAGGCGCCTCCGACCACGCTTGCAACACCTGCTCCACCTGGCCTGAGCTGCGCTGGTCGCAGTTATGGAGTTTTTACAGACGCGAGCGACCGGCACCTGTGTGTGATCCGAAACCAGTTGAGGCGCCATCCCCCTTGCCCTGCGCACTGACCGCACGAGACCGCACCGACCTTATGGGAAAGACGCCACACTGGACGCGGGAGCCTAGCGCTCAGAGCGGGACTGCTTTCAACGCGATCGCTTCCAGGAGGGAGCCCGCCTAGACAAAGCCTACTGACAGAGAACCCGCCTCACTGAGCCCGGTTTGGAGAGACGCGCCACGCGCCATCCCATGTCCGTTGTCAGTCCCCTCTCGTCTCCAAGAAAGCCCGCTGACTCTTACGGGGAGTCGCTTCACCGGCAGAGAGCCCACCTCATTGAGCCCAGCTCGGAGAGACCTTTACCCACGCGTCCGAGGACCTCAGGCAGTTCAGAGCCCTCACGCCACTCCAGCTCTACCAGACGCTCTCGCTCCCCTGTTGGCGAGCGTAGGAAGGACCACACGTTGCGCCGTTCCAGGGACCTTGGCTCCCACCGTTCTTCGGTGTCATTGCACTCGTCCTTGTCCTTCCCTTGACCGGACTCCCGATCGTCTCGTCTCTCCTCCCCTCACCCGAAACGTCGCCCACGCTCAAGAGGAAGATCTCTGCATTTGTGGACGCTGGTAGACAGGTGAAGAGATTCAAGTCCCTGCCGCAGCCTCCCGGCTTTCGTGACCTCCATGATGCCTTCTCAGTGCACCTTCTGTCGGGTTCCCGGGACTCCAAATTCTTCTCCGACCGTAGGTGGCCTGCCGGACTCGACATTGCCTTTCGTCAGGACTGGTACTCGGCACTCTCCCAGGCGTTCGCCTGCCTGCTGCCTGCGGTGGATCCGCCGGCCTTGGTGCAGGCTGGAGGCACCGCTCTGTTGAAATGCTCCCTACCCTGCGGTTGGACAAGATGGCCTCGCTCGTCCGTAACACCTTAGCCTGCGCAGGATTATGGAACTTCTGACCGAAGCCTTCGTCCGTCGCATCGAGGACGCCTTGACGCCCCTCCTCAGAGACCTTATCGCTCTTGCGGAAGCGGCCATCCAGGCAGCGTATCATTCGTCGGTCAACGCGATGGCTGCCGCCTCCAACTGCGACCTGTTACCTAGGGATGCCGTGTTGCTGGCCTGTCGCGGAATGCCCCCCCCCCCCCCCCCCTCGATCTGAGGACTCATCTGCGCCGTGCTCCCCTGGGTGGCCCTCTGCTCCTCGGTGAGACCTGGCAGACCGTGAAGGATGCTAACTCGGACCGTTGGCCTCGCAAGACTGCCCCACAGCGCTTTCAGGCCGCCCGCAAGGCCATGGGTCGCGCCTTGTGACCTCCAGACCCGCCGCGTCGTCCGCCCCCGCGACTTCACAGGCCCCTCGTCGCCGCCCCGCTTTCGGCCGCCTCGGACCTGTTAGCGCCCCTGCCCTCACCTGGCCCCGTCCTGCCTGTCGCCCAGGGCGCGGGCGGGCCACCTGACTTTGCCCCGCTTCTGCCTCCGCCGACCGTGCCCGGGTCTCCAGTCGGCGGGAGGCTCGCACTGTGCAGTGAGGAGTGGCGCCCGCTGTTCCCAGACGACCCCTGGATTTTGGAGACCGTTACCGAGGGCCTTCGGGTCGCCTTTCGCTCCCTGCCTCCGCTGCGTTGCTCTCCGTTGTGGACCGAGGTTCCATCAGACGAGCTCTAGGCCTGCGCCCTTCGCGAAGAAGTCGCTGCTCTCTTACAGAAGGCCGCCACAGAGGTCGTGCTACGCCCGGACTCCCCAGCTTTTTACGCCGCCTCTTCGTGGTGCCCAAATCAGGCGGCAAGTGGCGACCTGTCATCGACCTCTCAGTGTTGAACGCGTTCATCTCTGCCCCGTCCTTTCGCATGGAGACTGCCCGGGCCCTCAGAGCTTCCGTACAGCCCGTGGACTACCCGATCAGTCTGGACTTATCCGACACTTATCTCCATGTCCCCATGCACCCGGCCTCCAGGAGGTATCTCCGCTTCGCCTGCGACGGAGTAGTTTACCAGTTTTGGGCCCTGCCGTTCGGTCTCAACCTCAGCCCATGGGTCTTTACCCGCGTCATGGCACGGCAGTCCTCTTCCAGCCTGCCGTCGAACTACCTTGATGACCTCCTCCTGCGCAACCTATTGGAGACCCACCTGAGATCGGACAGGGATGCACTGATACGTGTTGTCGCGTTTGGGGTTCCTAGTCAACGCCTAGTCGGACCTCACTCCCTCGCGTCGCTTCGTCCATCTCGGCATGGTGTTTGCCACCAACCTCAATGGGGTGCGTTGGCCGGAGCCGCGGATGCTGAAGTTGGCCGCCCTAGCCAGCCAGGTAGCCCAGCAGGATGCAGCCTCCGCCAGTCTGGCTTCAGCTCCTTGTTTTGATCAATGCGGCGGCGGATCTACTCCCCCTCGGTCGTCTCTACGCCCGGCCGCTACAGCTGCACCTCCTGCTTCTCTGGCGTCCCTCCTCAGGCGATCTGACCGCCATGGTTCCCGTGTCTCAGTTGATTCGCCCCCATCTCCTGCGTTGACGGACACGTCGTGGCTCGCTTCGGGAGTCCCCCGGACCGCTCCTCCTCCTCGACTCTCCCTGTGTGTCGATGCAAGTCTTGCTAGTTTGGGAGCCCACCTGCTGCCTTGGTTCTTCACGACGCCCAGTCCCTGGCCTCCAGAGTTCGCGGACAAGCACATCAACTGGTTGGAGCTGCAAGCAGTCTGGCAAGCCCTCATCGCGTGGGAGGAACAACTCAGTCACCAGGAACTGCTCGTCCTCTCCGACAACGCGACAGTGGTGGCTTACATCCAGAAACAGGGCGGGACCCGCTCACCCGACCTGTGCATGCTCCTCTACCGTCTGATGCGCTGGTGCGAGGACTGCAATATTTTCCCTCCGTGCTCGTCACATACCCGGCCACCTGAATGTGTTGGCTGACTCTCTCTCCCGACGCGGCCAGTTGCTACATACGGAGTGGACCTTATGCCAGGACATCTTTCAGATGATCTGCGCGCAATGGGAGACGCCAGTGGTCGACCTGTTCACCACGAGGTGGAATCACCAGCTTCCCCTATTTGTCTCCCCGATCCCAGACCCTCTGGCCTGGGCAGTTGACGCGCTGTCCATCCCATGGGACGGACTCATCGCGTACGCGTACCCCCCGACAGTCCTCGTCCCCAAAGTCCTCCTCAAGCTTCGGGGATGCAATGCGGTCGTCCTACTGGTCGCCCCGTTCTCTTGAAACCGGTCCTGGACCACCAATCTCCTCAGCCTCGCCACGGACCCCCCACTGCTGCTTCCCGCGCCCCGCACGATGCTCAAGCAACCCCAACAATCACTGGTCCACCCGTGCCTGGAGCACCTTCTCCTTCACGCTTGGAGGTTGTGCGGCAAGCCCTCGCCGCTAGAGGCTTCTCGAGTGCAGCAGTGGAAGCTATCACTACAGCCCGCAAACCCTCGACACGACACGTCTACGAGGGAAAATGGCGAGTACTGTGCTCCTGGTGCGGTGACCAGCGCCTCGCCCCTACCGACCTAACTAACCCCCAGCTCGCGGACTTCTTCCTCTGGCTCTTCGGAAGCCAAGGATTGGCCCCTATAACCATCAGGGGGTACTTGTCCATGATTGCCGACACTGACCGGCACATCGGCCGCCCGGACCCCGGCGCCTGTAAAGACATCGCTGACCTAATGACTCACTTCAGCCTGCAGCGTCCAGTGCCCCGATCGCTCATTCCTCGCTGGGACCTACCTTGGGTACTGACTTGGCTGAATTCTGCCAGATTTGAACCGCTGCCTTTGGCCCACCTGGCGGATGTGACTCGTAAGACTTGCTTCCTGTTGGCTCTTGCCACGGCGGCCCGAGTTAGCGAGCTACATGCGCCGTCAGCGCGCCCTGCCTGCCTGCAGTTTCGAGCGGATGGTTCCGTGCAGCTACTTACGGACCCTGCCTTCAATGCCAAGACCAGGTCTCCTTTGACCATGCCACAGGTGATCACCTTACGGCCGCTGAGAGGGACGAACTTTCCCCAGGAGACCAGGCAACAAGATCCTGTGCGAGCCCTATGCGTTTACCTACGCTGAACCAAAGCTGTCCGGAGAGGATGCTCACGCCTCTTTCTGCCTTTGAAGCCCGGCAGACCTGACATAACAGCCCAGATGATCTCTTCCTGGCTACGCTGGGTCATTCGGTCCGCCTACCATGACCTCTCCCCGCAGGGAGCGAAGAGGCTAAAGATACATGCACACGAGGTACGCGCCATGGCCACGAGCGTCGCTTTCGACTGGAAATGCGCTGTCAAAGACATTGTGGCTGCCATGGGCTGGCGGGCAAAATCAACCTTCGCCCACTTCTATCTCCGGGATCTGGCAGGCCAGCGAGACGACCTCACATCACTGCGGCGCAACACTCCCTCCCGGCGCCACAGGCGCCGTAGGTACGCACCTAGCTAGGATTGTTGGGAGTTCGCGGCAGGGAGGATGGCTCTAATTGGCCCTACAAAGTCATGTCATCGGTAATGTTTTTGAAGAAACAAATTCATTTTTCTCAAAAAGGTATTTTTTCGAAAAATACTTACCGATGACATGACTCGGAGGACCCTCCCACCTGCCCCGCTTGCCGCTGGTGAGCTAAGTATCCTGACTGGTTAGTCACCACGTGACTCGGAACCGGATGGGCAGAAACGGGAGACAACTCTCGCCCCCTCTGGGGGTTCCATGAGTGCCTCCCGGGTTGTGTGGTAACACAACAGGTTCTTAGGCTAGAATTGAGTAAGTAGTAGACACTTCCACAAAGTCATGTCATCGGTAAGTATTTTTTGAAAAAATACCTTTTGGAGAAAAATGAATTTTTCGAAAAAAATACCTTTTAGAGAAAAATTAATTTTGGACCATTTGGCTTTAGGCGTTAACGTCCAACATTACAGCTTAAGCTTAAGCACATCTTTTAAATGTGCTGAAAAAATTCTGCATAATCTGGTTACATGTAAACATGTATATCTTCTTTAATATTACTGCTAATGAAATGTTTTTGGAAAGACTCGGAGTTAGTTGTGGTAACTCCTAAACTCCTAGAACTGAATGACTGCCATTCTATAGAATGGAAGTCATTTAGTTCTTGAAGTTTAATAGTTAAAATGTAATATTTTCTATTAGTTTGTTTGCTTCATAGACATGTCTGTGTTCACCTAATTTTAATAAAATTTCATTCTTTATCTTTTAACACACACAAAATACACTATGGGTTGAATGTTCATAGCAACAACAAACAACACACACTCATATTTTTTACCTTCAGGTGTACACAGATGGGCGGATGTCTCAAATTGTGCGTGATTGGAAGGTGGGAGTCTGGTTAGAGGTGCTCCTCACAGTACACCCCTAACAAGGTCAGATTTGTTTAGCCCATTTGGCCCTGATGCTTCACAATGGAAAGTCAGCTGACCATGCTAGTTCAAGGGTGGTGCCTGATTAGCTTGGCACCTCCAGGCACCAAGCTAATCAAGCACTACTCTTAAACTAGCATGCTTAACTGATCTTTTACAGATGATAAGCAGACATTTATGGCAGCTGCAGTTTCCAACAGACAGAAAACTTTGGGCTGTGCATGTTAAATGCAGTGTTTGTGAGTATCGGTCAAGTCTTTTGTACAATACAATACAATACAATAATACTTTATTAATCCCTCACGGGGAAATTCACTGTCTGCCCATACAACACATGGCATCATCAATCACTCATTAAAAAAAAAAAAAAAAAAAAAATTAAATAACCCATAACACTCAATTAAAGAAATGAATTGTAACAGACATATTGTTACCTTTGAATAACAATAATAATAATACTAGTAATAATACTGAGAGGACTAGTACTAAGGACGGAAGAATGTTGACCGACACTATCTACTGATATTACTGTTGAAAAGGGTAACAGCCTGAGGGACAAAAGAGTTGGCATAACGTGATGTACGACTTTTGGGTACTCGGAGTCTGCCACTTCGTTCGATACGTCTGCTGTCAAATTCATATTTAAGTGGATGTGTTTTGTCATCAAGAATGTCAGCCAATTTGTTCGTAATCCGTCTGTTGTACAGTGTGTCCAAATTATCCTGTGCCCTACCAATCACCCCACCCCCTTTCCGGATTACTTTGTTAAGACGATCTTGGTCTCTGTTACATAAATTTCTCCCCCAGCACGTCAGTCCAAAAGTTAAAATGCTAACAATACTGGAGCAGTAAAACATCTGTAAAAGCTGAGTGCTTACATGAAATGATCTGAGCTTTCTCAAACAGTAAAGACGGGTATGCGTTTTTTTCACAATAGCATCTGTGTTTTGTTTCCAGTTGAGCGCGTTGTCAAAAAGAACACCTAAATACTTGTAGGACTCTACACGCTCAACTTCTGTTCCCTTGATAACAACAGGACCGGGATGCTGTTTTTTATTCCTGAAATCTATGACCATCTCTTTTGTTTTGCCAACATGTAATTCAAGGTAGTTTCTATCGCACCACTCTACAAAGTCATCGATCTCTTGTCGATAGTGTCTGTCGTCCTCATCTGTAATCAGACCTGTCAGTGCCGTGTCATCAGCGTATTTGTCCATGACACAGTCGTCATGAGTAGCTCTACAGTCTGCTGTGTACAAAGAAAACAAAAAAGGCGACAGGACAGTCCCCTGTGGTGCACCGGTGTTGGTAAAAAGTACATCTGAGATTAGATCCGAACTAATTCTGATGTACTGTGGCCGGTTAGTGAGATAGTCCAAAACCCAAAGAATGGTAGAGGCATTTATGTTCATATGGACTTGTTTGGAGGTGAGTATGTGTGGCTGAATGATGTTAAAAGCAGACGAAAAATCATAGAACATCAGTCGAATGGAGGCTCCTGGGTTCTCTAAATGAGAGTAGATGTTGTTTACAACATGCAAAATGGCATCATCAACACCTCTTTGCCTTCTGTAAGCAAACTGAAAGGGGTCCATAAAATCTGCAACCTGTATTTTAAAATGTGAAAGAACAGCCCTCTCAAAAACCTTCATGACACACAAGGTAAGAGCAACTGGTCTTAAATCATTCATCACAGATACAGTTTGCTTTTTTGGCACGGGGACAATACAAGAGGTCTTCCATGAACAGGGAACGACACACTGGGTAAGTGACATGTTAAAAATATAGCAAAGAATTCGGTACAGTTGTGCAGCGCATAATTTTAACACATTTGATCTAACACCATCTGGCCCAGCCGCTTTGTTTGGGTTGGTATGTTTAAGTACGCTAAGCACCTCCTCCTCAGTCACCACAATCACTTCACTTTGCATGTGTTTAGGTCCACTAACTAGCATTTCCTTGACCTGTTCCCTCTCATGCTCAAAATCATGACAATCAAATCTTGCATAGACCTGATTTAAGTCGTTGGCATAGTCCGTAGTTTTGCTCAAAACCGGAACAGCTTTTTGCTTCTTGTTCCCACTCATCAGATTTATACCCTCCCACACACGTTTCATGTTACCAGTCTCAAACTGTTTTTCTATCTTTTTTCGATATGCTTCCTTCCCCTTCCTAAGCTCCCTTTTCAGTTCTTTTTGTACTGTCCGTAACTGTTCTTTGTTCTTGTCTTCAAAAGCTTTCTTCTTTCTGTTTAAGACCTCCTTGATGTGCTTCATGACCCAAGGTTTGTTGTTGGAATAGATTTTAACAGTTTTAGGCACAACACTGTCTATGCAGAAATTTATGTAGCTGCAAACTGTGTCAGCCAGCACGGCAACGTCACTTGTAGTGTCAGTAAAAACATTCCACTCCGTGAAGTCAAAGCAACCTTTCAGGGCCTCTTTAGCTGCTGTGGACCATTTCTGTACTGTCCTGGTAAGCGGCGGCTCGCGTTGTACGCGTGGTGTATACCGTGGCATGAGTTTAACCAAGTTATGATCAGATCGTCCTAGAGGCGGCATCAGAACAGCGACGTACGAATCTCTGACATTACACCAAAACACGTCAAGAGTTCGGTCCCCTCGTGCTGTACACGTCACTTGCTGGTGGAACCCCGGCAGAACATTCTTCAAATTACAGTGATTGACGTCACCCGTGACACACTTGATGGCATCGGGCGCGCGAGTGTCAAGGTCGTGTAGATGGTTAGCGATGATATCGGCGGCTCTTTTCTCGTTAGCTGATGGTGGTACGTACACATTCGTTACTAAAACGTGTGAAAATTCCTGCGGAAGGTAGTAGGGGCGTGCGCTCACTGTCATAATTTTAACGTCTGGCTTCGCATTATAAATGTTTACATTTTGAAAGTAGACCTTCCTTTTCAACTTGCAGCCGCGCACATTTTGCTCTGACCGATTGACCTTTTCTTTCATACTAATTTGAATGACCCCTCATAAAGGTCAAGGGTCACAAGAGGTTGGCAATTTTGATAGAATTGTAGTTTTTATAAAAGTTTTTGCAAACTTTTTAGATTAGTGCATTAGATTCGCTGATTTCTGAGAAATTTAAATATGAGAATCCACGAAAAAAATATATTTCCCAGAAAAAAATTCAGGGGAAAAAAATTAAAAAGCGCCAGTGGTATCTGTGGAGCGGTGTTCGCGATTTCCGGAAGCTAGCTGACGACATTGAGTCACAAGATCTTGTGTAAACTCTCTTTCGCGAGAGCAGGAAGTCGCCATTTTGTCTACCCGAGAAGGCAAAATGTCAGCCTAGCTCTGACATTGTGCATCAGCAAGACACTGCAAAAGTGAAAGAGATCGACAAAAGCTGTATGAACAAGTGGTCTTGGTCATGTTTGCAAGCTGGAGGAAGCAGGGGAAGCTTACCGTTCCCTTCGTTGTGTCAAAGTTCCTCACACCTACCCCAACCCCCCCCCCCCCTCCACCCCCCTGCCGAGAATTTCATGGATTTTTTATTTTTTTCAGTAGGAGCCCTGTTAGTGGTTTCCTCACAAAAGTTAAGGGTCACCGTGGTCCAGAAATTGGTTTTAAAAAAGCCATATTTTGACAAAAACTGTTTTTTCTCAAATGCTATTTTCAGCTTCAAACCCAAACTTTTTACAGAGATACCTGATGGTAAGGCCTTTCTATGCAAACTAATTTGAATGACCCCTCGGAAAGGTCAAGGGTCACAAGAGGTTGGTAAGTGTGTGAAAAATGCCAGTTTTTGATAGAATTGTAGTTTTAAATCAGAGTTTTTGCATACTTTTCAAACAAGTTTGGCGTAACGGTGGCTAATGATAACACCTTTCTATGCATACTGATTTAGTCAACACCTTGCAAAAAGTCAAGGGTCATGGTGGGTTGACAAAAGCCAACCCTTGTGCTAAGACTCTTGAACACTTGATCATTTATTTCTTAAAAAACATTACCGATGACATTACTGTCAGGAAGGATCTACTAGCTCACGCAATTTTAGCCTAGGGACCCGTTGTGCTCCCACACAACCCGGGAGGCACTCAGGGATCCCCAAAACAGGGCCATGAGTAGTCTCCCGTGCCCATCCGGTCCCGTACCGCGTGGTGTGCCAAACCAGTCAGTCTACTTAGCTCGCAGCGTTAGGACGTGTTTTGGGCCTACGGGACTTCTCTGTGTTGGTGCGACTGGTTTCTTCGCCGGTCGCCTTGGACTTCTTTCTTGGACTTGGACTTAGCCTTCTACGTGTGCTTAGTTTCCCAGAGACTTTTCCTTTGTGGTGCTTCCTTCTGGAAGAAACGTGTGACTGTGCTGGAGCGGCGTTTCGTGTTCTTGGGATTCTTTGACTTCCGGCCGTTTCCCGCAGTTTGTTGGTGGAGTGTTTTTCCTCCCTGCCCCGCTGAGAAAATGGAAAGGTAAGGCCTCGGTCTTTGCCTGCGTCCCGCCCGGGGTCGGGCGTCGGCTTCGACTGTGGAATTTTGTTTGCTTCCTTCATTTCGCTCGCCACTCATCGCGTTTTTGCTCGTATTCATGTGCGGGACCACGTGGTTCCCACGCCTGGTCGCTTCTCACGTCTGATGGTGTGTTGCAGCTACCAGGTTCGTACCTGCGTTCAGTGCAGCGACTTTCAGTGGCCAAGCGATCGACACCCAGTGTGCCTCCCTTGTTCTCGCTGCGACTCCGACCACGCTTGCGATGTTTGCGCCTTTTGGCCGGAAGAGTTATGGTCACAGCTGTGGAGTTTTTATCGGCGAGATCATCTGACACTGACACTGAATCGACCGCCTACCATGGTGCACCTCTCCTCACGGCGAGTAGTGACTGACCACGCCTGCTCTGACTTGGGGAAACGTGTTGCACACGACCACCTACGTGCTAGGACTGTCTCCGCTTCAGTGACCGCACCGAGAGTGCCCTCTGACTCCCGCAGGGAGTCCCCCAGCTGGCAGCGTGCCCCCCTCGATGAGGCTCAGCCGCAGAGACTTTCAAGTAAGTCCGTTGACTCCTACGCTAAGTCACATTGCCGGTAGTGTGCCCCCCTCCTTGAGGCTCGGCCGCTACCATCTTTGTCACACCACTCTCCTTCTTCTAGCGGTTCTGACGTTCCCCCCACCTACTAAGCCCGCCTCTGAGGCTTCAAGCCGGCAGTGTGCCCCCCCCCCCCCCCCCCCCCCCCCCCATGTGGCTCGGCCGCAGCGACCTTCTATTAAATCCGCTGACTCCCACGTTGAGTCAACTGGCCTGCAACGGGCCCCCCTCCTTGAGGCTCGGCCGCAGCGACCTTTGTCGCCCACTTGGAGACTTACGCGCACTTCCTCCTTACCTCTCGATTCCAGGACTTACCAGCGCCTTCGTTCACCGGATGGCTTCCCCTCGATGACCATTGCGCCGCACTGTGATGACAGACGCAGCCCTCGGCTCGCCTTCCCCTCCACTTCTTCTCGCACCTCAGGGCCGCATTCCCCAGTCCTCTCACCTCGGCGTTCATCCCCGCAGTGGGTTCTTCCACCCGCTTGCCGTGCCAGTCCTGCTCTCCGCTCTCATCTCATTGCAGTCGCTCCCCTCGGGTTAGGCTTCCGCCTCGCTCCTGTGCCCCCTCGCCCCGGCGCTCTTCGCCCCCGGCTTCATTCCGTCTACGCCTGTTGAGCCCCCGTGTTTCACGGCCCCCTTCCTCCCACAGGTCCTTACGTCGTGCCCCTCCTTCCGAGTCTCCCTCCCCTGTAGTTTTCCCGCGCCCTGCTCACTGGTCTTCACGCCGCCCTGTTGACGACGAGACCATCAGCCTGCTCCCAGAAGACTCTGTCTCGGCGCTTCTCGGCCCTCTTAGTCGATCGCCCACCCCTTCAGATGACCCCATGTCTCCTGCAGCCGACTCGGCCCCCCGTGCGGAAACTCTTCGCTCGCTGGACGAAGCAGCGCATCTCATTGTGGCCTGTCTACCCCCGGAATCCTGCCCCCCTTCTCCACCGCTCAAGAGAAAAGCTTCTGCCTTCGTCGATGCTGGCCGCCAGGTTAAGAAATTTAAGTCACTCCCCCAGCCTCCGAGTTTTTGAGACCTTCTGGATGCCTTCTCTACCCACCTTCAGCGGGACACGACCAATAGCGACGTCTTCTTCTCCAACCGTAGGTGGCCTGCCGGACTCGACATTGCCTTCCGACAGGAATGGTACGCGGGGCATTCACAGTCCTTCTCCTGTCCCCTTCCCCCGGTCGACCCTCCGGCCTTGGTTCAAGCGGGCAGCTCTACATTCCTGAAGTGCTGTATTCCCCGCGGTTTACACAAGACGGCGTCCCTGGTACGGAATTCCCTGGCCTGCTCAGGTTTCCTGGAGCTCCTGACCCAAGCCCTCATCTGCCGAGTCAAGGAGTCCTGGCACCCTTTTTTCTCGCCTCTGTTGGAGGACCTTCTAGCCCTTTCTGTAGCAGCTAACCGGGCGGCTTACCACTCCTCAGTCAACTCCATGGCGGCGGCCGCCAATTGTGACTTATTGCGACACGACCTAGTGCTCCAAGCCTGCCGCAGACTATCGTCCGATGTCCAGACTCAACTTCGTCGCACTCCCCTCAGCGGTCCTCTCCTCTTCGGCCCCACCTGGCAGTCAGTTCGAGACGCTAATAAGGATCAGTGGCCCAGCGCCTCCGCCCCCTCGCGCTTTCAGGCAGCCCGCAAGGCCGTGGGTCGTGCCCTGCGTTTCTCCAGACCCTATGCTTCAGCCCCCGCTGCTCACCCCTGTCAGACCCATCAAGTGCCTGCCTTCGGCCGTCCCCGCTTTGGCCGTAACCCTGTCCCCGCTTGGCCCAAGCCTGCCCGCCGCCCTGGGTGCAGGAGGGCCCCCTGACTTTCTCCAGCCTCAGCCCCCCGTTGACCATCCCGGGGTCCCCGGTCGGCGGGAGGCTAGCCCTCTACAGCGAAGTGTGGCGTTCGCTGTTCCCAGACGACTCCTGGGTCCTCTCCACCATTTCCGAGGGCCTGCAGATTTCCTTTCGGTCTCCACCACCACTCCAACACTCCCCCTTGTGGACTGAGATGCCGTCCGATCAGCTCCGAGCCGACGCCCTTCGCGCCGAGGTGGCCACTCTCATGCGGAAGGATGCCATAGAGGTAGTCTTGCGACACGACTCCCCAGCCTTCTACAGCCGCCTCTTCGTGGTGCCCAAACCGGGCGGCAAGTGGCGTCCGGTCGTCGATCTCTCAGCACTGAACAGATTCATCACGGCCCCGTCCTTTCGGATGGAGACAGCCAGGGCCCTGCGGGCCTCTGTGCAATCCTTTGACTTCGCCGTCAGTCTGGACCTGGCCGATGCGTACCTCCATGTTCCCATGCACCCAGCCTCCCGATGGTACATACGCTTCGCCGTCGATGGGACCCTTTACCAGTTTCGGGCACTACCTTTCGGACTCAACCTCAGCCCCTGGGGCTTTACCCGCATCGTCGATGCTGTGGTTGCCAAGGCCAGACAGTCGTCTTCCAGTCCGATTTCCAACTACCTGGACGACCTCCTTGTCACGGTTAGTGACTGTTTTGACAGTGGTAGTCGAAAGTTACCGAAGCACCGGTCAGTGTAGGAATAGTGAGTTGTTTTCATGTTGGTAGAGACGGGTTAGTGTTCCTTGTTTTGCACGTGCGGGGCGCGTTAGTGGATACGGTAGTGTGTTCACTGCCGAGTTTACCTTGTCGGTAGCAAGGGAATAATAGTTTAGTTCGCAGCTGTACTCAGTTAGACCAGGTTGTCTTGCCCAGCTGACTGTTGGTAGTCAGCGACTGACCGTTTGTGAGAGTCAGTGACACAGCGCCGGTCCAGTCCCGTGGTCGTTGGAGGCCGGAGACTGGGGTTATTGTGCCTGCGGGTGTGGGCGTTTGTGACGGGTTGCAGAGGAGGTAAGTGCGTTAAAAAACCCGCGTGCGGATGTTTTGTCATGTTATGGTTGTTATAGGTGTTTTATACTATGTGCTAGGTCTAGGGGTGTCGTGGGGGGAAAAGGAGAGTAGAACTCGATGGGTGTTAAAGGGAAGTATTGTTTTGGCGTTATTGTTTGGTTCTGTAATTATTAGTTGTTTTTAACTGTTTAGCGAAATGTTGCATTGGTTAGTGGAATGTGTTAGTGAAATCTTGTATTGGCTGGTGTGAAAGTGCAGAGGATGTTATGAAGGTTTATATGTAGTGTTTGAGAACTTTCGTTGTTTTGGTTCATGTTTAAATTTTGGAATGATTTGGAAAGCACGTGTCATATGAGTGAAGGTCAAGTGCTTGAATGGTTAGTGGTAGTGTTTTTGTAAACCAAGCAGGGTGGGTATGGTGGTTAGCTGGTTTTAGGACCCTCTGGTTTACGTTACTTACGGGGCCGTTTAGGCTTCTGCTTTTGTTTTGCATTTTTGACGTTCGGGGTCGGGACCGGTTGGAGGGCCGACAGGCATTAGGACCAACCACGCCTCGCTGGACTGAGTGTCGGCGTGGAAGGGGCATGGTCGTCGGTACTGCCGAACCCGCCGTGTCACCATTGCAACCAGACCTTGCGCCAGGGAAACGGAGAGAGAGAGAGAGAGAAGACCCGCGAAGCTGTACGACCGTTAAGGAAGCCGGACGGGAGGGATCCACAGGCGTTCATTGAATACCACGGTGGTCCCATTCTAACCACGGTGGTCCCATTCTTATTCAGCTTTCTGTCACTCACTCTGCCTTGGTGTAGTTACATGATTCTTGTATAGGAACAGTATATTGTAAATAACGTTTTCCAGCTGTCAGTTCGGAGGGCTGTAACCCGACTTTTTATTGTTATTGTGGAGCAACAGTGCTGCGTAGCGTGGGGGAGTGTTTGATTCCACCACTCGATGCAATGCTGATGCTGTGGAAGTAGTATTAGCCTTGGTTTAGTTTTTCCTTTTGTTTTTGTTTTTCTTTTTTTTTCCCCGGGAGGGGGAGGGGAGTAGGGGGTAGGGAGGGGAAGTGTCGGTGGGAAGTGTGGGAAGGAAAGAAAGGGGGAATAGTTAGTATAATAGTAATAAAGATTGAGTGTGCGTGTAAAGTAAATGTGTTGTGTTGCTTGTGCTGAGCTGTAACCTGTCTTGAGGCAAGACGCTAGGGTTCTTTATCTATCTCTTTCTTCTCTCCTACTCCTAACCTTCATTCTCGTCTATCTCTCTAGTCGGGACATTTGGGGGTTCTACTTCTATTCTGTCTTTCAATCTCGTCTGTCCCTCCCTAGTCGTGACACTCCTTCTGAGGAACCAGTCGGAGACCTCCCTTTTGACGGACAGAGATGCGCTGCTCCGGTTGTTGTCGCGATTGGGATTTCTAGTCAATGCAGGCAAGTCGGACCTCGCTCCGTCACACCGGTTTATACACCTCGGCATGAAATTTGCAACCGACCTCAACAGAGTGAGTCTTCTGGAACCTCGGATCCACAAGTTAGTCGCCCTAGCCAGCCAGATAGCTCAGGAGGAGGCAGTCCCTGCCAGAGTCTGGCTTCAGCTTCTGGGCTTGATGGCTGCAGCGGCGGACCTACTTCCTCTCGGTCGTCTTTACTCCCAACCGCTACAGCTGCACCTCCTTCTCCATTGGCGTCCGTCCTCCAGCGACCTTGCCGCCCTGGTTCCGGTGACTCAGATCCTTCGTCCCCATCTGCGGCGCTGGACGGACATATCGTGGCTCGCTTCGGGAGTTCCCCACGCCTCGCCGCCTCCTCAGCTCTCGCTATGCGTGGATGCCAGTCTCTCCGGGTGGGGTGCTCACCTCCTTCCGAGTTTCCTCACAACGTCCGGCCGCTAGCCTCCGGACCTGACGGACAAACACATCAACTGGTTAGAACTGGAAGCAGTTTGGCGGGCCCTAAGCGCGTGGGAGACACAGCTCCGTCACCAGACGCTACTCACACGGAATGGACACTAAGACCGGACATCTTTCGGATGATCTGCGATCACTGGGAGACACCGATGATCGACCTCTTCACGACGAGGTGGAACCACCAGCTTCCCCTCTTCGTCTCCCCGATCCCAGACCCCCTAGCATGGGCAGTCGACGCGCTCTCCATTCCGTGGGACGGACTCGTCGCTTACGCCTATCCCCCGATGGTTCTCGTCCCCAAAGTCCTGCTCAAGCTCAGAGGATGCACGGCGGTTTTGTTGCTGGTAGCCCCGTTCTCCTGGAACAGATCTTGGACCACCGACCTGCTCAGTCTTGCCACGGACCCCCCTCTGCTGCTGCCCACCCCGAGCATGATGCTCAAGCAACCGTGCCAGCCGCTGTTCCACCCATGCCCGGAACGGCTTCTCCTTCACGCCTGGCGATTGTGTGGCAAGCCCTCGCCGCAAGAGGCTTCTCGAGTGCAGCAGTGGAAGCAATCGCTACAGCCCGCAGACCCTCAACCAGACGCGTCTATGAGGGAAAGTGGTGAGTACTACGGTCCTGGTGCGCCGACCAGCAACTCTCCCCCACCGAACTGACTACTCCCCAGCTCACTGACTTCTTCCTCTGGCTCTTTGGCGACCAAGGCTTGGCTCCCATCATGATACCTGTCCATGATTGCGGACACTTATAGACACCTCGGCCGCCCGAACCCCAGCGATTGCAAAGACCTCGCCGACCTCATGATGCACTTTGACCTGCAGCGTCCAGTTTCCCGATCTCTGATTCCACGCTGGGACCTACCCTGGGTGCTGACCTGGCTTAATTTCGACAGGTTTGAACCGCTGTCCCTGGCCGGTTTGCAGATGTGACGCGGAAGACCTGCTTCCTGTTGGCCCTCGCCACGGCGGCACGAGTAAGCGAGCTACACACGCTTTCAACACACCCTGCCTGCCTGCAGTTCCGGATGGACGGCTCTGTGCAGTTTCTCACCGACCCTTCCTTCCTTGCCAAGAATCGTCCCCCCTTGACTGCTCCCCAGGTCATCACCATTCGGCCTCTGAAGGGAGTTAATTTTACTCGGGAGACCAGGCAGCAAGATCCAGTGCACGCCCTGCGAATCTTTCTTCACCGATCCAAGCCCGTCCAGAGAGAACGGTCTCACCTCTTTCTGCCACTGACTACAGGCAGAGCTGACATTACCGCCCAGACGATATCTTCCTGGCTGCGCTGGGTTATACGGTCTGCCTACCAGGACCTCTCCCCGCAGGGAGCTAAGAGGTTTAGGATTTGCGCACACGAGGTTAGAGCCATGGCTACGAGTGTTGCATTCGACCGCAACTGTGCTGTCAAAGACATCGTGGCCGCAGTAGGCTGGCGGGTAGAGTCAACCTTCGCCCGCTTCTCCCTCCGGGATCTGGCAGGCCAGCGAGACAACCTCGCCCTTATGGGGGACATCGCCACGGCGCAACAGTCCCTCCCGGCGCCATAGGTACTACTTAACTAAAATTGTCGGGAGTTTGCGATCAGGACCGGGGGTGTGCCTAAGTCCCTCCGGTGGTGTTCTTGCACTGTTTAGCGGCACCCTCCTCCTTTTCGCAATTCTTCCTGACAGTAATGTCATCGGTAATGTTTTTGAAGAAATAAATGAATTTTTCTCTAAAATGTAATTTTTCGAAAAATACCGATGACATTACTCGGACGACCCTCCCACCTGCCCCGCTGGCCGCTGGTAAGCTAAGTATCATGACTGGTTTGGCACGCCACGCGGTACGGGACCGGATGGGCACGGGAGACTACTCATGACCCTGTTTTGGGGATCCCTGAGTGCCTCCCGGGTTGTGTGGGAGCACAACGGGTCCCTAGGCTAAAATTGTGTGAGCTAGTAGATCCTTCCTGACAGTAATGTCATCGGTATTTTTTTTTTAAAAGACATTTTAGAGTAAAATTCATTTTATTGATCTGTCTGAAAGGTAAAGGTCACACTTGTGTTTTGTTCACACATGTGAGCCATACAAGCTTTGCCTTTCTTGTTTCAGTATGGTCAAATCATCATGCTGGCAGCAGGCACAGGGATAGCCCCTATGGCTCAGCTGATACAGAGCATGTTGGCCAATGAAGAGGACGAAGGGAGGATTCGCCTGATTTATGCCTGTCATAGCTATGACCATATTCTGATGAGGAGAGAAATTGCTGAGTGGCGACAATTTTGGAACTTCTCTGCTTTGTTTGCTCTCAGTCAGGTATTGATAATAATAATTATTATAATAATGTTGATATCTTTAGGTGCACTAGATGCTTTACATATTACACTAATAAAATATAAACTTAAAATATCGTCCAGCCATACCAGTCAGACAGGAACACAGATGGCTGGTTTTATGCTGGCAACGTCGGATGAATGTTTACATTGTTGTGATTTCTGCAAGGTTACATGGTGACGAAAGCCTGGCCCCACCTCACCCCCTTGTACTCTTGTAAAGTGCAGTTTTGTCATAGTTAACTGATGTATTTATCTGGGTGACAAAGACAACAACAGTAGAGTACATGGGACAGAGTTTGTAAAATGCTGTCCATCCTGATGACAGACAATTTGAAATCCTAGCTGTAAGCCTGAAACAGACCATACCTTAAGTTAGCAGCAAGAGACAGATTCAGTATTCTAATAATAATAATAATAATACCGTTATTATATAGGCGCTTTTTCTCAATTTTTGGGCAAATCGACTCAAAGCGCCGTGAACTGAAACCCAACATGCACACTCAGGTAACACACGGATTTTTACGCCATTTAAGACAAACACAGTACAAGACAGACGAAGGGCCAGTTCAGCTACTGAACTTACAGAGATTTTTGATCGCTTGTATTTGAAATTTGTAAAGTGGCCTGAAAGCGGTACCAAAGTGTGGGGGGTGGGGGGATGAAATGAAACTCAGGAGTCGCAATGGCAGTAAAAATGCATATGACTTGGAAAGAAAAAAAAAAGGGGGGGGGGGGGGGGGGGCGATTAGACCTTTCCATTTTGGGCCAGAAGAATATTAAAAAATGTGCGTGTTTGTGGGGGGGGTGGGGGGGGGGGGGGGGGGGGGGGGTGATTTAATCATTAGGGTAAAAATTTAAAAGATTCTGTGGGTCATCTCCAGCATGCATTGTGTGTTTGAAGACACCTCCCGAAAATGTGTAAGGTCTCTAAAATAAAATGCTTGATATACACCCCCCAAAATGCAATAATGGTGACCCTTGAAACTTGTAAACTGTACAGATCCCTTCCATGTATGTCAGATTGTTGTTTCCCAGTGCTGGGACCTGATCAGACTTGGCGTGAAAGTATTTGACGATGATTATTTTTTTGCATACTGTTTTCTACTCATGCATTGGCCTATGGTTTTAAACCTTACAACTTTGAGCCATATAGTCCAAAATCACAGACCAGCACACAAATGATGTTAACCCATAAGCCCTGACATGCTACAACAGGAAGTGGATTGACCCTTATAGTTCAAGGGTGTTATCAGAATAGTGTGTTGCCTACAGGTGCCACACTGACACCACCCTTGAATTATCATGGTTAATCTGTCACCAGAACTTTAATGTAGACCTCAAGGCTTAAAGGGGCACTCCTGACCTTTTTTAATGCTTCAGTTCGCAAAAGATTGCTTCTGATAGGCGATGGTAGCTGACGTCATAACTATTCTATACGACCTTAGGTCATCTGCATAATTATAACCATTCAGAGACAAGATGGCGGATGAACCAGCGAAGAAAAAAATAAAGTATCGGTCGACTCGCACTGGTTGACAATGACAGACTCGGAATTGAAGAGAAGAAAGGAAGAGAGACAAGATACCCCTAAGTAGAACTGACACATCCGGAATCTGTCGCTTTCCTGCTATGTGAATCAGTAAGTAATCTACGATCTTTGTCGATCTTCCTATAGTTCCGCGAGCGCTAGTGATTTTCAGAATTCATGATTTTCAGTAAAAATTTATCTCTTACTGATTTCGCAAGATTTTAAACCTGTTTTATCATAAAGTTATGAGCTAGTTCATCAAATTTGATGCTGTAAGGATCTGAAAACTACGGTGTGTGTCAAAATTGCGGACTGACATCGCTGGTCGTGACACGTTTTTGTCTGTGCAGGCTCTTATTCACTCGATTCACAGAGGTAGTGTTTGTGCTGGGATGGTGCATTTGTCGTTTCCAGAGATGCTTTCAGTTACGTAGACTTCGGTGTGTGAGATGTGAAATTGCAGTGCAGAAAGTGGGTATAAATACCACTGTTCTGTTTCGTGTTTCCGAGGGATAAAGGATCAAAGGTCAAACTAGGCTCCGTGGACACTGGCTCAGTCGCTTGGCGCGGAGACCAAGTCAAACAAGCCACGCCCCCAGCTTGATCGTTACTAGTAGCAGGTCAAGCGGAACCGGCATTGTGATTTTGACAGCATAGCGAGTATGGAAGGTTTATTTTACACTCTTGTGGAAAATTATGTCAAAGGGATGCCGGAGAACATCAGTAAATGTGTACACTGACACGTGTGTACACCACACCGATGACCTCGTCTGCAGTATTGACTGGGTTCTGCCTTGTGACGTAGGCTAGTAAATATGCACAAATTCAAAACGAGGCCGATGCAGATAATAATCTGCGCTCTCGGGTACAAAAACAACACACCCTCCAAACGATGAATTTCGACATTTGGCATTGTATTTACATCATAAAGCTCTAAGTTAGGACACAAAGTACCCATACATAATACTGTCAGCAGTATCTGTTGCAGACAGTTTTCTGACTGAGATGCTTGATCCTGGGGAAAATAACTTTAAAGGATATCTAAACAAAATGGTAATTTCATCCTCCGGATGTAGTGAGTGCTAGAAGTTTAACCCTTTTAGCCCCAAGGTCCCACTTCTCAAATTTTAGAGGTGTTGCCTAATGACTATGTACCAGTTGCCAGAGATGGATTGACCATGATAATTTAAGATTAACTAATCTGGCACTACCCTTGAATTATCATGGTCAATCCATCTCCTGCTGTAGGAACTCGGAGCGAAATGGGTTAACAATGTACCTTTTTGTCCAGGAACCATCTGATGACATGAACAAAAGGCAGCAGTACTTACATGGAGAGGAGATTCACCATGGGCGAATACACCAGGACCTATTGCTTCGGGAGCTTGGTGATAGCTGGGAAAGTACACGAGTCTTGGTGTGCGGTACACGATCGTTTGACACAGACATGCTGCAGGCATTGCGGACAGTAGGGTTTCCAGAGACACAGGTGTTCAAGTTTTAGTTTTGTAGGATGAACATGTGTACTGTGCAGTTGTATACTTGTTTGTGATTTTGGGCCTGAGGTTCGGAACCTTATTATACACAATCACAAAACAGGGTCTAAAGTCAAAGATGAGCATGGTGTGTTGAATCGTGAAAAAGACTGCCTGTGATGAGATTTTCTTTGCTGCTTGTTCAGTGTTACACACCTGTAACTGATCTGTCGTGTTCTTTTGAACAAAAGCAGTATCACTTTGAACTGCATGCAGTCTGCACAGGCAACAAAACAAAAAAAAACGGCTGCACACAGCATGGATGCATAGAGTGGAAGAATAGGGACATCTGTTGCACCTCTGCTGGAATCTGGCTTGAAAGACCTCCCTTCGGTTGTAGTGCTTGGATATTATCGTTGATGCTAGGTACTGTCTGAACTATTTAACCCCCTTGTGCATGCTGCCACTGGTACTCTTCACAATACCTGTGGCTGCATGCACAAGGGATTATGAAAGGTTAACCCTTTTCATTTCTGATACATTTTTGCTTGAAATAAGTTTGACTGTGATAGCTCAAGGGTGGTGCCAGAATAGTTTGGCGCTTTTGGCACCAAGCTATTCTGGGACCACCCTTGAACTGAAATGGTTACTCTGTCTCCTAATCTGTAATGTAGCCTTCATCGGACACTAAGCAAACTTTAAAAATCAGCCTCAGAATGTAATGGATTAAAGCCACGGATCGCGTTATATAAACTAAATGAAAGTTCCTGAAAAAAAGAGTAGACACAGGAAACATCTTTGGCTCACAAATCAACACTGTAAACATCTGTGGCTCACAAGTCAAACGCTTTTTGGCTCACGTGCAAAGCAAAAGTGAGTATGTTTTGGGCCAGTGGTCGTCCATCCACCGTCGTCCGTGGTAAACTTTAACGTGGGCATTTTCTTGGAGACTGTTCAAGCCACATTCTTCAAACTTAGCCCAAGGATACTTTGTGGTAAGACCTTTCTAAACATATCAATTTGAGTGACCTCACAAAGGTCAAGGTCACAGGGGACCAGGAAATAGGTCAAAAATCGCTATATTTTGACATTTTTTTTTTTTGCAAATACTATTCACAACTTCAAACTCAAACTTGGTACAAAGATGCCTGATGGTAAGGCCTTTCTATGCGTACTAATTTGGTTGATCCCTTGGAAGGTCAAGGGTCACAAGAGCTCAGGAAATAGGTGAAATATAGCCATATTTTCAAAAAAGATGTTTTTTCTCAAATACTATTCACAACTTCAAACCCAAACTTGGTACAGAGATACCTGATGGTAAGACCTATCTGTGCATGTTAAGTACTAATTTGGATGGCCCCTCAGAAAGGTCAAGGATCACAAGGGCTCAGGAAATAGGTCCGAAATAGCCATATTTTGACAAAAGATGTTTTTTCTCAAAATATTATTCACAACTTTAAACCCAAACTTGCTACAGAGATACCTGATGGGAAGACCTTTCTATGCACACTAATTTGGTTGATCCCTCTGAAAGGGTCATGAGAGCTCAGGAAATAGGTCTAAAATAGACATATTTTGATAAAAGATGTTTTTTCTCAAATACTATTCACAACTTAAAACCCAATTTGGTACAGAGATACCTGATGGTAAGACCTATCTATGCATACTAATTTGGATGACCCCTTGGAAAGGTCAAGCGTCACAAGAGGCCAGCAAATGTGTGTAGAATGCTGATTTTTTTATAAAATTGTAGTTATTCCCCAATTTTTGCAAATTTTTCAACCAAATTTGGTACAAAGATAGCTGATGACAAGACCTTCCTATGCATACTAATTTAGTCGATTCATCACAAAGGTCAAGGGTCACGGGGGTTGACAGATGTGTGAAAAATGCATACATTTTCAGAAAACATGGATTTTGCTGCTGCAGAAGCCAGCCCTTGTCACAAAGGTCACACATATGTAAATTGGTCATACACGTGAGCCATAATGGCTTTGCCTTTCCTGTTTTTTAGCAGTCCCATAAAGGGCCTTCTTGTCTGTATCCTGAGAGTTGTCAGGATTTCCAGTGAATGTGAGTCTGTTATCTGCATTGGCCAAATTCTGGACATAGTTTCACCTTACGAGGTAAGCCTTACATGTCCGTAGTCCAAATTCCAGACATAGTTTCACCTTACGAGGTAAGTCTTACATGTCCGTAGTAATTTAGCCTCGGCATGCAACAGCTTCAGCTGTCCAATGAGTCTTTAGAGCTATTAATGTACATCATCATCCCATACAGCAAACCAAGAAAATACTCTAGCGGAGGTAGGAATCTAACAGGGTACCAAAATTCCCCTTGCTCTGTCACTGCTGATTTTGTGTAAGACATTGGGGATTACAAAAAAAGGAAGGAACAAAAACCTTATCACTCCAAGACAAAGTGAAAGCATTCACAGCTACTGCTGCAGGGTCTGGTTTGTATGAAACATACATTGGAAACTGATGATTTAGTCTAGAAGCAAACATATCTACTTCTGGTTTCACACTTAATAAATGTAGAACATCCTCCAAAATGTCAGATTTTAATCTCCATTCAGTATCACAAATTTCTTTCTTTGATTCTTTATCTGCTTCTATGTTGTCTTTCCCAGGCACATGGGCTGCAGACAGACAAAAGTTACATTTGATGCAGAACTGCCAAATTTCTTTTGTAACAGAGTTGCACTTTAATCCGTTACATCCTGATGCTGATTTTTTAAAGATTTGCTTATTGTCTTATGAAGACTACATTACAGATTGGGAGATGGATCAACCATTTCAGTTCAAGGGTGGTATCAGAATAGCTTGACGCCTGAGGCACCAAGCTATTCTGGCACCACCCTTGAACTATCATCCTCAAATTTATTTCTAGCAATTGTGTATCAGGATGAAAAGGGTTAAATAAAGAAAATCTCTCTTTACAAAAAAAAGAATTGATGCGCTGTCTTTCGTCACATTATAGCAGCATCCGTTCTAGCACTGATCACCCTCCCCTCACCCGAAAACTAAAACAAACTGAAAACAACACATCAGTGAACGTGTGTGTACGTCATCAGGATTTTTTTAGGTCCGTAATAGCAGTGTCATGTCGTGTCTGGTTTTGCTGGCTAATGAATGGTTAGTACCCATTTTTTATACACATACCACTGCGGTATTGTTATCCATCATAAGTCTGACATGGATACGAGTCTTGTCTCTAACAAGGGACTATAAGGCTAGAAGTGCAGCTTTTAACTCTAGAACATTTATGTTGTGCTTCTACTGAACTCCACTGGCCTGTTCTGCGCAGCTGACAGGCACCACCCCAGCCAGTCAAAGAAGCATCTGTATGTATGACTAGGTCTGGATCACCATAGTCAGGGTGTACATCATTGGAGGTTGACATGATAATTTCTTTCCACCATAGCATTTCTGACTTTGCTTCTTCTGAGAACAAACTACAGCATCAAAGTCTCCCCTGCTGAGCCATAGTTGTTATTCACATGATCTGATATCACCTTTGCAGTGGCAGATCACAACTGTTTACTTTTGCAAAGCACATGGTCATTATTGTGTATGCATCAAACCTGTGAACCTTAACTTCTTTTGGTCCTTGCTGCTAAAGCGAAACTTACATGTCCAGTTTTTATGCTCATAACCTACACTGATTGTTGTCTTGTAAACTCTGGTCCACAGCCATTCACATCTACACCCAAAACCAGACATTTTCAGCCTGAAAACTTCACATTCTCCGTTTTAGTATTATGTCTTTAAATGACTGTACCGGTATATTTATTAATCACTGCCCAGAAAGCAACATGCTTTAAGAGGGGCATGTTGACTGCAGTTGATACACACACGGTTGATCCACATCATTTTGTTGTAGCATGTCAGGGCTAAAAACCTCTTGAATGTAACCAGAAGCCTTCTAAATTAAACAAAAATGCTTATCATCGTATAGAATAGGAGGCGCACAAAGTATCATGAATCATCAGTCACTTATGAGACGGACAACAGCTGGGCAAGGCCTTGCAAAACATATCAGCAATAGCATTTAAGCAATTGTGTCCTTGTGTGTGCTTCCAGATAAAGACACGTGTTTTCATTCCCACATCACACTACCAATCTCTTGAACGCATACCGTACCATGTGACCTAGCTATAAAAACCCTTGTAGTGACTAGCAGACTTCTTGTGACACCAGTACAAAGTTACTTAGTGTTTGAAACAACAGGCACACTACTGGAGTTGTTTACAGGAAACATCTGCAGTAATATTGTGGAACAGACCACTAAAGAAATAATCTTTGTGGAATCGAAAGCACATGTGTGTCCTATGCGACTATTTATTGAAGAATTATAAAGTCTTGTGAGGCAAACAGTCACTCACCTCCTACATTGCGTTACTCTGACAATTTGTAGACAATGCTGCTGGTCATGCAAACGGCAACATCATGAAAGATCTTATATTATGTCCTAAGTCTATTATTACACGTGTATTCTTTTGACATCAGTCATGTCTGGCTTGATTCAGGTCAGAGAAGATTTCAGATTGAATTCTTTTATGAAAATAGTGGAGGAATAAAAGCAAATACTTTATTGGTAGCAGGGGTCTGCTGCATGGACCCTTGTAGGCCTGAGAGAGGTCAAAGGAACCATTGTACCCCTTAGGACTTTGGGGTACAATTGTTTCTTTGACAACCATCAGGCCTACAAGGGCTGTCCATGTAGCAAACCGCTGCTACCAATAACTTATATTGTTTGGCATCCTGTCTCGGAAGACAATGGAGTATATGCGCTTGCTGGGTCAGTCACTGGAGTGACCTCTCCAGGGCGCAAGCCTGGGCAAAGTGTATGGAGATCATGGGGTGCCCAGTCGTCAAGATCCCCCTCTCGGCCTCGCTGATGTATCCAAAGGAATGCAAAGCAGTACGTTTGGCACCAGTTTGGCTGCAGGAGCTGCCGGAACAGTGCGTGAATACAGGCAACTGTCTGCCTTCGGGGCTCCACTCCTGATTTGAAGGGTTTACTCCCCCACATTTGGCCGTTGGATCCAACCTGATCTCCTCCGTCCTCTAGCCGTTGGCTGTCAGAAACAGCTCATCCGCCTAGTGGTGCAATGTGAACACCATCCCCTCACGTGGTTTAGCCCACCAGCTGAGGTGGTTTGCCAGGGTGTGGCGCTTGGAGCCAACACGAGAGAGATTAAGGAGATGGATGAGGACCATTGATGCCCGTCCGTCCTATGTAGGACGCAGCTGCCAAACAGCAAAGGTGCTACCTCTATCCAGAGCCCCCCTACACCACAGAGCTTCAATGACCTGCATAAAACATAATAAAGTATGCACAATAAACTCGTTTGTTTCCTCAAAACACATTACCGATGACATGACTAACTGGAAATAGTCTACTTGCTTACCAATTTTAGCCTAAGACCCAAAGGGTCCCCCCAGGAGGCTCTCGGGGATCCCTGATAGGGACGAGAGAGCTTTCGGGGATCCCTAACAGGGACGAGAGTAGCCTCCCCTGCCCATCCGGTCAGGCGCCCGGTGGTGTCTCCTTTAGCCAGTTGTCTACTTCGCTGTTAGCGTTCGGACGCTTTTACCTGAGCCTCTGACCCTTGGAAAGACTGTGTACGGTTCGACCGTCCCTTACCGGCCTGCCTTCGCCTAGCCTCTCGTCTACCGCTTCTGGCGTGGCCTCCGTCTTCTCTGCTAGCCCTCGTCTGTGCCTCGTGCTCTTGGCTGGCCCTGGAACCTTCTAGGCTCCCGTCGTCGTCTCCCTGCCTTTCCGCCATGGACAGGTAAAGTCTCGGCCGTTTCCGACGTCTCGCCTGGCTGGGTCGGACGTCGGGCTTCGCTCGAGCTACTGTTGGTTTCTCTCCGCATTTCACGGTGAGTTTCGAGTGTTTCTTGATTTCAAAGCTTTATATGGCGGGGTTCGTTACCCGCCCCCGGTCGCCTTTCATGTTTGGGTATGGGCTGCAGTTATCTAGTGCGCCCCTCCCCAGTACGTCGACCTCCAGTGACCTACTGTCTGGTACTTTGTGCTTCGTCACTCTGCCGTTCCGCCATGGAAAGGTGGAGTATCGGCCACTTCCTACGTCTCGCCTGGCTGGGCCGGACGTCGGGCTGCGCTCGAGCTCCTGTTTGTCTTTGCATTCACTGTCAGTTTCGCGTGTCTCTTAATTTTCGAAGCCTTAAATGGCGGGGTTTGTTACCCGCCGCCGGTCGCCTTTCATGTTTGGGTTTGGGTTGCAGTTGCCAAGTGCGCCTCTTCCCCGTTCGGCGACTTCCAGTGACCTAGTGTCCGGTGCTTTGTGCTTCGTCCCTCTGCAGTTCCGCCATGTAAAGGTAAAGTCTTGTCCGCTACATACGTCTCCCCCGGCGGGGCCGGACGTCGTGCTTGGCTCGGACTTCTGTTTGTTTTCTCTCCGCATTTAACGGTGAGTTTTGCTCGTTAATTCGGAGCTTTATCTGGCGGCGTTAGTTGCCCGCCGCCCGTCACCTTTCATGTATGGGTATGTGTTGCAGTACCAAGTGCGTTGCTGCCCAGGACGGCGGCTTCCAGTGGCCTGGTGTCCGCCATACTGTAGACCGGGTGCCACCTGCTCCTCTGTCATCGGCTGCGCTGGCTGCCCTGCTTGACTGGAGGTTCTTGGTCTCTACTCCGGTGTTCCACCGCCGAGCGACCCGCGACTTCCGCCTCCTTGGGACCTTCCGCGGCACGGCGGAATTGTTCCAGCTGCCCTCGGACATGGGATAGCCACTCCTCTCGTCCCTGGTAAGTTTGTAGCTTATTCATAGACGCGTTAAGCCCGCTGACTCCTCCGGCGAGTCGCCAAGCTGGCTACGTGCCCCCCTCCCGTAAAAAGGAGCCCCGGGCACCGCGACCATGTCGCCTTAGTTCACGCGTCGGCCCCTCGGCCAAACCTCAAGCCCGCTGACTCCTCCGGCGAGTCGCCAAGCCGGCTACGTGCCCCCCTCCTTGAGCCCCGGGCACCGCGACCTTGGTCGCTAATTAGTTAAGCGTCGGCCTTTGGCCCTTCTTCTAAGCCCGCTGACTCCTCCGGCGAGTCGCCTAGCTGGCTACGTGCCCCCCTCCTTGAGCCCCGGGCACTGCGACCTTGTCGCCTGTTACATACAAAAAAAAAAAAAAAAAAAGAAGAAGTTGACGCTTGGCCTCGCGGCCCCTCTTGAGCCCGCTGACTCCTCCGGCGAGTCGCCAAGCCGGCTACGTGCCCCCCTCCATGAGCCCCGGGCACCGCGACCTTGTCGCTAATTAGCTTAAGCACCGGCCTTCGGCCCATCTAAGCCCGCTGACTCCTCCGGCGAGTCGCCTAGCTGGCTACGTGCCCCCCTCCTTGAGCCCCGGGCACCGCGACTTTGTCGCTAACTAGTCTACGCGTCGGCCTTCGGACCTGCTCAGCCCGCTGACTCCTCCGGCGAGTCACCAAGCCGGCTACGTGCCCCCCTCCTTGAGCCTCGGGCACTGCGACCTTGTCGCCTATTGTTGACGCGTTGGCCTCACGGCCCCTCCTAAGCCTGCAGACTCCTCCGGCGGATCGCCGAGCCGCTTTGTGCCCCCACCTTGAGCCCTGGGCACCGCGTCCTGGTCGCCAATTAGTTCACGCTTGGCCTTCGGCCCCAGCTTAAGTCCGCTGACTCCTACGGCGAGTCGTTTACCCGACTATGTGCCCCCCTCCTTGAGCCGGGCACCGCGACCTTGTCGCCTTGTTCTTACTTCGGCCTCGGTCCTGGGCCCGCTGACTCCTTTGGCGAGTCGCCTATCTGCTTGTGCCCCCTCCTTGAGCCCCGGGCACCGCGACCCTTATCGCCGGTTGGTGCCCTAGTCGGCCCTATGGCCTTCCTTCCTACCCTCTGACTCCTTCGTCGAGTCTCCCAGCCAGCTACGGTGCCCCCTCCTTGAGCCTCGGGCACTGCGTCTGGATCGTCTTTCATATACCTCGGGACTTCGGGCCGTTTTCCCCTGGCGCCTACGGCCTTTCCACGTGTTCTCCGATTCTCGTCTGTTCGCCGAAGTGAAGCTACTTCGCGCTCGGTTCGCGTGGATGGGTGCCCCTTGGGTACACCCAGTGCAAGTGGGGATCGACGTCTTCGCCCTCGTCGCCTAGATAGTTGCGGCGCCCGACGTTCGTCGCCCGCCCGCTTGACACCCTCCTGTGTCCCTGCCGACCTTCGCCTTCTGCTCGGCCCTGTCATTCTCCGCGGGACCTCCTCTTCCCCTCTCTCTGCACCGTTCGCCTCCAGCGTCTCCCCGACCCTCTTCGGTGGATGACTCGGCGTCCTGCGTTCGCCGCTGGCCTGCTGGCGTTTTAGCCTTCGGCTCCCCGGTTCGCTGGCCACTTGCTCCTCTTCGTGCGCGCTGCCTCGGGTGGTTCTGCCGGCGCCCGTCCTTGCGGTTACACCTCCCAGCTCTAGTGGATGGCTCCTTCCCTGACCTTCTCCTCTGATGCGACGTCGCAGCTGTGCCGTGCTCCTGTGGCTTCCCACGCTCTTCGGCCCTGCCTGGTAGTCTCCTTAGGACCCCTTCTAGGCCTGTGGGCCCAGCGCCACCCGTGTGGTTGAGTTCCCGCCCGCTCCGACCAAGGCCCTCGCCCTTCGCGCGCAGGTCTCCGCTCTGCCTTGAGATGTTGCGTTGGTGCTCGTCGCTCGGCGCGGCTCCCCCCGCCTCGGACCCTTCGCTTCGCCTTCGGCCCTTGGTCGTCGCCGCCAGCCGGGATCTGCCCCTCGCTTCCACGCGTCCCCATGCCTCCCGCCCCCGCTGTTGTCTTCGCTTGCCGTCGACGGGTCCGTTTCCAGCCCGGCCTCCGGTGTGGTCTCTCCCTCAGCCCTGGGTCCTTGCGTGGATCGTGGTTGCCTTGGTTGCCCGAGACCTTGTTCTTCCGTCAGCCGTTCTCCTCCTGGGTCGACCTGCGTCTGCGGTATCAGTCAGCGGTCCCACTTCGTAGGGCAGCGATGTTCTCCTCCTCCGGTTGCTCGCCTGGGCGCCCTGGTCAGCGACTACAGTCCGACCTCTCGCCACTCGTTCACCTGGGTGTGGATTCGGTGACCGACCGCGACTTGGTGCGTCTTCACGAGCCTCGGATCCAGTCCTTGCCGTTCTAGCCCGAGGGTAGCTGCGGACGCGGCGCTCCCCACCTAACTGCGGCTCCAGCTCCTCCTCCTGGTGAGTGCGGCGGCTGATCTCCTTCCCTCGGTCTTCTGTACTCCGCCTCTGGAGGCCGTCCTCCGGCGATCTCTCTACCCTGGTGCCGATCTCTCCTGTGCTGCGCCACGTCGGCTTCGCTGGACGGACATTCTTGGCTCGGCTCCCGGATTCCCCCTGACCTCGCCGCTGCCCGTCTCTCTCTCTGCGTCGTTGCCGGTCTCGACCGTTGGGGCGCTCTCCTTCTCCCGAATTCCGCTCGTCCGCCGGCCGCTGGCCCGCGAACCGGACTTCGCGGCACGTCATCCCGCTGGGACTGGTTGCAGTTGGCAGGCCCTCTGCGCTTGGCGATACGATCTTCGGACACAGGACCTCCTCGTCCTTCCGACAACCCCTCTTCGTGGCTTGCCTTCAGACGCAGGAGGACCCCGCTCTCCCGACCTCTGCTTCCTCCTCTATCGCCCCTTCGCTGGTGCGAGGACAGCGTCTTCTCCCTCCCAGCCCGCCACAGTCCATGTCGCCTGTTCGTCCTGACAGTCTACCTCTTGCGACGGTGGCAGCTTCTTCACACGGATTGCGCCCTTCGCTGGGACATCCTTCGCTGGTTCTGCGCCCGTCGGGAGACTCCCCCCTTGTTCTCTTCGCCACGAAGTGGAGCCTCCGGCTTCCCCGCTTCATCTCCCTGTTCCCGACCTCTGGCCTGGTCAGTCGATGCCCTTCGATCCCTTGGGGCGGACTGGTCGTTTACACCTACCCTCCGGCGGTCCTGGTCCTCAAGTCCTGCTCAGCCTCCGGGGATGCAACGCAGTCCTTCTCCTGGTGGCCGGTCGCCCGGACCGGTTCGCGGACTTCCGACCTTCTCAGTCTCGCCACAGGTTCACCCTCCCTTTCCCACCTCCCGCCGATGCTCTTTCAGCGCCGATAGCCGCTCTTCCACCCCTGCCCCGAGCGACTTCTCCTGCACGCCTGGCGATTGTGTGGCAAGCTCTCTCTGCTGGAGGCTTCTCGAGTGCAACAGCGGATGCTATCGCTTCTGCCCGCAGACCTACCAGACGTGTCTACGAGGGAAAGTGGCGTGCTTCGTGCCTGGTGCTCTGACCGCCGCCTCTCCACTGTCGGCCTGACGACTCCTCAGCTCACGGACTTCTTCTCTGGCTCGTCCAAGACCTAGGTTGGCTCCCCTCTGGTGCAGCAGCTCTTGAGGGGTCTCTTGATCGCCGACGCCTACCGTCACCTCGGCCGTCCTGACCCAGCGCCTGCAAGGACCTGCCCGACCTTATGGCGCGTTTCGGCGTGCAGCGTCCGGTCTCCCGCCCACTTGGCCCGCGCTGGGACCTCCCTGGTCCTCCCCTGACTGACTTCGGACCGTTGAGCCGCCCCTTCTGGCCCGCTTTGCTGACGTGACTCGGAGGCCTGCTTCCTGATGACCCTCGCCACGGCGCCCCGCGTCACCGAGCTCCACGCTCTCGTCTCGCCCCGCCGGCCTGCAGTTCCGAGTGGATGGCTCCGTTCAGCTACTCCCGGATCCTTCCTTCTCGCTCAGCCTAGGTCTCCCTTGACAGCGCCTCCGGTCCTCGCCGCTCGGCCGCTTACACGACCCGGTTCCTCGGGGCACTCCGCAGCAAGATCCGGGACAGGCACTTCGTATCTACCTGCTCCAAGTCCGTGCGGAGGGGACGGTCTCGTCCCTTGCCGCCGACCGCTGGCAGAACCGGCTTCTCAGCCCAAACGTTCTCCTCCTCGCTCCGCTGGGTATTCCGGTCCGCCTATCGCGACCTCTCCCCACAGGGAGCCGGGGCACTGAAGATCCGCGCCCATGGAACGCACGCTAGGGCCGCATGTCTCGCCTTCGCCGCGCCGGTGTGGTTAAGGACACTGTGGCGGCGGTGGGGTGGCGGGACAGATCTACCATTGCCGCTTCTACTCCCGCGCCCTGACAGTCCAGCGCGACAACCTTACGCTGGTGGGCAACTTCTGCGGCGCAACACTCCCTCCAGGCGCCCTCGGCGCTTAGGCGGCACTTCGCTAAAATTGTCGGGAGTGGGTGATCAGGAGTGACGGGCCGTCTTCGTCCCTGAAGAGGTTTCTAAAAGGGATTGTGCGGCACCCTCCTCCTCTTTGCCATTCTTCCAGTTAGTCATGTCATCGGTAATGTGTTTTGAGGAAACAAATTAATTTTTCTCTAAAATGTATTTTTTCGAAAAATACTTACCGATGACATGACTCGGAGGTCCCTCCCTCCTCCCCGCTTGCCGCTGGTAACTCCGTAGACAACTGGCTAAAGGAGACACCACCAGGCGCCTGACCGGATGGGCAGGGGAGGCTACTCTCGTCCCTGTTAGGGATCCCCGAAAGCTCTCTCGTCCCTATCAGGGATCCCCGAGAGCCTCCTGGGGGGACCCTTTGGGTCTTAGGCTAAAATTGGTAAGCAAGTAGACTATTTCCAGTTAGTCATGTCATCGGTAAGTATTTTTCGAAAAAATACATTTTAGAGAAAAATTAATTTTACTAAAATGAGGATAAAAGCATAGTCAACTGATGATTTTCACCAAAGGTCAAAACTGCACATTTCAATGAAAACCGTGGATTAAAAGCCCAGAAAAACATGTTATTGCATGTTTGGCTTTAAGTCCACTGTTTTTACTGAAACGTGCAGTTTTGATCTACGTGTGCGCTCTGATTTCTGAACATCTATTACAATTGAAGATACACAATTCTAATCAAACTCTGAACTCACATCATGGGAAATGAGGTCAACGGACCAAGACATGAGAAGCCCTGGGAACCAACCTGTGATCAAATATTCACAGAAAATGCTGACAGTCACAATACTAAACAACCAGAACCTAGCCCCACTGGTACGTGCAGTTGACGTCAGAAAATAGCACAGCAGTACTGAGAAGAAATAAAAGAGAATAGAATAAAAGCCTGAAATCTCTCCTAGCACAGACTGTTTCAAACTTGTCAGCTGATCAAACACATCTGTGATCAGATGTCCCTGTTCCTTTGTTGTCTCTTTAAATGTGAAGACTAGTTGATTGATTTCTGCTGATGACATTGAGAGAACGGAAGTGAGGTTAGCTGCATTGTTCATGAGGATCTTCTGGTTTTGCAGTGTGTTATTTTGCTGTCTTATCATTTCATGCTGTAGCTGGTAGGACTGCTGGAGCTGAGTCACCACATTTCGTGAACTTTCAGCCAATCTTGAAATGGTGTTTTCTGTCGCTTCATTCCAAATTTGGGCCTGGAGAAAATAACAGATATTTTGTGTATGGGTGAAGAAGGTGGTAAACGAGCCACGGTCAACATCAATCATATCTCTCGTGCAGTCCACAAGAGGCGTCTCCAGGCTGCATTTGTAAGTGCGTCTGCCTTGAAGGTTTAAAAAGCAGTTAAGGTACTGAAGGGCTAGCCTTCCTTGCATATCGTCCGACAGTCTTCTGCAGCCATTCTGAATAAAGACCATGGCATCTTTCCAACACTGGCCATATCGAGGAAGCTCTGCCTGATGCTGAATAAGTTCGAACTGTTTTCTGCCTTCCTCGTATGTATGACGGTCAATATGCGAAAGCGTGGATGCAGCACACGTGAGGAATATTGCTGGGTGCAATGCGTACACTAACACTAATAGAACCACAGAAATGCCAGATGAAGTTCCACATGTGAATGCCATATTCATTCTGAAAGTTAGTCGACCTCCTTCAAGAGTAAATTTAATGCGCACTCACTCACTTATATTATCTTATATTATCAGTACAGGTACTACTATCATGCATTCAGCAGAACAATTGTGAGATTTTAACTACGTAATCCACACAACTTGGTGCTAATGCTCTTAGAAATACGCTTAGAAAGGACACACACTGTGTTGTAAGTGTACTTTCAAAGCGTGTTTATTTCTTGGTTGGGGAAAAAAATAATGTGATGGAAGTGCACACTTCCTTTGCAAGAATACACTCTCAAGATTGGGTACTCGCAGACAGGACACGTCGGGATGCCATTGTGTTACTTCAAACGAAGTGCCATTTTTGTCAAGCACATGGGACAGATTTTCCCTTCAGGATTGTTTTTGATATGATGCAACATAATATTGTTATTGATGTTTTTGATAACATGTACTTTTTTTGTACCGTATTGAAAATATGGTAGACATTAGGATGGGGCTGGTCAGAACGCGTTCCGTAGAATTCCAAGGACATAACAGGCGGGCAGGGCTCATGGTCATGCAAAGAAGTAACAAGATAAAAATGAATTTTTTTTCTAAAATGTATTTTTTTGAAAAATACTTACCGATGGCATTACTATCTGGGAATACACTCTATTGCCTATAGATTTCAGCAAAATTGTGTGTAGCACACAACTGGGGAGGAGACACCGGGGATCCAAGCACTATGACCCCGGGTGGCCTCCCCTTACTACCCTATCCCGGCGAGCACAGGGCGACCTCGTCAGTTTCACACATAGCCACAAGAGGCAAGCGGGGCAGGCGGGAGGGCCATTCGAGTAATGCCATCGGTAAGTATTTTTCAAAAAAATACATTTTAGAAAAAAAATTCATTTGTTTTTTCAAAATACATTACCGATGGCATTACTATCTGGGAGAATGGCAAACAGGCGGAGGGTGCCGTATCTAACCACAACCCAACCACTCCGCCGGCCCCCTCGAGAGAGAACTCCCGACGATTTCAGCTATGATGTGCCTAAGACGCCAGCAGCGCTCGGAGGGAGTGCTGGGCCGCGGAGATGTCGCCCACCCGTGCCAGGGAGTCAAGTCAGCCGGATAGGTCTCTTAAGGTAGAAGCGTGCGAAAGTGGAGTCTGAGCGCCAGCCACCCGCTGCCAAAATATCTTTGACCGAGCAGTTGCGGTCCAGGGCTAGACTGGTGGCTACTGCTCTCACTTCATGCGCCCGGATTTGTAAAGGCTCAGCGCCGCGTGGGGAGAGGTCTAGGTAGTCTGACCTAATCACCCACCGCAGCCAGGATGACACGATCTGGGCCGAGATGTGGCGTCTGCCCGCGGACAAGGTAAGAAGAGGCGCGAGCGCCCCCGGCGCTGCGGCTGAGAGCGGCGCAGGTAAATCTTTAGCGCCCGCACCGGGTCCTGTTGCCGCGATCCAGGGGAGAGGTCCGCTCCACAGAGGGGCCGTATCGTTAGCAAATGAGGAGCCGCCGCGGGCGGCGGTTCTTGGCCAGGAAGGACGGATCGGAGAGCCTCTGCGCAGAGCCGTCGGAACGAACCGCAAACAGGCTGGGAGCATCGAGAGCGCGTGAAGCTCGCTGACTCGGGACGCAGTAACGAGAGCCAGAAGGAAACAGGTTTTCCGGGTCAAGTCTGAGAACCGAGCCAAGGGGAGGGGCTCAACCGGTCCGTATTCAACCACGTCAGTACCCAGGCAAGATCCCACCGGGGTACTAGGGAACGTGAAACCGGACGTCGGAGTTCAAAGTGAGCCAGAAATTCGACAGATCCTTGCAGGCGCCTGGGTCCGGAAGACACCGGTGACGGTAGATGTCCGCGAACGTAGCGCGGTAGCCCTTGATGGCGACCGGGGCTAAGCCCCGGTCGTCGAAGAGCCACAGGAAGAACTCCGCCAGTTGGTGGGAGGCTAGGTTAGTGGGAGGGTGCCCATGGGAGGTGCACCAGGTCTGAAAGACCCTCCGTGCCTTCGTACACCTTCCTTGTAGAGAGTCTGCGGGCTGCTGCAATTGCCGCCACTGCTGCATCCGAGAACCTCTAGCGGCGCGGGCGTGCCGGACAACCTCCAAGCGTGAAGGCGGAGGCGTACGGGGCACGGATGGAAAAGCCGCTGACGGGGCTGCTTGAGCATCGTGGAAGGGGTAGGAAGCTCCAGAGGAGGGTCCGTCGCAAGCGCGAGGAGGTCCGTGGTCCAGCTCTTGGTCCAGTTGAAGGGGGCCACCAGCAGGAGGACCGCCGAGCATCCCAGAAGCTTCCGCAGTACCTTCGGAACGAGGACTGACGGGGGGTAGGCGTAAGCAATCAGGCCGACCCAAGGAATGGGGAGCGCGTCCACTGCCCAAGCGAGTGGATCCAGGACTGGCGAGACGTAGACCGGGAGCTGGCTGCTTCATCTGGTGGCAAACAGATCCACTAGCGGCGTTTTCCAGTGAGAGCAGAGCAGGCGAAAAATATCCGGGCGTAGGGACCGCTCCGTGTGGAGCAACTGTCCGCGACGAGACAGGGCGTCCGCCTTCACGTTGAGGTGGCCAGGGATGTGGCGGGCTCGTAGGGCAATGCCTCGATCCCTGCACCAGAGGCGAAGGTGGCACCGAAGAATGCAAAGGGAGGGCGAGTGAGTGCCACCCTGATTCTGTATGTAAGCCACCACCGTCGAGTTGTCGGAGAGCACGAGGACGTCCTGATTGGCCAAGGTCTCCTGCCAACGTCGAATGCCAATCCAACTGCCTTGAGCTCCAGCCAGTTGACGTGATTCCCGAACAGCTCCCGAAGCCAACGCCCGAGGCCGAGAGAAATCCGGTAACAGGTGCGCGCCCCAGCCGGCCTGGCTCGCCTCTGTACAGAGAGACCACCGAGGCGGCGGGGAGTGTAGGGCACCCCCGAAGCCAGCCAAGCGAGGTCCGCCCACCTCTCGAGGTGAGGACGAGCCCGAGGCGTGACAGGTACTAGATCCAACAGAGCGCCCGAGGGTCGCCAGTGAAGAAGGAGACGTAACTGGAGAGGCCGAGCATAAAGTCTGCCCAAGGGAAGCAGGTCCGCAGCCGCCCTGAGGAGGCCCAGGAGTTGAAGCCAGACCCTGGCGGTGAAGGAGGATCCCATCCCCATCGAAGTCGCTAAGTCGACTATCTTCTGTCGCCTGGCCAGAGGCAGGCGGGCAAGGTTGAGGTCGGTCAGGAATTCCATCCCCCGATGTAGAAACCGTCGAGAGGGAGAAGATCGGATTTCCCCAAAAGAGTAGGAAACCTAGACGACGCAGAAGGGAAAGCAGGGCATCCCTGTCCGTCTGGAGGGCTGCGGAGACCAAGTTGCGCAGTAGAAGGTCGTCCAAGTAATTGGAGGCCGGGCTCAAGGAGCGCTGACGGAAATTGGCTATCACGGCGTCGAGCAGTCTTGTAACCACCCACGGACTGATGTTGAGGCCGAAAGGAAGGGCGCAGAACTGGTAGACGATCCCCCCAAGTCAAACCGAAGGTACCGGCGAAACGACGGATGAATCGGGACGTGCAGATAGGCGTCTGACAGATCGAGGCTGATCGCAAAGTCCATCGGCCGGAGGGCCGCACGGAGTGTCCTGGCCGTCTCCATCCTGAATCGAGGGGCCAAGCATCCTGAATCGAGGCCATCCTGAATCGAGGCCAAGCATCCTGAATCGAGGCCAAGCTGATAAGTCGATAACTGGACGCCACTTGCCGCCTGGTTTGGGAGCTAGAAGAGTCGGCTGTAGAACGCCGGAGAGTCCTGCCGCAAAACCACCTCTGTCGCCGCTTTGGTGAGGAGGGTCGCCACTTCCCCGCGCAGAGCGTCCGCCTGTGTGCCGTCGAGCGGTTCCTGGGTCCACATGGGTGCTCAGCGAAGAGGCGGAGGCGACAGGAACGAAAGTTGCAGGCCTGCGGTAACGGTGGAAAGAATCCAGGGGTCGTCCGGGAACAGCGATCTCCAAGATCGCTGAAGAGCGACAGCCGCCCGCCGACGGGAGGCCCGATTAATGAGGCGGGGGCGGAGGCGGGGGCGAGTCAAAGAGCCCGACCGCGGCCCGATCTACGGGCACCGCGGGGCCAAGAAGGGCGAGGTGTGGGGCCGGCCTGAGTAGCCTGGAATGGACGGGCCCGACCTCGTGAAGATCCGACTGTAGAGAAGGAGGGCCTGAAAGACCGCTGGGCACGACCCCCGCCGTGCGGGGGGCGCGAAAGCGGGTCGAGGCTGGGTTAGATGCAGGCTTGGGCCACAAGTCCTTGGAAGATTCCTTAAAGGTGTGCCAAGTGTCGCCGAACAGCTGAGGACCCCCTAAGGGGGCGTGACGGAGCTGGGTCTTCACTGACAAGGGAAGGTCCGAGCAGAGGCGCAAAAGGGTATCCCTCCTCCAGAGGTCGCATTTGGCAGCCGCTGCCCTGGCGGTGGCGGAAGAATGGTAGGCGGACCGGTTGGCCGCTATCAGGATGGACTGCACGTCACGAAGCGGGGACTGAGCCTCCAGGTCCCACGTATCCTGTAGGCACTGCAGTGCTGCCTGGGTAGCCAGTTCCAAACCCAAGCACGCCAGCGAGTTCCGCGCTAAGGAGGCGATCCTGTCGAGAGGCCGAGGCCACGAGTTCTGGACGAGCCTGCGGCCGCCCGCCTGTAGTAAGGCCGCCACATCCACCGCTGGAAAAGGTAAGGCGAAGGCTTGGGAGTGTCCAGCGTACTAGGCCTGGCGGAAGCTTAAGTTGATTCCCACCGGCGATCGAGCGGCGGTAAAGTATCCCGTGTCGCCGAAAGCGTCGTTACGCAGCTGGGCGGAGAAGCATCGGTGAGGTCCCGGAAGCCGGCTTGCGGGAGGGACTTGCGGCGCTGGACTTGCCTCTGCGCGTCGACCATGGCCGAAGCCTGTCTCTTCGGAGGAGGCGAAGGCGGACAGACGTCGGGCGGTAGGGACTTGGCGATAAGCCTTGAAGCCTCACCCATAGCGTGGACCGACTGTGATCCGAGCGAAGGGCCGGCAACGTCTGACGAGGCGGAGGCCGACGCGACAGCGGAAAAGGCGGGAAGGAGAACCCGCCGCCGAGTCCTGCAAGAAGATCGCCGAGGCCGAGTCCGACGGATGAAGGCTGAGGACGTCCGTTCCAAACTGATCTTCTCGCGGCAAAGACGAAAGGGGCGAGCGGCTACGAGAGTGCCGCACCGCCGCGCGCGAGGTAGACGCGGCAGCCGCCCGCGACGCAAGCAAACCGCGACAAACCGCGATCGGAATACCGAGGAAGTGGCCTGGTCACCCCTGGCCCGCCCGGGAGAACCGGTGCGAGGGGGGGGGGGGGACCGCCAATAGTCTCCCCTAGCCCGCTCAGGAAAGGCGGAGCGGGGAGGGGACAAATACCGGGCACGCGGCCCCCCGTCCGATGTGTCGGACCGTGGAGGACGCGCGATGTCACACCGGGCCCGCCTGGTCGATACGAGGCGGGGGGGGGGGGGGACAGTCTAGGGTCACGCCAAGCCCGCTCAGGAAAGGCGGAGCGGGGAGGGGACGATTTATGAGCCCGCTGCCCCAGCTCCGAAGCCTCGGAGCGAGGGGGGGGGGGGGGGGGGGGGCGAGGGTCCAAGTCACACCGGGCCCGTCCGGTCGATACGAGACGGGGGGGGGGGGACAGTCTACGGTCACGCCAAGCCCGCTCAGGCGAAGCGAAGCGGGGAGGGGACCATTATGTGCACGCGACCCCCGCTCCGACTCCTCGGAGCGTGGGGGGCGAGAGTCAACCACACCCCGGGCCCGCCCAGGCGAGACGGGGCGGGCGGGGGGGGGGGGGGGGGGGGGGGGGGGGGGGGGGGGGAAGAAAGCGAAGCATGCCTTGCCCGTTCGGAAAATACAGAGCGGGGAGGCAGCATTACTAACGGTCTCGAGTCACGTTCCGAAGCCTCGGTGCGTGAGCGAGAGCATTTCTTATCACGTTTACTCTCTTTCTTATGCTTGCGTTCCGTCACCCGTCCCCGCTCCGGAGACCTAGAGCCGGGGGTGGCCGACGAACGCTCATCTCTCCCAGACCGCTCGCCCGAAGCAGAGCGGGGAGTGGGAACCAAAATGGGCTCAAGCCACGCGCTAACGAAGCAGAGCGTGGGGAGCGTGACTCCGAAACTCGCCTACCCTGCTCCGAAGACTCGGAGAGGGGAGGGAGAACCTGCGAGGTAACGGTACAAGAAGGGGACTTACCTGTGGGCCGGAAAGCCCGATGCGCCGAGGGAAGTACGTCCACCCGTGGAGGATCCCGTGGAGACCGAAGCGGGCGAGGGGACCGGTCACGCCTGAAGAAGTCCCACCTGCGCGAACACCGGTCTTCCGTCCAAGCGGCGCCACCATCACACGTGCCGTCCGAAGCACAGCCCGAACACGGCAAGCAAGAGTCGAGTGCATCAACCGGCCACTGGAAGTCCCCGCACGGCGGCAAGTCTTCGACACAGAAGAAGCCATAAGGCCCTAAACCAGCTACGCCGGCGAAGAAAGTCCACCTTGCACAAACCAGCCGGGCACAAGTCACGTGCGTCGTCGAACCCCAAGGCCAAGCCAAGGGTGAACTCACAAAGTCAGAGCCGGTAAAACCGGTCGGCGCACAGGTCACAATGAGTCCAATTGTCAAAGGAAAAACCACGAATGTAGTGAGTCCAGGGCTGAATCGAAGACTCCAATTCAAGCCCACAGTCAAAAACCACTGAAACCCGTAGAACGGAGAAAGGCAAAAACTCGACCGTCCCCGGTCGAGCTATGAGTGAAACTGACGAGGTCGCCCTGTGCTCGCCGGGATAGGGTAGTAAGGGGAGGCCACCCGGGGTCATAGTGCTTGGATCCCCGGTGTCTCCTCCCCAGTTGTGTGCTACACACAATTTTGCTGAAATCTATAGGCAATAGAGTGTATTCCCAGATAGTAATGCCATCGGTAATGTATTTTGAAAAAACAAATGATATCGCGTCTAGCCATTCTAACCTCGCTGCCGAATGTACATTTGGCACGAAAGGCCATATGTGCGTATGTGTGTGCATATGTATGTAGACCTCGGATACTGATGTACGTATAAGCTTGAAACTTGGCAAAATACTTTTTGCAACAAATGAACAAGTCTTGCAAAGCACTCAGTGCAGTCCATCTGCTGACTGGTAATGTAGATGAACCAGTTTAAAGTTTGCTTCATACATATAAATGTCTCAGTACATTTAATTTTAAAGGTAGGCTTTGCTTCCTGTTTTTATGGCATTCAAACAATTTTACTTTTAACAATGAATGAACAAATCTTGCAAAGCACCTTGTGCGGTTCAGCCATTGACTGGTAATATAGAGAAACCAGTTTGAAGTTTGCTTCATCAAAATAAATGTATCACTGTACATTTCATTTTGAAGGTGGACTTCGCTTCCTGTCTTTGTGGCATGCAAACAATTTTACTTTCTGCAACTAATCAAAAAGTCTTGCAAAGCACTTTGTGCGGTTCAGCCGTTGACTGGTAATGTAGAGAAACCAGTTTGAAGTTTGCTTTATCAAAATAAATGTATCCCTATACATTTCATTTTGAAGGTGGGCTTGCTTCCTGTCTGTGGCATGCAAACAATTTTACTTTCTGCAACTAATCAAAGTCTTGCAAAGCACTTTGTGCGGTTCAGCCATTGACTGGTAATGTAGAAAAACCAGTTTGTAGTTTGCATCATCAAAATAAATGTATCCCTGTACATTTTCTTTTGAAGGTGGACTTTGCTCCCTGTTGTTATGGCATGCAAATAACCTGTAATTGTTGACATCAGATTCAGCTTCATTTTATCAAAATGAATGGAATCTGGTGTTTTGGGACTTTAGTTTTAGTTCTGTATGAGAACTTGAATCTTGTTTTTAGTCTGTGTGGTTGTTGACTGGTGATGTGTACTAGTTCATGATTTTCAACCTTTCAGCCCAGAGCTGCAAAGACAAAGAAATGTTCTCAAATACTAGTCACTGCTTCAAAGCCAAATTTGTTTTCTTTATAGCAAGTCCTTCCTATTGATAATTATTTGAATGACCCCTCAAAAAGGTCAAGGGTCACAAGATATGTGTATGCCTATTTCTATAATTATTTTTTCATCATTTTTGCAAACTGTTCAATCAAATTTGGCACAAAGGTAGCTGATAAGACCTTTCTATGCTTACTAATTTGGATGTTTGAAAGGTCAGCGGTCATGAGAGGCTGACTAAAGTGTGCAAGATGCATACATTTTGAGAAAACGTGGATTTTGCAGCATAAAAGCCAGCCCTTTGTTTTAGGACACTTGAACATTTGCTCTGTGACCTCTTGTCAAGGTCACAAAGATGAGATGATTTATGTTATTAGGCATGTGCATGTGCCTTAAGGGCTTTGCCAGTCTTTTTTGTCATGTTTCAGATATATGTATAAGAAGTGTTCTACATTGTAGACTGCATTGAATGTGTTTTTGTTTGTAGGTGTGGCAGTGCATTTAACCCTTTTCATCCTGATACACCTATTGCTTGAAATACATTTTGACTATGATAGTTCACCTCGCGCTGGGACCATATGGCGTTGAGGCGCGTCCCCTGGGTGGTGGATAGGGGGTCCCTCGCGAGAGGGGTGCACCGAATGAAATAAGGTGCCGTGAACCAACATGGTCTAAGGGAAGGTGACCCCGACAGAAAACCCCTGGTCCTCCTAGTAAGGGGGTTGGGCGTGGGGTAGCTTCCCCACCCTGCAAAAAAGGAAACAGCTACAAAAACGCCGACGAAAAGACAAACAGTAATTCCTTTCCTGGAGGAGGAAGGTTCTTCTACCAGAAGATTTATGACGTCCTGTGGTGAAAGCCGGAAGTCTTCGAAAGCCACAGGACCGAGCCGCCTCTCTCTATCCAGGGACACAACCATGGGCACATGGAACGTCAAGACCATGTACCAGAGCGGCAAGGCTGCCCAGATAGCAGCGGAAATGCAAAAGTACAACCTTTCCCTGCTAGGTATCAGTGAAGCGAGATGGACACATTCTGGCCAGAAAAGGCTGTTAAGTGGGGAGATGATACTGTATTCAGGTCATGAAGAGGAGAATGCCCCCCATACAGAAGGAGTAGCATTCATGCTGTCACCAGTGGCACAGAGAGCGCTAATGGGCTGGGAACCTCTTGGGCCAAGAATTATCACAGCAGCCTTTAGAACCAAGAAAAAGCTCAAGCTGAACGTCATCCAGTGTTATGCGCCCACTAATGACAGTGACGAGGAAGAGAAACAAGAGTTCTACGACCGACTCCAGAGTGCTGTGGACAAATGTGCGGAGCGAGACATCACCATCGTCATGGGCGATTTTAATGCCAAAATAGGGGAGGACAACACTGGATACGAAGAGGTGATGGGGAGACAGGGACTAGGGGAGATGAGTGAGAACGGGGAGAGGTTTGTAGACTTTTGTGCTCTAAACAGACTTGTCATTGGAGGCAGCATCTTTCCACACAGAAGAATACACAAAGCAACTTGGGTCTCACCTGACCATACTACAGAGAACCAAATAGACCATATCTGCATTAGCAAGAAATTTAGAAGATCCCTGCAAGATGTTCGAGTGAGGAGGGGAGCAGATGTCGCCTCAGACCACCATCTGCTTACCTTAAGAATAAAGCTCAAGTTAAAGAAAAGCCGCACAGAGACAACAAGAAGACAGCGCTATAATGTAGGCCTCCTGAGAGAGACTGGAGTGAGAGAAGAGTTCAAACTGGTGCTGTCCAACCGGTTTCAAGTGCTACAAGAGATAGTAAATGAAGAGGAGGCAGTCACCACAGAGCAGCAGTGGAAGGCAGTTAGAGAGGCGCTGAACTCAACCTGCAAAGACACAGTAGGGTTCAGGAAACACCATCACAAGGACTGGCTGTCGGCACAGACCTTGAAGAAGATAGAAGTGAGGAAGCAGAAGAAAGCAGTTGTCAACAACAGTCGCACGAGAGCAGCCAAAGCAAGGGCACAGGAGGAATACTCGGAAGCCAACCGCGAGGTGAAGAGGAATATCAGGGCAGACAAGAGGGCCTACACAGACAGCCTGGCAGCAGAGGCAGGCAGAAAAGGCAGCAGGCAGCGGCAACATGAAACAGCTCTACGACATTACCAGAAGATTGTCGGGCAAGTATGGCCATACAGAAAGACCAGTAAAAGACAAAGAAGGCAAGCCTATTGCAGACAGAGCAGACCAACTCGACAGATGGGCCGAGTATTTTGAAGAGTTACTGAACAGACCCAGCCCACCCGACCCCCCAGACATCCAGCCAGCAGAGACCAACCTACCCATCAGCTGTGACAGACCCAGCCGGGAAGAGATCAGAAGAGCAGTGGCATTTTTGAAGAACGGCAAAGCAGCAGGGCCAGATGGCATCCCAGCGGAGTCTCTGAAAGCAGACCTAGAGACAACAGTAGAGATGCTGTACCCACTGTTTGGAAAGATCTGGGAAGAGGAGGTGATGCCGGCTGACTGGAAGGAGGGGTACCTAATCAAGCTTCCCAAGAAAGGCGACCTCAGCAAGTGTTCCAACTACAGAGGAATCACCTTGCTGTCGGTACCAGGAAAGGTCTTCAACAGGATCATCCTGGAGAGAATGAAGAGCTCCGTTGATCCCCAGCTGAGAGACCAGCAAGCAGGATTCAGGAAAAACCGATCATGTACAGACCAGATCGCCACTCTCCGCATCATCGTGGAACAGTCTCTGGAGTGGAGCTCCCCGCTGTACGTCAACTTTGTGGATTACGAGAAAGCATTTGACAGCGTGGACTGAGAGACTCTGTGGAAACTCCTACGATACTACGGTGTACCCACAAAGCTCGTCCGCCTGATCAAGAGCAGCTACGATGGCATGACATGTCGCGTGATCCACGAAGGGCAGTTCACCAGGGAGCTCCAGGTCAGAACCGGTGTCAGGCAGAGGTGTCTGCTGTCTCCGTTCCTCTTCCTACTGGCCATAGACTGGGTCATGAAGATGACCACAGAGCACAGACGAAGTGGACACTGTGGACACAGCTTGACGACCTCGATTTTGCAGACGACTTGGCATTACTGTCCCACACTCATCAACAAATGCAGGACAAGACCACGAGGCTTGCTGACATCTCGTCCCAAGTGGGCCTCACCATCCACAAACAGAAAACAAAGACAATGAGGCTGAACGCAACCAGGGAAGAACCAGTCTTGCTTGCTGGCACCTCGTTGGAGGAGGTGGAGTCCTTCACCTATCTCGGGAGCATCATAGACAAAAAAGGCGGCACTTATGCAGATGTCAGAGCACGAATCGGTAAAGCCAGAGCAGCCTTTCTCCAGTTGAAAAAAGTGTGGAGTTCCAGAGAGCTGTCACAACACACCAAAGTCCGGATTTTCAACTCCAACGTAAAAGCAGTTCTCCTATATGGAGCAGAGACTTGGAGATTGACAAAAACCACAGTCAACAGAGTACAGATCTTCATAAACAGTTGCCTTAGAAGAATTTTGAAAATCCACTGGCCAGAGAAGATCAGCAACGTCAGACTCTGGGAGAGAACAGAGCAGATAACAGCAGAGAATGAAATTGGGCGAAGAAGATGGGGATGGATTGGTCAGTCTGAGAAAGCCAGCTTCCAGTATCACTAGGCAGGCATTGTCATGGAACCCCCAGGGAAAGAGGAAAAGAGGTAGGCCGAGAAACTCCTGGCGTCGAGACCTCCAAGCAGACATCAAGAGACTGGGAACCACCTGGAGTAAAAATCGAAGGAGAAGCACAGGACAGGAGTCGCTGGAGGTCTCTCATCGACGGCCTATACCCGGGTAGGGGTGACAGGCGTAAGTAAGTAAGTATGATAGTTCAAGGGTGGTGCCAAAATAGCTTGGTGCCTGAGGAGCCAAGCTATTCTGGCACCACCTTGAACTAAAATGCTTGATCTATCCCCTAAACTGTAATGTAGCCTTCATGGGACAATTAAGCAAATTTTAGAAAATCAGCCTCAGGATGTAATGGGTTAACGGTTACGCTCAGAACAAGGTTGACAATTTCCCTTTTGCCGAGTCAAAAATAGTGTATCCCCGAACATTTCCGACTGTATGAAAGGGATCAACCATGACGGTTCAAAAGTAGATTGATCAGCAAGGCCCAGCATTCCACCTTCCACTCACTATCAACACTGCACAGTACAAAACACCACAGCTTGGACAGCTCATGATTTATTCGCAAAAGAAATGAATCAAATTTTAAACGATGGGATGAAAATGCATGACGAATATATGGCAGTAATGTATACCCCATCATAAATCCCTTCCAAGCATACCACTTTTTGACAATGAATGGGCGACGGTGCAAAAAGTTGAAGTGACTAAAAATGGTCCATGGACTAAACTATGATCCATGACCAACAAGAGGCATAAATTCTCATGAGCCCCTGCAAATGCAGGGGCTCATGAGAATTTATGCCAACTGCTGATGAATCTGGCTGCCTGGACCAAACTGCTGAAAGCTTTCTGGGATTTTGAAATGGCTGAATCAATTCACCAGGACTGAAGACTGTTGATAATGTGAAAACTGTGATAGAGCCACTGTACATCTGGCCAGCATTAAAATCGTCCTCCCAAATCAAAGACAGTAGTAAGAAGTGATATAACACGATCCATTGTCAAGAGCCACTGATTTTCATGAGCGCCTGCAGTCTGCAGGGGCTCATGAAAATCAGTGCCTCTTGCTGGCAAAAACTAACTTCAAAGGTGGCAAAAACTGCAAAGATCACGTGCACATAATTAGCACTGTTGCTCTTCCAGTAGGAAAAGTTAAACGGAATGTACATGCCTGGTAGTATACACACTGATGTACAAACCATCCAAAATGCATACCTGATACAGACTGGAAGTAAACATCAGAAATCTTTAGTCCTACACTTGTACTCATAGCAGGAAGAAAGAAAATGTCATTATTATCAAACCTGACACTGTGTATCTCAAGTGAAAACACTTAATCTGTAGTACATGTAAATGCTTCCATGATGCCAGTACATAAGTACCAGCAATCCTGACGTGCACACAATTTTAGATCACCATTTACAATCAATTTCCAACATGCACAAATTATTAAAAAATATAAAAAAATTGTGGAGAAAAAAAATCAATATACCAGCTTTCATTTGAAACTTACTGCTTAATCATGCACAACAGTGTTGTGGTCTGTCAACACACAAACGAGGCCCAGTCTATATCTTGCATCCAAATAATCCGCAGTCCCACCCTGAAATCAGCCTTTAGTGCACATGTACATCAATCACAAAGAGTCAGCACATCTAATGCAGTAAAATTCTATTTGGCTTTTACAGCATAAATGACACCAGTGGTGATATATATCCCATCATTGCCAAAGACTATATTATTATGTCTCAAAAGTCATAGATTAGACACTAGATAGCCCAGTCTGCATGAAGGCACACAGTGATGAAGCCAGCAAGAGGCATAAATCCTGATGAGCCCCCGCAGAGGCGGGGGCTCATCAGGATTTATGCCTCTTGCATTTGGGTATCAATTACTGTGCTCTGGCAGCAAAGGGTTAATCCCCTTGTGCATGCAGCCACCGATGCACTGGGCAGTTTATTACACAGGTAGCTGCCGTCATTAGGAGGTTCAGGAACAAGGGGATGGGGTGATGGTGAAAGACCACCTCCCTTTTCAGATAATCCACAAGTAAACTCTCTTCAGCTTTGAGAGCATACAGCATTCAGCTGACTGTGAGCGGGAATGGAATGAATGGGCATCAAAGTCCATCTCCCTTGTAAGCTTGTCGTCCACACGCCTATTCTGCCTTGAGAGCACACATGACATCATCAGTGGTAACGTTGAGACGAATGCGAGCATGCAGGTCCATCTTTCCTGCCTCCACCAGCAACAGACGGGAACTGCCCAATCTCCAGCAGATGGAGCTCAATTCACTAGCAGTTGGGGGTGGAACACCTATTGCAAAACAAAAAAATTCAATCAAAGATCTGCTTATACTTTATAGCAACATGGTTCATCTCTAAAAAACACTTGTGTGCTGGTCTGTGATTTTGAACTCCAGGCTGTAACACTTCTGATCTACAACCTTCTTCGAAGCCATAATGACCACTGCTGTTTTGTGTTTCCCTTTATACAGCAAAATGACACATATTTTGCTTCAAAATATCTTGGATCAAAAGGTTGTCAGAGACAAATGAATAGCAAGTCAGTATTTAGTGCCTCTTTAGCAGTCAACATATCAGGCAACACCTCTGCACCATTATATTCAGTCCAACTACCCTAGTAGCTGTCACTGTGCATGAAAGTGGTACGAGTTGCAACTTGCCTTCAAATCTGCAAAGGGCCAGATGGTGGGTGTACAGTTTACCAAACTCGGCCTCTTCTATCCCAGAATGCTTAAATTCTGCAACAATGGCCTTTAGGAACAGCTGCTCCTGGGTAGCCAGGTTCCTGCACAAATAACAGCAAAGACAGTGGTTAGAAGTGATATGGTGTGATCCATCCACAAGGAGCATAAATTCTCATGAGCCCCTGCAGGTTCTGGTGAAAATATATCCCTCTTGCTAGCACAGAATAGCACCATTTGCATTTCAGGTGGAAGAAAATCATCTAGGTTAACTCTCCTTTCGTTCCAGGCTATTCTTGCTAGCATCACCTCAACAAAAGCACCGCCCAGTCAAAGGCTATAAAGTGCATAACTGAATAGTGGATAGCACTGTTTATGACACCCTATTTGTAATACTTATTAAGAGAACAAGAAAACAGGCCAGGTGCTGGTAGAAAAACTTTTTATTGTCACCATCATAAGATTTAAGTCACTTCAAATATCCAGTCCACCACATAATGATAGATAAGTTGTAAAACCATGTAAACAATACACATTTTTTATCAGTTGATAAAAACAAGACAGGCAAAGCCATTATGGCTCACGCGCGTATGACCGATTTTCATGTGTGACCTTTGTGACGAGGGCTGGCTTCTGCAGCAGCAAAATCCATGTTTTCTGAAAATGTAAGCATATTTCAGACCTATTTCCTGAGCCCTTGTGACCCTTGACCTTTCTGAGGAGTCATCTAAATTAGTATGCATAGATCTTACCATCAGGTATCTCTGTACAAAGTTTGGGTTTGAAGTTGTGAATAGTATTTGAGATAAAAAATCTTTTGTCAAAATATGGCTATTTTTCACCTATTTCCTGAGCTCTTGTTTCACCCTCTTGGCCGTTGAACCCTTGATTGGGTTTCTTCCGCCCAGTCGGCCGGTGACAGACTTTGCATGCTAGGATGAGGAAGTCCTGCATTCAACGGCCAAGAGGGTGGGTCAGCAGTGCACTGTGGAGTGCATAGGGCATGTCAGAGCACAGAAGAAGACATGGCCATCCACTGCAGCCAAGGAAGCTACCAGTTGTAATGTCTCATCGTGCCACTGGACTCTGTTTTCTGCGGCCGAGAGGGTGGGGTTGCTCCAGCGCAACAGCTCCTCCACCAAAATCCCCTTCATGCGCAGGTTTTGTGCATGGACCTTCACCTTCACCAAATCTGCTACTTCATCTTCTTTTGTTCTTCTGCCTCCTCCAGAAGTCCTGCGGCGATGGGGAACGGGCGAAACGACAGGTAGAGGTTACTACTGGGAGTCGCAGCTCCGAACCTGCACGTAGGCGGTCTGAGGACCACTGGTCTCTCTTCCCTGTACCAGGGGGAGCAGGGAAGATCGGCAGCATCCCAGGCGACTGAGCAGCCCTCTTCAGGACAGCACTGCTCACCCTAGTAAGCGAGGGAACTAGAAAAGGTGTTCCAAACATTGCCTGCCCTACATAAACTGATCAGCTTACCGCGGCTTGCGGTTTAACCCTTTTATGCGGTCGAAAAGAAAAACAAAAAAAGAAACTTACTCTCGGTACGTGGAACGTACGAACCCTGTTGGACAGAGATCAGATGAAGAGACCATACAGAAGAACAGCCCTCATAGCCAGGGAGCTGGCGAGATATAAAATCGACATTGCGGCTCTTAGCGAAACCAGATTTGCTGACGAAGGCTCGATCTGTGAACCTGAGAGTGGGTACACCTTTTTCTGGAAGGGCAAAGCTGAGAGCGAAGACAGGATACACGGAGTTGGCTTCGCCATCCGCACTACGCTCCTCCGACAGCTGCCTTCTCTTCCCACTGGCATCAGTGAACGATTGATGAAGCTCCGTTTTCCCATCTCCCACACCCGACATGTCACTATCATCAGTGCCTATGCTCCGACACTAACCAACGCCGATGATGACAAGGAGGCGTTCTATGAGAGCCTCGACTCCCTCCTGAAGTCCACTCCTGCAAGTGATAAACTCATTGTGCTTGGTGACTTCAATGCTCAAGTTGGGCGCGAATGTGAATGCTGGGAAGGAGTGATGGGCCTGCTGACTCGCCATCACCAACACCCTCTTCAGGCTGGCTAGTAAGTACAAGACAACATGGATGCATCCCAGGTCCAAGCAGTGGCATCTCATAGACTATGTCATTGTCCCCCAGCAGGATACTCGTGATGTCAGAATCACCAGTGCCATGAGAGGAGCCGAGTGCTGGACCGACCATCGGCTGGTGCAGTCTGTCCTCAACCTGCACATTGCACCAGCATACAGGAAGAGGTCGAAGCTCACCCGACCTTCATTCAACCTGGCCAAGCTGAAGTGCCCGGACGTCGAGGAAAATTTCCAGTCCCACCTTGATGACCTGCTAACTGCCCATGGACTGTTGACTGGCAACCCAACTGAAATGTGGAACCAGTTCAAGTTAGTTATTTGGGTTTAACGCCGAGCAGGCAACTAAGGCCATCTCACGGCGGGAAGGGTAAAAATCTGGTCAGCCAGACTAAAAGAAAGGTCTTAAGACATGATGTAAATATACCTTAAAAATATGTCAGGCTAAAATGTTGCACAGGTCTTTAAAGAAAACGTCGGAAGACTCTCAAAAAGGTCAAAATAATAAAAACATCATAATCTATAACGCTCAAATCTTATTAAAAATATGGCACTCTCTCAGAAAACTGAAGATCTTGTTCGGGGGCACATCCCGGAACAAAACCTTCAAGGAGTCTGCTGTGAAATGTTTATACCTTGTGTCGATTAGATCAGCACAAGACAACAAAAAATGTTGAACAGTTCAAGGGGATGGTGACAGAGTCTGCCAAAGGCGTGCTTGGACACAAGCAGAGAGTACACCAGGATTGGTTTGATGAGATCAACAAGCTACTGGAGCAAAAGCGCAGTGCCTTCATCTAGTGGCAGAACGACATCAACTCCTTGTCCAAGAAACTTACTTACTTACTTACGCCTGTCACCCCTACCCGGGTATAGGCCGTCGACGAGAGACCTCCAGCAACTCCTGTCCTGTGCTTCTCCTTCCATTCTACTCCAGGTGGTTCCCAGTCTCTTGATGTCTGCTTGGAGGTCTCGACGCCAGGAGTTTCTCGGCCTACCTCTTTTCCTCTTTCCCTGGGGGTTCCATGACAATGCCTGCCTAGTGATACTGGAAGCTGGCTTTCTCAGACTGTGACCGATCCATCCCCATCTTCTTCGCCCAATTTCATTCTCTGCTGTTATCTGCTCTGTTCTCTCCCAGAGTCTGACGTTGCTGATCTTCTCTGGCCAGTGGATTTTCAAAATTCTTCTAAGGCAACTGTTCATGAAGGTCTGTACTCTGTTGACTGTGGTTTTTGTCAATCTCCATGTCTCTGCTCCATACAGGAGAACTGCTTCCACATTGGAGTTGAAAATCCGGACCCTGGTGTGCTGCGACAGCTCTCTGGAACTCCATACTTTTTTCAACTGGAGAAAGGCTGCTCTCCTCGCGCTGGGACCATACGGCGTTGAGGCGCGTCCCCTGGGTGGTGGATAGGGGGTCCCTCGTGAGAGGGGTGCACCGAATGAAATAAGGTGCCGTGAACCAACATGGTCTAAGGGAAGGTGACCCCGACAGAAAACCCCTGGTCCTCCTAGTAAGGGGGTTGGGCGTGGGGGTAGCTTCCCCACCCTGCAAAAAAGGAAATAGCTACAAAAACGCCGACGAAAAGACTAACAGTAATTCCTTTCCTGGAGGAGGAAGGTTCTTCTACCAGAAGACTTATGACGTCCTGTGGTGAAAGCCGGAAGTCTTCGGAAGCCACAGGACCGAGCCGCCTCTCTCTATCCAGGGATACAACCATGGGCACATGGAACGTCAAGACCATGTACCAGAGCGGCAAGGCCGCCCAGATAGCAGCGGAAATGCAAAAGTACAACCTTTCCCTGCTAGGCATCAGTGAAGCCAGATGGACGCAGTCTGGCCAGAAAAGGCTGTTAAGTGGGGAGATGGTTCTGTATTCAGGTCATGAAGAGGAGAATGCCCCCCATACAGAAGGAGTAGCACTCATGCTGTCACCAGTGGCACAGAGAGCGCTGATGGGCTGGGAACCTCTTGGGCCAAGAATTATAACAGCAGCCTTTAGAACCAAGAAAAAGCTCAAGCTGAACGTCATCCAGTGTTATGCGCCCACCAATGACAGTGACGAGGAAGAGAAACAAGAGTTCTACGACCGACTCCAGAGTGCCGTGGACAAATGTGCGGAGCGAGACATCACCATCGTCATGGGCGATTTTAATGCCAAAATAGGGGAGGACAACACCGGATACGAAGAGGTGATGGGGAGACAGGGACTAGGCTCGGAGATGAGTGAGAACGGGGAGAGGTTTGTAGACTTTTGTGCTCTAAACCGACTTGTCATTGGAGGCAGCATCTTCCCACACAGAAGAATACACAAAGCAACTTGGGTCTCACCTGACCATACAACAGAGAACCAAATAGACCATATCTGCATTAGCAAGAAATTTAGAAGATCCCTTCAAGATGTTCGAGTGAGGAGGGGAGCAGATGTCGCCTCCGACCACCATCTGCTTACCTTAAGAATGAAGCTCAAGCTAAAGAAAAGCCGCATAGAGATAACAAGAAGACAGCGCTATAATGTAGGCCTCCTGAGAGAAACTGGAGTTAGAGAAGAGTTCAAACTGGTGCTGTCCAACCGGTTTCAAGCGCTACAGGAGCTAGTAAATGAAGAGGAGGCGGTCACCACAGAGCAGCAGTGGAAGGCAGTTAGAGAGGCGCTGAACTCAACCTGCAAAGACACTGTAGGGTTCAGGAAACACCACCACAAGGACTGGCTGTCGGCACAGACCTTGAAGAAGATAGAAGCGAGGAAGCAGAAGAAAGCAGCTGTCAACAACAGTCGCACGAGAGCAGCCAAAGTAAGGGCACAGGGGGAATACTCGGAAGCCAACCGCGAGGTGAAGAGGAGTATCAGGGCAGACAAGAGGGCCTACACAGACAGCCTGGCAGCAGAGGCAGAAAAGGCAGCAGGCAGCGGCAACATGAAACAGCTCTACGACATTACCAGAAGATTGTCGGGTAAGTATGGCCATACAGAAAGACCAGTAAAAGACAAAGAAGGCAAGCCTATTGCAGACAGAGCAGACCAACTCGACAGATGGGCCGAGTATTTTGAAGAGTTACTGAACAGACCTAGCCCACCCGACCCCCCCGACATCCAGCTGGCAGAGACCGACCTACCCATCAGCTGTGACAGACCCAGCCGGGAAGAGATCAGAAAAGCAGTGGCATTTTTGAAGAATGGCAAAGCAGCAGGGCCAGACGGCATCCCAGCGGAGTCTCTGAAAGCAGACCTAGAGACAACAGTTGAGATGCTGTACCCACTGTTTGGAAAGATCTGGGAAGAGGAGGTGATGCCAGCTGACTGGAAGGAGGGGTACCTAATCAAGCTTCCCAAGAAAGGCGACCTCAGCAAGTGTTCCAACTACAGAGGAATCACCTTGCTGTCAGTACCAGGAAAGGTCTTCAACAGGATCATCCTAGAGAGAATGAAGAGCTCCGTTGACCCCCAGCTGAGAGACCAGCAAGCAGGATTCAGGAAGAACCGATCATGTACAGACCAGATCGCCACTCTCCGCATCATCGTGGAACAGTCTCTGGAGTGGAGCTCCCCTCTGTACGTCAACTTTGTGGATTATGAGAAAGCATTTGACAGCGTGGACCGAGAGACTCTGTGGAAACTCCTACGACACTACGGTGTACCCACAAAGCTCGTCCGCCTGATCAAGAGCAGCTATGATGGCATGACATGTCGCGTGATCCACGAAGGGCAGTTCACCAGAGAGCTCCAGGTCAGAACTGGTGTCAGGCAGGGGTGTCTGCTGTCTCCGTTCCTCTTCCTACTGGCCATAGACTGGGTCATGAAGATGACCACAGAGCACAGACGAAGTGGAATACAGTGGACACTGTGGACACAGCTTGACGACCTCGATTTTGCAGACGACTTGGCATTACTGTCCCACACTCATCAACAAATGCAGGACAAGACCACGAGGCTTGCTGACATCTCGTCCCAAGTGGGCCTCACCATTCACAAACAGAAAACAAAGACAATGAGGCTGAACGCAACCAGGGAAGAACCAGTCTTGCTTGCTGGCACCCCGTTGGAGGAGGTGGAGTCCTTCACCTATCTCGGGAGCATCATAGACAAAAAAGGCGGCACTGATGCAGATGTCAGAGCACGAATCGGTAAAGCCAGAGCAGCCTTTCTCCAGTTGAAAAAAGTGTGGAGTTCCAGAGAGCTGTCACAACACACCAAAGTCCGGATTTTCAACTCCAATGTAAAAGCAGTTCTCCTATATGGAGCAGAGACATGGAGATTGACAAAAACCACAGTCAACAGAGTACAGACCTTCATGAACAGTTGCCTTAGAAGAATTTTGAAAATCCACTGGCCAGAGAAGATCAGCAACGTCAGACTCTGGGAGAGAACAGAGCAGATAACAGCAGAGAACGAAATTGGGCGAAGAAGATGGGGATGGATCGGTCACAGTCTGAGAAAGCCAGCTTCCAGTATCACTAGGCAGGCATTGTCATGGAACCCCCAGGGAAAGAGGAAAAGAGGTAGGCCGAGAAACTCCTGGCGTCGAGACCTCCAAGCAGACATCAAGAGACTGGGAACCACCTGGAGCAGAATCGAAGGAGAAGCACAGGACAGGAGTTGCTGGAGGTCTCTCGTCGACGGCCTATACCCGGGTAGGGGTGACAGGCGTAAGTAAAGTAAGTAAGAAAGGCTGCTCTGGCCCTACCGACCCGCGCTCCGACATCCGCATCAGCGCCGCCTTCTTTGTCTATGATGCTCCCAAGATAGGTGAAGGACTCCACCTCCTCCAACGGGGTGCCAGCAAGCAAGACTGGTTCCTCCCTGGCCGCGCCCAGCCTCACTGTCTTTGTTCTCCGTTTGTGAATGGCGAGGCCCACCTGGGACGAGATGTCAGCAAGCCCCGTGGTCCTGTCCTGCACTTGTTGACGAGTGTGGGACAGCAATGCCAAGTCGTCTGCAAAATCGAGGTCGTCAAGCTGTGTCCACAGTGTCCACTGTATTCCACCTCGTCTGTGCTCTGTGGTCATCTTCATGACCCAGTCTATGGCCAGTAGGAAGAGGAACGGAGACAGCAGACACCCCTGCCTGACACCAGTTCTGACCTGGAGCTCTCCGGTGAACTGCCCTTCGTGGATCACGCGACATGTCATGCCATCATAGCTGCTCTTGATCAGGCGGACGAGCTCTGTGGGTACACCGTAGTGTCGTAGGAGTTTCCACAGAGTCTCTCGGTCCATGCTGTCAAATGCTTTCTCATAATCCACAAAGTTGACGTACAGCGGGGAGCTCCACTCCAGAGACTGTTCCACGATGATGCGGAGAGTGGCGATCTGGTCTGTACATGATCGGCTCTTCCTGAATCCCGCCTGCTGGTCTCTCAGCTGGGGGTCAACGGAGCTCTCCATTCTTTCTAGGATGATCCTGTTGAAGACCTTTCCTGGTACTGACAGCAAGGTGATTCCTCTGTAGTTGGAACACTTGCTGAGGTCGCCCTTCTTGGGAAGCTTGATTAGGTACCCCTCCTTCCAGTCAGCCGGCATCACCTCCTCATCCCAGATCTTTCCAAACAGTGGGTACAGCATCCCAACTGTTGTCTCTAGGTCTGCTTTCAGAGACTCCGCTGGGATGCCATCCGGCCCTGCTGCTTTGCCATTCTTCAAAAATGCCACTGCTTTTCTTATCTCTTCCCGGCTGGGTCTGTCACAGCTGATGGGTAGGTCGGTCTCTGCCGGCTGGATGTCAGGGGCGTCGGGTGGGCTAGGTCTGTTCAGTAACTCTTCAAAATACTCGGCCCATCTGTCGAGTTGGTCTGCTCTGTCTGCAATAGGCTTGCCTTCTTTGTCTTTTACTGGTCTTTCTGTATGGCCATACTTACCCGACAATCTTCTGGTAATGTCGTAGAGCTGTTTCATGTTGCCGCTGCCTGCTGCCTTTTCTGCCTCTGCTGCCAGGCTTTCTGTGTAGGCCCTCTTGTCTGCCCTGATACTCCTCTTCACCTCGCGGTTGGCTTCCGAGTATTCCCCCTGTGCCCTTACTTTGGCTGCTCTCGTGCAACTGTTGTTGACCGCTGCTTTCTTCTGCTTCCTCGCTTCTATCTTCTTCAAGGCTGTTTGTCCAAGAAAGACCGCTTCAAACACCTCCAGAGAAAAGCCCAGAGAGAGCTCCGCAACATGCAGGACACCTGGTGGGACGGCAAAGCAAAAGAACTTGAACACTTCGCTGAATCCAGCAACTCCAAGGAGTTTTTCAGCGCTATGAAAGCTGTCTACGGCCCTGCCAGACCCAGCACAACCCCTCTCTTCTCCGCCGACGGCTTCACCTTGCTAAAGGACAAAGGCAGCATCACTGAGCGCTGGAGAGAACACTTCTCAAATCTGCTGAACACTGTCAATCCCACGGCCCTGGACATGATTCCCCAGAAGCCGACACGATGACCTTGACCTCCCATCAACCCTGGACGAGGTCAAAAAAGCGATCAACCAGACTAGCTCCAGCAAGGCTGCATGCATGGACGGCATCCCCGCAGAGCTCTTCAAGGCAGCTGGACCTGAGACCCCTGATGCCTTCCTCAACATTCTGACATGCATCTGGGCAGAGGAGAACATGCCACAGGAATTTAGAGATGCTACAATTGTCTCCCTGTTCAAGATCAAGGGCAGCAAAGCAGACTGTGCCAATTACCGAGGGATCTCACTCTTGTCCATTGCTGGCAAGATCCTTGCGAGAGTCATCCTCAATCGCCTGATCAGCTCTGTATCTGAGGAAGCACTCCCAGAGGCTCAATGCGGCTTCAGACCCGGCCGCAGCACAGTCGACATGGTCTTCTCTGTGAGACAGGTCCAGGAGAAATGCGTTGAGCAGCACATGGACCTCTACGCTGTCTTCATAGATCTGACCAAAGCATTCGACACCGTAAACAGAGAAGCGCTTTGGGTCATCCTCGCAAAGCTCGGCTGCCCCAGGAAGTTCACCAACATCATCCGCCTCTTCCATGATGGAATGGTAGGAGTTGTCCAGTCAAACGGCGACACATCCGTACCCTTCAACATTTCCAACGGTGTGAAACAAGGTTGTGTTCTTGCCCCATGATGTTCAACCTGTTCTTCACGTGTGTCCTGACCCATGCAGTATGCGACCTTGAGAAGGGAGTGTACCTGAAGTACAGAATAGACGGCTCTCTCTTCGACCTCTGTCGACTGACCGCCAGGACCAAGACCATCGAGAGACTGATCCTTGAGGCGCTGTTTGCCGATGACTGTGCGCTGATGGCGCACACGGAGTCTGACCTCCAGACCATCGTCAACAGGTTCTCGGAAGCCTCTCGACTGTTTGGCCTCACCATCAGTCTCAGCAAAACCGAGGTCCTGCACCAACCGGCCCCAGGCACAAGAGCCCCCCCACCCAAAGCGTACATCGAAGGCACCGAGCTGAAGACTGTCGACCAGTTCAGGTACCTTGGGAGCATCATCTCTTCTGACGGTACTATCGACAAGGAAATCGCAGCTCGCATCAGCAAAGCCAGCCAAGCCCTGGGTCGCCTGCGCACTCGTGTGTTGAATAACAACAATGTCAAGCTTTCCACCAAGATCAAAGTCTACAAGGCAGTAGTTCTCCCCAGCCTCCTCTACGGCTGTGAGTCATGGACGCTGTACAGAAAGCACCTCAAGCAGCTTGAACATTTCCACATGAGATCCCTGCGTTCACTCATGGGCATCAAATGGCAAGACAAGGTGACAAACCTGGAAGTCCTGAACAGTGCTGGCTTAGTGAGTGTTGAAGCCTTGATTTTAAAGACACAGCTCCGCTGGACAGGTCATGTCATACGCATGGATGATTCTCGCATGCCACGCCAACTCCTGTATGGTGCACTCTCAAAAGGCCACAGGAAGCAAGGACGGCCAAAGAAACGCTTCAAAGACTGCATAAGAGACAGCCTCAAGCACTGCGTCTTCCCAGTAAAGGAACTTGAAGCACAAGCACAAGACAGATCCGGCTGGCGTGCCGCCACCAGGAAAGCCTGCACACTCTTTGAACACAATCGGCGCGAATGGATCACCAGTGCCAGAGCTTGCAGAAAGACAGCGTCGACTCTCCCCACAGCTACGTTCCAGTGCCCCCATTGCCCTCGCAGGTGTGGCTCCAGGATTGGCTTGGCCAGCCACACCCGCACCCACAAATAGAAGTCATGCACAATGACGACATCATCGGTTTCAATGGTCTACCCATTAACTGAGCTCTTGTGACCCTTGACCTTTCCCAGGGATCAACCAAATTAGTATGTATAGAAAGGTCTTACCATCAGGTATCTTTGTACCAAGTTTGGGTTTGAAGTTGTGAATAGTATTTGAGAAAAAATAAATTATGTCAAAATATAGCTATTTTTGACCTATTTCCTGATCCCCTGTCACCTTGACCTTTGTGAGAGGTGACTCAAATTGGTATGTTTAGAAAGGTCTTGCCACAAAGTATCCTTGGGCCAAGTTTGAAGAACGTGGCTTCAATAGTCTCCGAGAAAATGCCAACGTTAACGTTTACCACAGATGACAGCAGACGGACAGACAACCACTGGCCAGTAACATACTCACTTTTGCTTCGCACATGAGCCAAAAACCTATTGCATAGCTGCCAACCCTGAGGCAACAAAATCCCTGAGCTGCGGCCTCCACGACGCTAGCCCTTGCTTCCAGGTGCCAAAAAATCAAACAACAGGGGGGGGGGGGGGGGGGGGGGGGGGGGGTACGCACCTTGCTCCAGCCAAATAATCTAACACAGTGCTCGTCAGCCCGCCTACGTTTACTGTGTAGCGATGTTTATGTCTGCCTGGCACATTTTACAAATGGCAAAGTGTTCGCCCTTCGTCGATGTAAGAAACGCTTGTAGTCTGGATGGAACTTCACCAACCACTTCTGCTTGTTTGGAGGCATCATTTTATACCAGTTGTGAAAATCGCTAAGCATGTGCTCCAGACCAGGGCAATTTCGAAGCAACCGGAACAAACACAGAATGCATGCAAATTTGCTGCTCATGCGTAATCAAGACTGGCTGTGGGTCCCCGAAAGCTTAGCGGTACAGTATAGTGGCAGGCTCTCAACTACAGGCACTTGACCGAGCGGTACGCCAAAATGCCTCGAATTTTAAAACAAAGCTTGAAAATCCGAAAATCGGGAAAATTGTACAAAAAAACGGAAAATCGGGACTTGAAAAAAATTCGGGAAATTCCCGAAAAATTCGGGAGGGTTGGCAGCTATGCCTATTGGAGTATTGCTACATCAGATGTTCCCAGGGTTGGAAGATTTAACGATTTAACAAATTACATTTTTGGTTAAAGAAAATTTAACGCGTTAATGTTTTTAAAAAGTTAAAGAAAATTCAACGATTTAAAAAATAAAAGTAACGATTATCGATTTTTTTCGTTAAAAATTTCGTTACTTCAGTTCGTTTTTCCGCCAAGAACAAACAGGTGCCTATGCGCAAAGCCGGTTTGACCCAGTTGCTGCCGGGTTGAGGCGGTTTGGAGGATCTATGCCTCTGGGTGAAAAACTTAACGGATCCCCTTTGCTTGAGAAAATCATGAGCGTAGATTATCTCAAGAAGAGGCATAGATCCTCACGAGCCCCCTGCAGTTGCGAGGGCTCATGAGGATCTATGCCTCTTTCAGTTGGGTGGTTTTCGTTTCAGGAGTGAGAAGGCAGATGGCACTCGTACAGCAAAGATTGGACAGTTGAAAAACTTAACGGAGCCCCTTTGCTTGAGAAAATCACGAGCGTAGATTATCCCAGCAAGAGGCATAGATCCTCACAAGGATCTATGCCTCTTTCAGTTTGGTGGTTTTCGTTTCAGGAGTAAAAAGTCGTATGGTACAGCAACGATTGGACAGGTGAAAAACTTAAGAGATCTACTTTGCTTGAGTGAAACATGAACGCAGATTATCCCAGCAAGAGGCACAGATCCTCATGAGCCCCCGCAGTTGCGGGGGCTCATGAGGATCTATGCCTCTTGCAGTTGGGTGGTTTTCGTTTCAGGAGTGAGAAGGCAGATGGTACAGCAACGATTGGACAGCACAGGTGAAAACCTGAACAGGTGCATGCATACATTTTTAATTGTAGTAGGCATAGATCGTCATTAACCCACCAACCCCCCGCCCCCCCCCACCCAAGACTGCTGGGGTTCTTGAGGATCTATGGCTCTTGCAGATGAGTGGATTTGTCAGCAGCGCGAAATAAGATCAATCAAGCCTGAATTGTTTCATTTTTAGCTTACTTACTTACTTACGCCTGTCACCCCTACCCCGGTATAGGCCGTCGACGAGAGACCTCCAGCAACTCCTGTCCTGTGCTTCTCCTTCGATTCTACTCCAGGTGGTTCCCAGTCTCTTGATGTCTGCTTGGAGGTCTCGACACCAGGAGTTTCTCGGCCTACCTCTTTTCCTCTTTCCCTGGGGGTTCCATGACAATGCCTGCCTAGTGATACTGGAAGCTGGCTTTCTCAGACTGTGACCGATCCATCCCCATCTTCTTCGCCCAATTTCATTCTCTGCTGTTATCTGCTCTGTTCTGTCCCAGAGTCTGACGTTGCTGATCTTCTCTGGCCAGTGGATTTTCAAAATTCTTCTAAGGCAACTGTTCATGAAGGTCTGTACTCTGTTGACTGTGGTTTTTGTCAATCTCCAAGTCTCTGCTCCATATAGGAGAACTGCTTTTACATTGTATGCAAACCAAGGGGAATCACAGCGCTGGACAGACAACAGTTAGATCCCCTGCCCCCGCCTATCAGGCACCCAATCGCCAGCCCACAGAGAAATACGCAGGTATAGAATAAGACGATCATTTCCATCCTCATACGAATGGATCAGGTCTCTTATATAACCCATGTCTTTCTCCGGAACTTAGGAAGTAGGCAGGAGAAACATACATACACAAACATGAAGGTGCGCTACTATATGTGGTCGGGTAAATACCCTATTTCCCACAGTAGATGCACAGAACATTACACAACAATGTAACGATACAAATTTGCCTCGAGTTATAGATACTCACAAACCAGATCGGTGAGGCTAGCGCTGGCAGAATTGTATGCAAACCAAGGGGAATCACAGCGCTGGACAGACAACAGTTAGATCCCCTTTTACATTGGAGTTGAAAATCCAGACTTTGGTGTGTTGTGACAGCTCTTTGGAACTCCACACTTTTTTCAACTGGAGAAAGGCTGCTCTGGCTTTACCGATTCGTGCTCTGACATCTGCATCAGTGCCGCCCTTTTTGTCTATGATGCTCCCGAGATAGGTGAAGGACTCCACTTCCTCCAACGGGGTGCCAGCAAGCAAGACTGGTTCTTCCCTGGTTGCGTTCAGCCTCATTGTCTTTGTTTTCTGTTTGTGAATGGTGAGGCCCACTTGGGACGAGATGTCAGCAAGCCTCGTGGTCTTGTCCTGCATTTGTTGATGAGTGTGGGACAGTAATGCCAAGTCGTCTGCAAAATCGAGGTCGTCAAGCTGTGTCCACAGTGTCCACTGTATTCCACTTCGTCTGTGCTCTGTGGTCATCTTCATGACCCAGTCTATGGCCAGTAGGAAGAGGAACGGAGACAGCAGACACCCCTGCCTGACACCAGTTCTGACCTGGAGCTCCCTGGTGAACTGCCCTTTGTGGATCACGCGACATGTCATGCCATCGTAGCTGCTCCTGATCAGGCGGACGAGCTTTGCGGGTACACTGTAGTGTCGTAGGAGTTTTCACAGAGTCTCTCGGTCCACGCTGTCAAATGCTTTTTCATAATCCACAAAGTTGACGTACAGCGGGGAGCTCCACTCCAGAGACTGTTCCATGATGATGCGGAGAGTGGCGATCTGGTCTGTACATGATCGGTTCTTCCTGAATCCTGCTTGCTGGTCTCTCAGCTGGGGGTCAACGGAGCTCTTCATTCTCTCTAGGATGATCCTGTTGAAGACCTTTCCTGGTACTGACAGCAAGGTGATTCCTCTGTAGTTGGAACACTTGCTGAGGTCGCCTTTCTTGGGAAGCTTGATTAGGTACTCATAGACACAAAAGGCGGCACTGATGCAGATGCCAGAGCACGAATCGGTAAAGCCAGAGCAGCCTTTCTCCAGTTAAAAAAAAGTGTGGAGTTCCAGAGAGCTGTCACAACACACCAAAGTCCGGATTTTCAACTCCAATGTAAAAGCAGTTCTCCTATATGGAGCAGAGACTTGGAGATTGACAAAAACCACAGTCAACAGAGTACAGACCTTCATGAACAGTTGCCTTAGAAGAATTTTGAAAATCCACTGGCCAGAGAAGATCAGCAACGTCAGACTCTGGGACAGAACAGAGCAGATAACAGCAGAGAATGAAATTGGGCGAAGAAGATGGGGATGGATCGGTCACAGCCTGAGAAAGCCAGCTTCCAGTATCACTAGGCAGGCATTGTCATGGAACCCCCAGGGAAAGAGGAAAAGAGGTAGGCCGAGAAACTCCTGGCGTCGAGACCTCCAAGCAGACATCAAGAGGCTGGGAACCACCTGGAGTAGAATCGAAGGAGAAGCACAGGACAGGAGTTGCTGGAGGTCTCTCGTCGACGGCCTATACCCGGGTAGGGGTGACAAGTGTAAGTAAGCAAGTTGATTAGGTACCCCTCCTTCCAGTCAGCCGGCATCACCTCCTCTTCCCAGATCTTTCCAAACAGTGGGTACAGCATCTCCACTGTTGTCTCTAGGTCTGCTTTCAGAGACTCCGCTGGGATACCATCTGGCCCTGCTGCTTTGCCGTTCTTCAAAAATTCATTTTTCTTTAAAAGGTATTTTTTCGAAAAATACTTACCGATGACATGACTATAAGGAGTGTCTACTCCTTGCTCAATTCTAGCCTAAGAACCGGTTGTGCCACACAACCCGGGAAGCTCTCGGGGATCCCGTAGAGGGACCGAGAGTTGTCTCCCGCTCCTACCCATCAGGCCTGTTCACGTGTGAACTCCAGTCACGAAGTTAGGCTGACCCGCGGCAAGCGGGGCAGGTGGTAGGGTCCTTCGAGTCATGTCATCGGTAAGTATTTTTCGAAAAAATACCTTTTAAAGAAAAATGAATTTGTTTCTTCAAAAACATTACCGATGACATGACTATAAGGAGAATGCCGAACAGGAGGAGGGTGCCGCACGTCTAGAGTGTTTTCTAGGATCATGACCCCCTCCTCCCCTCGGACACTCTATAGTCCCCAAAAGGTGCATACCTACGGCGCCTGCGGCGCCGGGAGGGAGTGTTGTGCCGCCGTGATTCCTCCCAAGAGGGCGAGGTTGTCTCGCTGCCCGGCCAGATCCCGTAGGTAGAAGCGGGCGAAAGTGGATTCCGACCGCCAGCCCACTGCAGCCACGATGTCCTTGACAGCGCAGTTCCTGTCAAAGGCGACGCTTGTGGCCATAGCTCGTACTTCGTGCGCCCGAATTCATAACCTCTTCGCTCCCTGTGGGGAGAGCTCGGCGTAGGCTGAGCGGATGACCCAGCGTAGCCATGAAGAGATTGTCTGGGCAGTAATGTCATTTCTGCCCGGTCGTAAGGGTAGGAAGAGGCGTGAGCATCCTCTCCTGACTGCTTTGGTGCGGCGCAAGTACATTCTCAGGGCTCGTACGGGATCTTGCTGCCTGGTCTCCTTGGGGAAGTGGATGTTCCGCAACGGTCTTAAGGTGATAACCTGTGGTGCCGTCAGCGGAGACCTTGTCTTGGCAATAAATGCAGGGTCCGTCACCAGCTGGACGGAACCATCCGCTCGAAACTGTAGGCAGGACGGGCGGGCTGACAGGGCGTGGAGCTCGCTGACTCGAGCCGCGGTGGCGAGCGCTAGCAGGAAGCATGTCTTCCGTGTCAGGTCTGCGAGGTTGGCTAGTGGTAGGGGTTCGAAGCGTGGCGAGTTAAGCCAGGTAAGCACCCAAGGCAAATCCCAGCGGGGCAGTAGCGAACGCGAGGCAGGTCGTTGTAGGCCAAGGTGCGACATAAGGTCCGCTAGGTCCTTGCAAGCGCCGGGATCCGCGCGGCCGAGATGCCGGTAGGTATCGGCGATCATCGAGAGGTATCCCCTGATGGTAATAGGGGCCAGTCCTTGGTCTCCGAAGAGCCAGAGGAAGAAGTCCGCAAGCTGGGGAATTGTCAAATCGGTGGGGGAGAGACCACGTCCACTGCACCAGGCACAGAGAACCCTCCACTTTCCCTCGTATACATGCCTAGTCGAGGGTTTGCGGGCTGTAGCGATCGCTTCCACTGCAGCACCCGAGAAGCCTCGAGCGGAGAGGGCTTGCCGCACAATCTCCAGGCGTGTAGCAGCAGGCGTTCCGGGCAAGGGTGGAACAACGCCTGACGCGGCTGCTTGAGCATGGTGCGGGGGGTGGGGAGCAGTAGAGGAGGGTGCGTGGCGAGGCTGATCAGGTCAGTGGACCAGGAGCGGGTCCAAGCGAACGGGGCGACCAGGAGTAAGATCGTATTCGTCCCTCGAAGCTTCTGGAGGACTTTGGGGACAAGGACCGTCGGGGGGAATGCGTAGGTGATGAGCCCCTCCCAAGTGATGGACAAGGCGTCGACAGCCCAGGCCAGGGGATCCGGGACTGGAGACACGAAGAGGGGAAGTTGGTGATTCCACCTCGTGGCGAAAAGGTCCACCACGGGGGTCTCCCAGTGCGAGCAAATCAAACGGAAAATGTCCTGGCGAAGGGTCCATTCCGTGTGAATCATCTGTCCCCGCCGGGACAACGAGTCCGCCAACACATTCAGGCGTCCGGGAATGTGGCGTGCGCCGAGTGTAAGGTCGTGGTCCTCGCACCAGCGCATCAAGCGATAAAGAAGCATGCACAGCTCGGGTGAGTGGGTTCCTCCCTGTTTCTGTATGTACGCCACCACCGTCGAGTTGTCGGAAAGGACGAGGAGATGCTGGTGCCGCAGTTGGTCCTTCCAAACGATGATGGCCTGCCACACTGCTTGTAACTCCAGCCAGTTGCTGTGCTTGTCCGCAAACTCCGGGGGCCAGAGGCCGGACGTTGTGGAGAACTGTGGGAGCAGGTGGGCGCCCCAACCAGCCCGACTCGCGTCGACACAGAGGGAGAGGGTCGGGGGAGGAGAAGAGAGGGGAACTCCCTGGGCCAACCACGTCCTGTCGGCCCATCGTAAGAGATGGGGGAGGACCAGCGGTGAGACGGGGACCAAGGTGGTCAGGTCGCCCGAGGAGGGACGCCAGAGGAGTAGGAGATGGAGCTGCAGCGGCCGGGAGTACAGGCGACCGAGGGGGATAAGGTCCGCCGCTGCGTTGATCAGGCCAAGGAGCTGTAGCCAGACCCTGGCGGGTGCTGTCGTCTGCTGCCCGACCCACGCGGCGAGGGAGGATAACTTGACAATCCGTGCTTCTGGTAAGAGCACCCTGTTGCCGTCCGTGACAAATTCCATGCCGAGATGGATGAAGTGGCGCGTCGGGGAGAGGTCGGACTTCCCCGTGTTGACCAGGAACCCCAACTGGTGCAGTAACCTCATCAGGGCGTCTCTGTCCGCGGCAAGGGCGGCTTCCACTTGATTCTTCAAGAGCAGGTCGTCGAGGTAATTCGACGTCGGGCTGGAAGACGACTGCCTTGCCTTGGCGACTACTGCGTCCATGATGCGGGTGAAAACCCAGGGGCTGAGGTTGAGGCCAAACGGCAGGGCGCAGAACTGGTAAACCACTCCCTCGAACGCGAAGCGCAGGTACTTCCTGGCGGTCGTGTGCATGGGAACATGCAGGTAGGCGTCGGCCAGGTCTAGACTGACCGCAAAGTCCATGGGTTGGACCGCCGCGCGGAGAGCTCTGGTCGTCTCCATCCGAAAGGAGGGGGCCGCGATGAAGGCGTTCAGCGCCGACAGGTCTATGACAGGGCGCCACCTGCCGCCGGGTTTGGGGACCACAAACAGTCGGCTGTAAAAGGCGGGCGAGTCCGGGCGCTGCACCACCTCCGTGGCTTGTTTCTCCAGGAGAGCCGCAACTTCTCCGCGGAGGGCGGCGGCCTTGAGGTCGTCGTATGGTACCTCCGTCCACAGCGGGGCGGAGCGCAAGGGCGGGGGAGATCGGAAAGAGATCCGCAAACCTCTGGTGACGACGTCCAAAACCCAGGGCTCTTCTCGAAACAGCAAGTGCCACTGCTTGCTGAATCTCGCTAGCCTCCCGCCGACCGGAGCCCCGAAGACAGTCGGCGGAGGCGGCACCGGGGATCCGTCAGGCGGCCCTCCCGCGCCCAGGGCGGCGGGAGGGCCAGGGCCAGGAGGGGGTAGGGGCGCTAGACGGACCAGGGCGGCCGAAAAGAGGGCGTCGGCGTCGTGCAGCTCGTGGAGGGGCAGCCGGGTCCGAGGGGACAGGTCTACGGGAGCGTAAGGAGCGGCCCAGGGCCGCACGAGCGGTGGGGAGACGAAGCTTGACGGACTTGCGATGCCAACGGTCGGGGTTGGAGTCCTTCACCGCCTGCCATGTCTCACCAAACAGCAGCGATCCTCCCAGGGGGGCCCGACGAAGCTGCGTACACAGGTCGGACGGCATACCAGTGCAGGACTGTAAGACAGCGTCTCGTCGCAAAAGGTCGCAGTTGGACGCGGCGGCCATCGCGTTAACCGACGAGTGGTAAGCTGCTCGATTCCCAGCCTCAGCCATGACCAGTAGGTCTCCCAGGAGGGGAGAAAGGTCAGGCTGCCAAGCTTCCTCTAGACGCCGGATGAATGCCTGGGTCAGCAAATCCAGGAACCCTGAGCAGGCGAGCGTGTTCCGCACCAGGGTCGCCGTCCTATCCAAACCACGCGGGAAGGACCGCTTGAGTAGGGAACCACCTCCAGCTTGGAGCAGAGCGGCAGGGTCCACGGGGGGAAGCGGGCAGAGGAACGACTGTGAATGACCGGCGTACCAACTCTGCTGAAAGGCAATGTCGAGAGCGGGGGGCCATCTCCCTTCCGTGAAGAAGTCCGAGTTCCGCGTCTCTGACAGGAGGTGAGACGAGAAGGCGTCCCGCAGGTCAAAAAAACTAGGAGGCTGGGGAAGGGACTTGAATCTCTTGACGGTCCGATCCGCATCCACAAAGGCGGAGATCCTCCTCTTCACCGGAGGCGAAGCTGGGCAGACCTCAACCGGCAGGGCGGCGGCGATGAGTCTGGAAGCCTCGTCCAGTGCCAGCCGGGTGTCCATCCGGGCCGAAGCAGGTCCGGGAGCAGCGGAGACATAGGAAGCCGCGGACGAGGAGGCCGGCGAGCGGCTGCGACGTCCCAGCAGCCAGTCCGCGGGATCATCTGCCACCAAACTCAGCGTATCACCGTCCGCTTGTCTGGCCACCGGTGACCGAGGCGGGTGACGAGGGCTCCTAGAGCGGGAAACCGGTTGACGGCGAACGGTAGAGGACGACGACCCCCTCCGCAGGGGGGAGCGGAGCGAGGAAGGCCGTGGCGAAGGTCTCCTGCGTGACGAAGGAGGGCTCCGGCGAGGTGAACGGCTGCGACGAGACGGAGCGGGACGGCGAGGCAGAGGCCAGGGGGAAGGGGGCGGCCGGTGGGAAGAGGAACGGGACGAGCGGGAATCGGCACGGGAACGGGAACGACGAGAGTGAGAACCGCGTCCACCACGCGGGGAATCCTGACCTGTCGAACGGTGAGAGTCGGAGGTCCTCCTACGAACCCGAGAAGGCGAACGACCGCGACGAGTAGAGTCCCGGTGCGTGTGTACTTCTGTAGCATGGGGCTCCGGACGAGCGCGCGCGGGTCTCTGTGAAGGCGAACGATAGCGACGAGTAGAGTCCCGGTGCGTGCGTACTTCGGTAGCAGGCTCCGGACGAGTGCGCGTGGATCTCTGTGAAGGCGAACGAAAACGGCGAGCAGGGTCCCGGTGCGTGCGAAGTTCGTCCGCCGGAGGCTCCGGACGACAGTGCGTAGGTCTCTGTGAACCAGGCTCTAAGGAGAGGCGGGTTTCTAGCCGGCAGGGGGACCCCTGCGGCTTCCTCAGAGACACGTGGGGAACGAAGGTAGACGAAGGGCGCCAAGGGCGCTTCTGTAAACCAGGCTCTAGGGAGAGGCGGGTTCTTTGCTTCGTCAACGTATGCGTCCTGGCGTGCTTACTCGCTGTGGCGGACCTGCCGGACGAGTTCCCACCTTGAGCAGCCGTCCGTTGCCAAGTCAGTGGCGTCAGTCGCGTCGGATCGAGAAGGGCTTGTTCGTCCGGTGCCGGTGGCACGTCGGAGGGCGTCTCCGGGATCTTCACCGCACCCGACAGCTTAGGGGGCTCTCTAGTATAGAAGCTCCAGAGATCGGACCAGCGCTGCTCCGGCCAGGTAGCACAGACGTCACATGCGTGGTCAGAAGCACACCCAGCGCAGAGGAGGCAGACTGCATGGGTATCCGACGGCCACTGAAATCCTCCGCATTGTGTGCAGGTCCCCAGCAGGCCACTGCAACACACAAACACAAAGGCACTCGGCGGGTGTCTTCAAGGGCCCACCCTAAGGATGGAGAGGGCCCGCCTGACCCACAAAACATACAGAACGTTGTATCGGGGCCGACCGTAGCGGGAGCGTAGTACCAGCCTGGTAACCGTTCCGCTTAGGCCACCCTGGCGAAAGCACACAATCAACAAAGCATGTAACGATTGCCCAAGTACAACCGGCATGGCCCCGCGACTCACTCACCGCCACTGGTCATGGCGCGACATCCCGCTCAAACCAGGGCGGTAAAATTCTTCAGCCAACCAGGCGAAGCGAAGCAGAGGGCCCACCGCTAGGACGACCCAACCGCCAGCGACGCGGAAGCAAGAAAGGTACGCTGCTCAAGCCTGTGCCCCGCCCGGGCAACAGGCCGAAGCCCTCTAACTACCTTACCTCTCTGGCCGCGCGGAACGAGTTGGAGAAGGTTCCATGGCAAGCACTGCACGAGCGGCGCCGTCAGGAAGCGAAGCCTTCACCAAAAGCGTAGTACCACCGAAGGGTAGAAGAACCAAGGGCCAGAGGCCAGTGAACAACGAAGCACGGTAGAGTAGGACCGGTCGAAAAACTCCAAGTGTAGGGGCTAGAGAAAAACACGTCTGAGCGCGTGAGCCTAAGAAGCGTGACTGGAGTTCACACGTGAACAGGCCTGATGGGTAGGAGCGGGAGACAACTCTCGGTCCCTCTACGGGATCCCCGAGTGCTTCCCGGGTTGTGTGGCACAACCGGTTCTTAGGCTAGAATTGAGCAAGGAGTAGACACTCCTTATAGTCATGTCATCGGTAATGTTTTTGAAGAAACAAATGCCACTGCTCTTCTGATCTCTTCCCGGCTGGGTCTGTCACAGCTGATGGGTAGGTCGGTCTCTGCCGGCTGGATGTCTGGTGGGTCGGGTGGGCTAGGTCTGTTCAGTAACTCTTCAAAATACTCGGCCCATCTGTCGAGTTGGTCTGCTCTGTCTGCAATAGGCTTGTCTTCTTTGTCTTTTACTGGTCTTTCTGTATGGCCATACTTGCCCGACAATCTTCTGGTAATGTCATAGAGCTGTTTCATGTTGCCGCTGCCTGCTGCCTTTTCTGCCTCTGCTGCCAGGCTGTCTGTGTAGGCCCTCTTGTCTGCCCTGATACTCCTCTTCACCTCGCGGTTGGCTTTCGAGTATTCCTCCTGTGCCCTTACTTTGGCTGCTCTCGTGCGACTGTTGTTGACAACTGCTTTCTTCTGCTTCCTCACTTCTATCTTCTTCAAGGTCTGTGTCGACAGCCAGTCCTTGTGATGGTATTTCCTGAACCCTACAGTGTCTTTGCAGGTTGAGTTCAGCGCCTCTCTAACTGCCTTCCACTGCTGCTCTGTGGTGACCGCCTCCTCTTCATTTACTAGCTCCTGTAGTGCTTGAAACCGGTTGGACAGCACCATTTTGAACTCTTCTCTAACTCCAGTTTCTCTCAGGAGGCCTACATTATAGCGCTGTCTTCTTGTTGTCTCTGTGCGGCTTTTCTTTAGCTTGAGCTTCATTCTTAAGGTAAGCAGATGGTGGTCTGAGGCGACATTTGCTCCCCTCCTCACTCTAACATCTTGAAGGGATCTTCTAAATTTCTTGCTAATGCAGATATGGTCTATTTGGTTCTCTGTTGTATGGTCAGGTGAGACCCAAGTTGCTTTGTGTATTCTTCTGTGTGGGAAGATGCTGCCTCCAATGACAAGTCGATTTAGAGCACAAAAGTCTACAAACCTCTCCCCGTTCTCACTCATCTCAGAGCCTAGTCCCTGTCTCCCCATCACCTCTTCGTATCCGGTGTTGTCCTCCCCTATTTTGGCATTAAAATCGCCCATGACGATGGTGATGTCTCGCTCCGCACATTTATCCAAGGCACTCTGGAGTCGGTCGTAGAACTCTTGTTTCTCTTCCTCGTCACTGTCATTAGTGGGCGCATAACACTGGATGACGTTCAGCTTGAGCTTTTTCTTGGTTCTAAAGGCTGCTGTGATAATTCTTGGCCCAAGAGGTTCCCAGCCCATCAGCGCGCTCTGTGCCACTGGTGACAGCATGAATGCTACACCTTCTGTATGGGGGGCATTCTCCTCTTCATGACCTGAATACAGAATCATCTCCCCACTTAACAGCCTTTTCTGGCCAGACTGCGTCCATCTGGCTTCACTGATACCTAGCAGGGAAAGGTTGTACTTTTGCATTTCCGCTGCTATCTGGGCGGCCGTGCCGCTCTGGTACATGGTCTTGACATTCCATGTGCCCATGGTTGTGTCCCTGGATAGAGAGAGGCGGCTCGGTCCTGTGGCTTCCGAAGACTTCCGGCTTTCACCACAGGACGTCATAAGTCTTCTGGTAGAAGAACCTTCCTCCTCCAGGAAAGGTATTACTGTTAGTCTTTTCGTCGGCGTTTTTGTAGCTATTTCCTTTTTTGCAGGGTGGGGAAGCCCAACCCCCTTACTAGGAGGACCAGGGGTTTTCTGTCGGGGTCACCTTCCCTTAGACCATGTTGGTTCACGGCACCTTATTTCATTCGGTGCACCCCTCTCACGAGGGACCCCCTATCCACCACCCAGGGGACGCGCCTCAACGCCATATGGTCCCAGCGCGAGGTTCATTTTTAGCCGCATTACTTTTTCTTGCGCTGTGCGGTTTTCCGATTTAAAAAAAAATTCTTCCCCCTTCTCATAACTACTGCATGTATCTGGCCAGATAGTGTTTTAGATAGTGGGTAGAGGAGGAAATATGGTGGCGTGTCACTTTTCAACTGCATGCCACTTTTTTTGTCTGAGCTGAGCAATAAATGATTATTCATGTATTTAACGCAAATTTATTTAATTAAAAATAAAAATTAAAGAAAATTTATTTCTTTAATTTTCAAAAAAAAAAGTAAAGAAAATTTTTTTCTTTAACCTTTTACCAGAATTAAAGAAAAGTTATTTCATTAAAGAAAAAAAGTAATGACTATCAACCCTGGATGTTCCTGATGTAAAAATGGAAGCATATTTGTGTGTTAGTCTCAGAGTTATATCTTGAGCCTTTGAAACTGTCCTTAGGCGTAAGGTCCTAAAGGATCGTAAAGGCCCATATCTACGCACTTGATGGCAATCATCTTGGGTGAAGAAAACATCTCCTTCAGTGCTGTGTCCACATGTCCAATTTTCACCAACACATCCTCCTTTTTCCCTCCTGCCTCCTCCGTCTCCCTCTCAGCAATTTCTGTTGACCGCCTACAGATGTCTAAAGCTCGACGCGCATCGCCAGAAACAGCTGCCACCTTACGGGCTGCTAGCTGAACTGCATCGCTGTCAAAAACTTTGAGACCAGTCATGCGTGAAGTGACAATTTGCTCCAGCTGTCGGAAGGTGTAGGGCTGGAAGGTCATTCTGTTCAGACCCTAGATGGAAAAGATACGTTAGAAAAATTAATCCGTTGAGTGCTGAGAAAATCTGAGCACCACCCAATTGCAAGAGGTATAGATCCTCATGAGCCCCCACAGTTACAAGGGCTCATGAGGATCTATGCCACTTGCTGACACCACTTTGAATTCATGTTCCTGGGACAACTTGGGGTTTTTGGTATAAATTAATGAAAACTGCAGAAGCAGCGTGAACTGGCACTGAACCGGTTAAACACATGGATTCCTGAAATACTCAGATTGTTCAATGGTGGTAAAAAAAAATAGCTTGATGCCTCTAACTACGTTATACACAGATCAACCATGACAGTTCAAGAATAGTGCTAGAACAGCTTGGCATGAAAAATGAATACTTACCGATGGCATTACTAATAGAAAGGTACACTTAGCCTAGCGATTTCAGCCTAAGTATCCGTTGTGTATAGCAACACAACCGGGGAGGCGACCCCAGGGAGCTGTTACCCAAAAACTCCCTGGGTGACCTCCCCTCCCTCCCCATGAGGCCACATGGGTTGACACGCCAGTCTCACGCTAAGCGAACGTAGCTGGCGGCAAGCGGGGCAGGTGGGAGGGCCCTTTGAGTAATGCCATCGGTAAGTATTTTTCGAAAAATACATTTTAGAGAAAAATTCATTTGTTTGCTCAAAATTCTTACCGATGGCATTATTAATAGGAAGAATAATGAAAAGGAGGAGGGTGCCACCCACCACACCCCAGCCTTGTAACATGCTTAGTACAGCGCCCTGGGCACAACTCCCGACGATTTCAACTAAGCATTACCTAGGGCGCCGGGAGGGAGTGCTGCGCTGCTGAAACATCACTGAAGGTGGAACTCTCCCGCCACCCAACGGCCGCAACGATGTCTCTCACCGCATGGTTGCGGTCGAAGGCGAGGCTTGTGGAGACCGCTCTGACCTCATTCGTGCGAATTTGCAGCCTCTTAGCCCCCTCCAGGGAGAGGTCATATGCGGCTAGGATGACCGAGCGCAGCCAAGAAGATATTGTCTGCGCTGAAATATCGTTCCTGCCACGTCGCAAGGGCAGGAAGAGGCGTTTCTGTCCCTGTCGGAAGGGCCGCGATCTGTGCAGGTAAATGCGCAAGGCCCATACCGGATCCTGCTGGCAGGACTCCCGAGACCAATCCAACCCCTTGAGCGGCCGGAGGTTAATGATCTGCGCTCCAGCTGAGGGAAGTCTATTCTTGGCTAGAAAGGACGGGTTCGTCAGCAGCTGGACTGAACCATCAGCTCTGAACTGTAGGCAGGCTGGGTCCACCAAGAGTGCATGTAGCTCGCTGACCCTGGCCCCCGAAGGGAGGGCGAGGAGGAAGCAGGTCTTTCTGGTGATGTCAGCCATTGTAGCTAAGGGCAACGGCTCGAACCGGCCCAAATTAAGCAACGTTAGGACCCATGCCAGGTCCCAGCGCGCAACCAGCGAGCGCTGGACTGGGCGCTGTAACTTGGGGCATGCGGTCCGAAAGATCTTTGAACGCCCCTGGGTCCGGATGGCCCAAATGACGGTAGGTATCGGCGATCATAGAGAGATACCCCAGGATGGTAATAGGGGCCAAAAGCTGCTCCCCAAAAGCCACAGGAAGGATTCGGCCAACTGGGGCGTTGTCAGAGCCATGGGGGCAAGGCCCTGGGGCTGACACCAGGACTGCAGGACTCTCCACTTTCCCTCGTACACTCGCCGGGTGGAGGCTCTGCGGGCAGTAGCGATAGCCTCCAATGCCGCATGTGAAAAACCTCTTGCGGCAAGGGCCGCCCGCACAACCGCCAGGCGTGTAAGCGGAGCCTCTCCGGACACGGATGAAAGAGGTGCTGCTAGGGCTGCTTCAGAATTGTGCGAGGCAAGGGTAACCACAGTGTGGAGTCCGTGGTGAGGTTCAAAAGGTCGGTCGTCCAGCTCCGGCACCAGCTGAAAGGAGCCACGAGGAAGAGGACCGTGTTGGAGCCCCTGAGTTTCAGCAAGACCTTGTACCGCCGGGGGGTAGGCATAAGCCACGAGACCGTCCCACAAGATCGACAGCGCGTCCACCGCCCAGGTCCGGGACCGGCGAGACGAAGAGGGGAAGTTGTTTGTTCCACCGCATCGCGAAAAGGTCGACCATCGGAGTCTCCCAGCGAGCGCCGATTATCCGGAAGATCTTCAGCTTGAGGGCCCACTCGGTATGTAGCAGCTGCCCCCCGCCGCGAGCACGTTCAGGCGACCGGGGATGCGACGTGCCCGGAGCGAGATGTCACGATCCCAACACCACAGAAACAACTGGTATAGGAGCATACGGAGTGTTGGCAAGCGGGTTCCCCCCTGCTTCTGAATATAAGACACGACCGTTGAGTTGTCGGAGACAATCAAAATCTTGTGGCAGCAGAGGCGCGACTCCCAATGACTCGGCGCCAGCCAGACGGCCCTCATCTCAGCCAGTTGCTGTGTCTGTCCCGGAAGGCCAGCAGCCACCGGCCCGAGACCTCATCGAAATCCGGGAGGAGGTGCGCCCCCCAGCTGGTCCGACTCGCGTCTGTACAAAGCGAGAGCCGCAGAGAGGGAAAAGCGAGGGGTACTCCTGACCCAAGCCAAGCCGGGTCCGTCCACCGCTGGAGTCCAGACCAAGGGAAATACAGGCACTCAGGCTGCGAGGTCGCCTGAGAACAGACGCCAATGGAGCAGCAGATGCAACTGGATCGGCCACGAGTAAAGTCGGCCGAGGGGCAGGAGGTCAGCCACCGCACTGATTAGGCCCAGCAATTGCAGCCAGGTCCTGGCCGGGCACGCCTCCGCGAGGGACACTTGGTGAGCCACCGCCGCCAGTTTCTGCACGCGAGCGTCCGTGAGCCCCACCCTGTTGCGGTCGGTCGGGAATTCCATTCCCAGGTGTATGAAGGTATGGGAAGGGGAGAGGTCCAATTTCCCGAGATTGACCACAAACCCCAGCTGCTGTAGGAGGGCCATAAGGGCGTCCCGATCCGCCTCCAGGGAAGGAGCGTCCTGGTTCTGGAGCAGGTCGTCCAGATAATTGGAAGTCGGGCTGGATGAAAACTTCCGGGCCCGGGCCACAACCGCATCCATGATCCGCGTGAAGACCCAGGGACAGAGGTTGAGGCCGAAGGGGAGGGCTCGGAACTGATATACCAACCCACAAAAGGCGAAGCGCAGGAAGTGCCGAGATGACGGGTGAATGCAGATAAGCGTCAGCAAGATCAAGACTGATGGCAAAGCCCATGGGGTGAACCGCTGACTTCACCGCCCGCGTGGTCTCCATGCGGAACGAGGGGGCTGAAATGAACTTGTTTAGGGCTGACAAGTCGATGACAGGGCGCCAACGGCCGCCCGGCTTGGGGACCAAGAAGAGGTGGCTGTAGAAGGCTGGAGAGCCGTGGTGAGAGACCACTTCCGTGGCTGCCTTCTGGAGCAGGGCAGTGATCTCCATCTGCAAAGCCTCCGCCTTGCAAGGGTCGGCTGGCGCGCACGTCCAAACTGGGGAGCTCCGGAGAAGGGGGGTGGGGGTGGTGAAAGGAACTCCGTAACCCGTCCAAGACGGTGGAGAGCACCCACTGGTCGTCTGGGAACAGCGACCACCACTCGTCGCCGTGCAGGGCAAGCCGCCCGCCGAAAGGGGGCTCCGCGGGGGTCAGCGGGTGCAGAAGCGGGCGGGAGTCACTGGGCCCATCCCCGCCCACGCCGCCTAGCACCACGCAGCCAAGAGGGGGCGGGGGTCGGAAGGTCGCGCGCACGGATGGGGAAAACTGCTCCACCCGGCCCACGGGAGGAAGGTCGAGGGGTGGGTCTGACACTCGGCAGGGGTCGACCCACAGCCTTGCAGGGGGCAGGAAAGCGTGTGGAGTCCGCGGGAGGGCACTAGGCCAAAGGTCTTTGGCCAAGTCCTTCACTGACTGCCAGGTTGGGCCGAAGAGGAGGGCCCCCCCAAGGGGAGCCTGTCCTAGTTGTCCCTTCACCGAGGCAGGCAACCCCGCACACCTTCGCAAGACGCCATCCCGCAGCATCAAGTCACAGTTGGCCGCGGCGGCGTGCACGTTAGTCGAGGCGTGGTAAACTGCGTGATTGGCCATCACCACCAGAGAGTGTAGGTCGCACGAAGAATCCGGGGCTTCCGGCGACTCCCAGAAGTCCTCCACGCGCTGCACCACCGCGGGAGGGGGGGTGGGAGGGGGCGCCCGAGTGAGTCAGGGACCCCAGAGGCTTAGAACTCGTGGGGTGAGACTCGGGAGCAGCCGCAGGCGGGACCCTGCGCCGTGCCTGGGATGGCCTCTGTCGTGCACTGGGAGACGCCCTGGTCGCCAGGTGGCTTGGTCCAGCTGCGAGGGGCGGTCCCAGTCGCTGCGTGTCCCGGTCCACTTCAGAGCGGGAGGTAACGGCCCAGGGGTGCGCACCAAGGTCAGAAGCGGTCGAGTTCTGGTGCCAGGCTAGGCCCACAATGTCCAAGGACGCCCGCCTACTGGGTCCAGGGCTGGGAGGCACGGGAGCAGACATTGTAGTGGCAGCGGGGAGGTCACCCGCCGGCTGTCTACTGCAGTCCCAGGAGGTCGTCGGGAGGCCACGCCGGTAAAAATCCCAGAGGCGAGACCACCGCTGCTCCTTCCACGAAGCACACACATGGCACGGCCGGGAGGAGGAGCAGCCGGAACAAGGCAGACATAGGGCATGCATGTCGCTCGGCCACTGAAATCTCAAGCAGCCGGGGCACGAACATAATTGCGCACTGCAACAGAAAACGGAACCCCGTGAAAGAAAACAGGCCGGGCCCATAGTACGGGCTCGCGGCATAAACCATATATACGTATGCGTGAAAAAACCTGGCTGCGTAACGGAGCCGGAAGTTGTCCCGGGCAAAGCCGTAGCCAGTCCGTGACCGGCCGGCCCACGGCACTACCTGAGACCTTACCTCATGCCGCCAGTAGGCGGAGTACTGAAGCAATTCATCGACCGCCCATACAACCGGGGAGAGGATGATGAGGGCCCAGTAGAAAGGAAATCACACCAGACGCAATGACCAGGCGAAGCCAGGGGCCCGGAAGAAAGAGAAGTCCCCACAAGCACAAATAACAAGTAAGGAGTTCCACAAAAGGAAGGCACACGGCAAGTCCAAAGGACGAGGCGAAGGAAGGAATAAAGGTAAGTCCCCACAAGCACAGTCACAGGGAAGGAGTCCAAAGAAGGCAAGCACATGGTAAATCCAAGGTCGAAACCGGTATGTCCGTTCGCTAGGAAGCTAAGCGTGAGACTGGTGTGTCAGCCCATGTGGCCTCATGGGGAGGGAGGTGAGGCCACCCAGGGAGTTTTTGGGTAACGGCTCCCTGGAGTCGCCTCCCTGGTTGTGTTGCTATAGACAACGGATACTTAGGCTAAGTGTACCTTCCTATTAGTAATGCCATCAGTAAGGATTTTGAGGGAACAAAAGCACTGAGCTTATCTGGCACCATCCTTAACTAATGTGACTTATATGTCACAGAACCATATGAGAACTCCCAAAGTAACACTCCATGTACTGATGTCTGAGGGTTAAGAATGTGCAAAAATGTAAAACTGGAGGCAAAAAACAAATAAAAACAAAATACAATGGAGGTGAAGTCGGGTCCAGCTCAAAACATTGTAAAAAAAAAAAACACGAATTTCTATCGTTAAGTCTGAAAAGTGTTAGCCCTACTAACTGAAATAAAAGTCTGAAGAGGAAAATTATTAGTGCGAAGCTCTGATGTTTCAACACAGTTGATCTGGCCAGTAGCACACACTATATTGATTAAAGTTCACGCTGGTAAAAATACACAAAGATTGGCTTTTTGTGGCTACTCTTGCAATCCAGACATGACACTTATTTCTGTTAGTTGAGTAAGAGAGGGTTCCATTTTGAAATATGAAAATTTCCCTACATATGATTTTAAATGTAGAAATTTCCATCTTGTCCCTCAGCCAACTGTGACTGATATAGATGCTGATGAAAATTGAAATTCAAACAAAAACTGTCATTTAGATAAAGAAATTAAATCCTCTGTATACTGACCAATCGACTGGAGACGCGTTTGATCATGATCCTCTCAGGCAAATCCAGAGTGTTTGCCACCGCCAAAACGGTAAGTCTTGCCTTGGGTTTGGTTGGCCAGTCAAAAATGTTGTACATCACATCCTGTTTTCGAGTCCATAGCAGGTCAAGCTGCAAGCAGTCGAGGAAAGTATAAAGTCTTTAACAGGTCCCTAGACATAGTCTCATCAAAGAAGTACCCAACAGAGAAAGAAACACGCTTAGAAAGATGGGTACAACACAATTTATTAATATTTCGGGTAAATACCCTTTGTCAAAATAAACAAACAAATAGAGAGATTAGCCGCTACTTATGTTCATTGGCAGAAGGAATGTGGCAACTGAAGGAGGTGACGTAAAATAAAAGAAAAGGAAGAACAAAAGTGCGGAAAAAGTAAAAATGACGTCAACGAAAAATCATAAGAGAGAGACTCGGAGAGAACCTGAACACGAGAGACAAGAGTGTATGCAAGCACGTGCAGGAGCCCGTGGGCCATAGGCATAAAACTAGCGCTCACCTGAGACTTCGGTCGCTGGGAGCGAGAATGGTGGCGAGTCCGCCCAAGGACTCCGCCGCAGAGGAGAGCCACTAAGGAGAGAGTCGCGGCTACCACGGCAAGAATGCACGGAGCCGGGGCGTCGGTCTCTTCCTCCTTCCTCCCCCTGCCCCCTTCTCTCTCCCCCCCCCCCCCCCCCCTTATAATTTTTTTTTTTTTTGAGTTACCCTTGAAGACGGTTTCACAACTACCTACTCTCCACTTATACCAATATTCTCTTACTGAATTTGATTATTTGCTTTATTTCAATGACTTATTACTTGTGTACCGTGCTAAATGCTGGGTTTTATTTCCCGGGGTCCTCGTTTTTCCCCGAGGTAGTCCTCAACTTGAAGGTGATATAAAGTTTGCCTTCGGGTTGGTGTTTAGAAGGCTTTGTGTATTAGACACTCAGCCTACTTCGTGCCCAAGGGTACTCCCCGTTCGTTCTCTCTCTCTTTCTCTCTCTCCGTCTCGCTGAGTGTGTGTGTGTCTCTCTCTCATTCTCTCTTTCTCTGGCCTCACCTACACGCATTTACTTTTGCTCGCTCCTGCACGTGCTTGCATACACTCTTGTCTCTCGTGTTCAGGTTCTCTCCGAGTCTCTCTCTTATGATTTTTCGTTGACGTCATTTTTACTTTTTCTGCACTTTGGTTCTTCCTTTTCTTTTATTTAACGTCACCTCCTTCAGTTGCCACATTCCTTCTGCCAATGAACATAAGTAGCGGCTAATCTCTCTATTTGTTTGTTTGTCTATTTTGACAAAGGGTATTTACCCGAAATATTAATAAATTGTGTTGTACCCATCTTTTCTAAGCATGTTTCTTTCTCCGTTGGGTACTTCTTTGCATATTACACGCTTGGCAGTCACCTTTTTGGTCTGGATTGCTTTTAGTCTCATCAAGCAAATTATAAAATAAACAATTCAACCCCTTCACTGCCAGTGGAAACAGCTTATGTTCTTGAAATCACCGAGGTCGTTAACACTTGGAACCATGCCGTGCCATGCTCAGCCCAGGCTGAATACGGCACGGCACGGCTGGCTTGTTTGCTGTTTACACTAGCCTTCTAAAAAAGGCTCACCTTGCAGCAGGTGACCATCACAGACACTTCTGGAATGCATCATGGCAGCCTACAGACAACCCGTGGTTTTTCGAAAAATACTTACCGATGGCATTACTATTAGGAAATGTACACTTAGTTTACTGATTACACCACACAAGGGACACTACCCTTGAGAAGGTGTTACCATGATACACGGGTAGTCTCCCTTACCAACCCATGTGAGCAGGGTAGTCACGCCAGTCTTACTCTTAGCGTACAGGGTAGGAGGGAGGGTCTTGTGAGTAATGCCATTGGTGGTAAGTATTTTTCAAAAAAATACATTTTAGAGAAAAATACATTTGTTTCTTAAAACTCCTTACTGATGGCATTACTATTACTGTATTAAGAAGAATAGCGAAAAGGAGGAGGGTACCGCCCCATCAAACCCTGCTACCGCATTCACTTAGCAACGCCATAAGGAGCAAACTCCCGACGATTTCAGCTAAGCGTTACCTAAGGCGCCAGAGGTGCCTGGAGGGAGTGTTGCACCGCCGAGAGGTCCCCCACCAGTGCCAGGTTGTCTCGCTGGCCGGAGAGGTCTCAGAGGTAAAAGCGGGCGAAGGTGGACTCTGCTCGCCAACCCACCGCCGCTGTAATGTTCCTAACAGCACAGTTGCGGTATCGCAGAGACCGCTCTGATTTCATGTGCCCTGATCTGCAGCCTCATAGCCCTCTCCGGGGCGAGGTCCTCGTACATGGAGCAGATGACCCAGCGCAGCCATGACGAGATTGTCTGGGCTGAAATGTCTTCTCTGCCCGTGGCCAAGGGCAGGAAGAGGCGGGTCCGGCCTCTCCTAAAGGGCTTAGATCTGCGCAAGTAGACCCTTAGTCCTCTGACCGGGTCCTGCTGCCAGGAGTCCCGGGACTGTTCAACACCCTTAAGCGGGTGGGTGGAGGCGTATCGCTTGTGCCTTCGTCAAGAAGGTCGGGTTGGTAAGGAGCTGCACTGAGCCATCAGCCATGAATTGCTGACAGCCTGGGTCCACTGAGAGCGCATGTGGCGAGGGCAAGAAGGAAGCAAGTCTTCCTGGTCACGATAGCGAGCAAGGGTAGAGGCTCGAATCGGTCTGAATTCAGCCACGTGAGCACCCACGGTAGGTCCTAGCGCGGGACCAGTGAGCGGGAGACTGGGCACTGGAGGTTTAAGTGGGACACTAGGTCTCAGAGGTTCTTGTACACCCCGGATCTGGCAGGCCCAGGTGCCGGTAGGTGTCCGCGATCATGGCAAGGTAACCTCTGATGGTGATCGGTGCCAAGCCCTGTACCCCGAAGAGCTGAAGGAAGAACTCGGCGAGTAGGGGTATTGTTACCGCTGTGGAGGAAAGGTGCTCGACCTCGCACCAAGACTGCAGGACCCTCCACTTCCCCTTGTAGACTCTGCTGGTGGACGATCTGCAGGCTGCAGCGATAGCCTCCACTGCCACATGCGAGAAGCCTCTTGCGGCGAGGGTCTGCCACACAAGTTGACAACCTCCAGGCGTGTAAGAGAAGCCGCTCCGGGCAAGGGTGGAAGAGATTCCGCCTGGGCTGCTTCAGGGGAGTCATAGGAGAGGGTCCGTGGCGAGGCTCAGCAGGTTGGTGGTCCAGCTCCTGTTCCAATTGAGTGGAGCCACTAGGAGCAGAAGCGTATTGCTGCCCCTGAGCTTCAGGAGGACCATGGGTACCAGTACCGTCAGCGGTATACGTAAGCGCCGAGGCCCTCCCAGGAGATGGACAGGGCGTCCACAGCCCAAGCAATGGGGTCTGGAATGGGCAAGATGAAGAGTGGGTGCTGCGCGCTCCATCTCGTCGTGAACAGGTCGATCATGGGCATCTCCCAGTGCTCGTAAATCAACTGGAAGACGTCCGGGCGCAGGAACCATTCTGTGTGTAGGAGCTATCCTTGCCGCAAGAGGGAGTCGGTGAGGACATTAGCTGTATATACATACACAATGCACCCTCAGTGAGATACCGTGGTCTCTGCACCACAGAAGCACCTGATAAAGGAGCATGCAGAGGGATGAGGAGCGCGTCCCGCCTTGTTTCTGAATGTAGGCCACCACGGTCGAGTTGTCAGACAGCACTAAGACCTCTTGGTGCCTGAGTCGCATCTCCCAGCGTACGAGCGTCAGCCAGACAGCATTTAACTCCAGCCAGTTGATGTGCTTTCCCACTAGGTCGGGAGGCCACAGGCCTGAAGCCTCGCTGAAGTCTGCAAGCAGGTGCACGCCCCTTCCGTCGAGGGCCCCCCCCAGCGAAGAGGAGTCTGTCCTTCTCTGGAGGTGGGGTCGGATCATCGGGACAACCGGTACCAGAGCTGCGAGATCGCCCGAGGATGGGCGCCATGATCCTCGTAAATACACAGGGGCTGAGGTTGAGACCAAAGGGGAGGGCTCGGAACTGGTACACAACCCATTCGAAGGCGAAGCCCTGGTAACACCGAGCTGCCAGGTGAATGGGGACGTGTAGGTATGCGTCCGACATTTCAAGGGTGATGGCAAAGTCCAGGGGCTGCACCGCCGCCCTCAGTGCTCGCGCCGTTTTCATGCGGAAGGTGGAGGTCAAAATGAACCTGTTTAATGCGGATAGGTCGATGACCGGCCGCCACTTGCCGTCTGGCTTCGGGACCATGAAGAGGCGACTGTAAAATGCCGGCGAGTCATAGTGGCCTTGTGTAAAAGAGCTGCCACCTCGCCCTAAAGCGCTTCCGCCTTCAGCCTGTCGCCTGGCACCTGGGTCCAGATAGGATTAGGAGTGCGCTACAGCGGGGAGATCTGCACACCCTCCGAGATAGTGGCGATGATCCAAGGGTCGTCTGGCCACAGTCACCACCACTTGTTGCTTTGCAACACGAGCCTCCCGCCGACTGAGGACCCTGAAGCCATTGACTAGGGCAGGACTGGAAGGGAGTCTCTGGGCCAGGAGGTGTTTGGGGCCGGGACAGCACGAGGGCGAGCTAGGAAGGGCTGTCTATTGGAGCGGAGGGGGCAACCGACGACCGGACATGATGAGGGTCTGAGGATCCACAGGGCGCGATCCACGGCCTTGCGGGAAGCCTAAAAGCAGCAGGTTGAGAAGAACTGGGCCACATGTCCTTGGCCGAATCCTTAACCTCCTGCCAGGTCAGGCTGAACAGGAGCGAACCTCCAAGAGGAGCCTGGCGAAGCTGAGACTTGATGGGTGCGGGTAAGCCCACACAGCAGGCGATGACGATGTTCCGTCGCATCAGGTCGCAGTTAGCCGCTGCCGCTAGGGCGTTGGTCGAGGCATGGTATGCCACTCGATTAGCCGCCACAGCCACCATGTGGATGTCACGCAATGGGTCCGCGCTAGGGCGTTCCAAGGACTCCTCCACATACCGAACTACAGCCGGCATAGCCAGTTCCAAGAAACCCGCACAAGCCTGGGAGTTGCGGATCAGGCATGACATCTTGTCGAGAGCAGGGGACATCCGCTTCACTATTGCTCTCTGACCTCCCCCGCCTGCAGCTCCGTGGCAACGTCAACGGCCAGGAGGGGGCAAACGAAGGCTTGCGAATGTCCGACATACCAGCGTTGTCTGAACTGGATATCTACGTCCGTCGGCCACCGGCCCTCGGTGAAGAACCCTGTGTCCTGCAACTTGCCCTGCTGAAGATGAACAAGGTCCTGAAATACGGGGGGCTGCGGGACGGACTTAACCTGTTTGGCCTGGAGGGGGGCATCCACGAAGGTGGAAGCCTTCCTCTTGCGTGGCGGGGACGATGGGCACAAGGCCGGAGGCAGAATGCTCGCGATCACCAGGGCAGTGAGAACATGGCTGACGCGGAGTCCTCCGGGTGGAGGCTAAGGGCCTCCTCCTTGTCCACCGAGGCCGACCGCCAGGAAGAGGCGGGACTGCCAAGAGGGGTCAGGTAGCGGGCAAGCCGGAACGCTGAGCAGGAAGCGGGGCGCAGGAGTGACCTCGGGCACGAGACGTTCCTCCTGCCTCATAGTTCGCGCACGTCGGGACCGTGCGCTGTAATGGGTTCCCACCAAGCTGCTTGCACCGTCAGCTGGGGGTGGGGGGGGGGGGGGTGGGGGGGTGGGAAGGTCCGCCGTGGACCACGCTCCTTGTCCGAGCGGGAGGGAAAGGTTGAGAGGGACATGTCGGGACTTGATGGCCGTCGCCTTGCAGTACAACTCTCAGTCTCCGCACGGGCGGGCACGCGTAAGCAGGCTACGCCGGGCCTGGATGGCCATCGTCTTGCGGGACCACTCCTTGTCTCCGGGCGGGTGGGCAAGAGTGAGCGGTGCGCGACGGTGCTGGGCGGCCGTCATCTCGCAGGACCACACCCTGAATCTGGGAGGATGGGCAAGCATGAGGAGTACACCTCGTAAGCTGGGTGGCCGTCGCTTTGCGGGACCATGCCCTGAATCCGGGCGGGTGGGCAAGAGTGGGAGAGATGCGCTGGTGCTGGCCAGCCGGTGTCTTGTGGGACCATGCCCTGAAACCGGGCGGGTGGGCAAGCGAGAGGGGGACACACCTGGGCTGGGTAGTCTTCGTCTTGCGGGACCGCGCTCCTGCACTGATCAGGTAGACACGACAGAAGCAACCAGCTGCAGAGGGATAGCCCGGCGAGGGGATAGCCCGGCGAGATGACAGTCCCCCACTGTCCGAGGTCGCCCGTCTGGGAAGGCCTGGGGCCCCGGTCATCCCATCTAGTGCCGCGCGTGATTCCTGGTAGCCACTGTGCGCTCCCACTGAAAGAATCCCCACAGCTGAGACCAACGCTGCTCTTTCCAAGAGGAGCATGTCTCACAAGTCCGAGCCAAGGAGCAGCTGGAACATGGGAGGCAAAGGTCGCGCGTGTCGCTTGGCCACTGGAAGTTCCTACACTTACGGCAGGTCTTTACCTGTGCACCGTTACATAAAGCATACACATAAACGCACAACTGCACGTGACCCTGCCTCAAGGTCACATGCACACGACCGGTCATTGAATTCCTAGGAGGAAGAAGAAGTTCCCACGGAAAATGCTGCTGCCAGGCAGAATTATAACTTGCCGACCGTAGGCATTAACCAAGGCCTTAACTCGCCATATCCAGAGCGACGACTGGTATTGAAGCCAGGTAATCCAAAGCCACTACACCAAACGCCAAATACCAATGTCAAACACCAACACATCTGAAGATATCCGTCGAAGGCTGAACACGGTAATCCGTTCACTGTGAAGCTAAGCGTAAGACTGGCGTTACTACACTGCTCACGTGGGTTGGTAAGGGAGACTACCCATGTATCATGGTAACACCTTCTCAAGGGTAGTGTCCCTTGTTGTGTATGTATACACAATGGTGTTAGGCTGAAATTGGTAAGCTAAGTGTACCTTCCTAATAGTAATGCCATCGGTAAGGAGTTTGAAGAAACAAAATCGAGGTTTCGCAAGACCATTTCTCATGTTCACCGAGTTGCAATCACCGTGCATCAGTTTGCAAGTGGTGCAAATTTCAGAACAGTGGGAAAACTGTTTGGAGTTTCTCGCGCTACTGTATGCCTGGCAGTGCACAGTGTTACCAATGCAATAACTGATTATCTTCTTCCAGTCTTTGTCAAATTTCCTGAAGGGGAGCGTTCACAACAATTTGTAAATGGTTTTGAGCAAAAATATGGGTTCCCGCAATGTGTTGGGGCAATAGATGGGACACGCATTCCTGTGACACCACCATCACAATTCAAAGAGGATTTCCGAAACAGGAAAGGCTGTTTTTTTAATAAACGCCCGGTGTGTAGTGATCATCAGCTTATGTTCATGGACATTTTTGCCGGCTGGCCAGGGAGTTCGCACGATGCGCATGTTTTTCGAAACTCTCCTTCTATTTCATCGTGCTGAGGAAGGGCATCCTATGTTCCCTGTCAGACCAAGAAATATCATGGGAAATGACATTCTTCTTGTACTTCTTGGGGACCCTGCCTACCCATTACAGGAGTGGCTCATGAAGCCGTTTAGGACAAGTGCTACTATGTCTGCAGAAGAAAAGCGTTTAGACTATTGCTGAGTAGGTCAAGAATGGTTGTTGAACGGGCTTTTGGTCGTCTTAAAGGTCTATGGCGAGTCTTGCTTAAAACAATATAAATGCACATAAGCCGAGCACCATCCAAATTTTTGGCATGTGCTGTTCTACACAATATGTGTGAACTTGACCATGAAGACTTCATCGAACAGTGGGTCGATGAAGTACAGCGCGAGGAAGAGGGGATGAGAAGACAGCAGCCTCCTCGAGCCGTCCTGCATCAGGTCAGCATGGGTGAGCATGACTTGGCCCTGCTCCGTAGCTGGGCTGAGCATGGCTCGGCACAGCATGGCTTAAAGCAAATGTAAATGGTCTGGCGAACGCTGGGCCCAGGTTCAGCACAGCAAATTGTGTAAACGGCCTCACTGTAAATTCAACGTAAAAAAATCACCAGCCATCTTACGACTATGGATACAAATAGTTTCAGAAAGAGGCATGAGCCCCCGCAACTGTGGGGCTTTTGAGGATCTATACCTCTTGCAAGTCAGGTGGTCTTCACTTTTTCTTGGCTATGAATGGATCAAGATGTCAGTATCTATATATGGTCTATCATCTGGAAATAATAAACAGACACTTTTTTTTAACCATATGAGTAGGCAGTTATCTTGGAGCTTATTAAATATCTGCAATAGACAAAGCAATTTTTTTTTTATACCTCATCAACGAGCAGCACTGTAGTGTCTCGTCTGTGTGACGATGCAGTGAACATTTTGTCCAGGAGTTCACATGCATGGTCAGGTGTTGCCTTCTGCCCAGCTAGCTCCTGAACAACAGAAAACAACAGATCAACATATTAATTTGGAACGAGCGCTCATTTCTATCCATCCCATGTGTCTCTTATTTTTTACTCTCCCTATCAGGGGCTACTCTGTGTGTCTATCACAACCCTAAAGTATTTTAAAATGCTATATCAAAGTCCCTGTTTCGGAAACCTCTGAAACAAAAATGTACACAAACACGGTACCAACCTTCAAGATCTGCACATAGGCTTGACGTGGTTCAGTCAGGCGCATACCGTTGACCTCAATGAAAGTGAAACTGGGAAGGTCACCACTCTCATGTGCCTGGTGTAGGGATCGAATGACTTCCTTTACTGTGGCCGTCTTGCCCGTGCCAGGCACTCCGGATATGTACATGCAGCTGAAACAATTATCAGCTATTATAGTCATTTGCAAGAGGCAAAGATTTTTCTCTGTGTGAGAGAGAGATGGAGAGGGAGACAGGCTTTTGCACAATAGCTCACCAGTTAAAGAATCAGTATCATGGAAAGGACACACACACACACTGTCACAACACATTTGAAGAGGAGAGAGCGAAATGAGTTAATTTATTTTAAGGAACAGACAGATGATGCAGTTTTTCTTAAATAAATCTGCGGACCTTCTATAGTAATAATGCTCAGATGGGGGTCTGTGTACCCTCTAAACCTGGGGGTCTACAGACCCTTTAACCTGTTGTGAAAACAAAAGCCCTGCTCTACTTACAAAAATAAATAAATAAATAAAAATCCCACCACAGTTCACATGGGGATTTTGTCAGTTATTTCTCCACTTGATACTATCAAAAGCCTGAAGTCAGGACATAAACATCAACTTAGTTATGATTGTCTGTTCAAATATTTGTTCTTAATGCCTCTGGGCAGAAAACACTCGCTAACATTGGGCGTCAAACACTTGTTGTACATTATATTGTTGCGTTGGGCTATTTTCAGTACTAGTAAAATTTTCACTTTCGCTAGTAACATTTTCAGTTTGGCTAGTAAAACTTTGAAGTCACTAGCCAAAGGTTGGTGGGCAAAATTTGGGTGGTTGGTGGGCACAATATTAGACTTTCAGGGCTGCACACTAGTGTATTCTGAATGATAAGGGTTAATAAAACGCAAAATCATTGCTGCATCATGTTTATCAACCCCTTCACTGTGACCATGAATTATGTGTCTGACAACTGTGCAGATTTGCAATATGGCAACGTCTCCTTTTCAGGATTATGAGGGTATAATATACTGATGAGCAAAAGAAATCATTTTGGAATTTTGTAATCATCTGAAACACTAGGGTTTCTGATGATTCCAAAATTGTCGCATTTCTTTTGATCATCAGTATATTTTGTTATATTGTGTATTTGAGACATGTTCAAGTTGAAAAACCACAGCGTTTACAAATGAACTTAAGGGTTTTAATTCCCAAAGTTGAAAGATGTCTTCCAAAGATTTCATTCATGTTCAGGAAATAGTTTGACCATGGCAGTTCCAATTTAGTAAGACTAAGAGACACCAAGCTATTCTGGCACCACCTTTGAGCTATAATGGTCAATACGTATCTTCTTGTAGTGTATTGAGGCTCCACCCTTGAACTATCATGGTCAATCCACATCCTGTTGCAGCGTGTAACTGTCAGGGCAGATCAGTTCTAATTCAGACTCCGAAAAGCCTAATCATTTTGATTCGATGGAATGTGAGCGCGCGCTCTTCTCGGTTTAGGTCCCCTTTTTTCAGCCGAGCGGGTTTGTTTATAATTGCTGTCATCGCGTCTAATACACTATGGAAGGCAGTCACTGAATCAGCTCGCGCAGCTTCTTGTATGTAAGGACCAGCATAATGATAGAGGCAGGCAAGAGTCAGGATTCTCATGAGCTTTCGTACCTGCGGGCGCCATGAGGATCTATGTTTATTCCAGACAGGAGGTGTTTATCATTGAGTGTATCTCGGACAGTGTGATAGTGGTCCTTTCTACAGATGAGAAAAGGCATCAAGGGTCCGCCACGCAAGTTACAGGAACGTGACCCATGAGAATCTGTGCCTAAGTTTTGCTTTTTCAGTTCACACAATTTTAATTTCCAGGCTGAGTGGGGGAAAGGGAGAGAGATGCGCTATTGTGCTTTGCAGTGAGTTTCAGCCGTTTCTTTTGTTTTTCAGTAACCATACATCAATGACCATATTATAAATGAACACACTCCCCCCCCCCCCCCCCCCCCCACCCCTCTTTTGTTCTGGTAAAGACAGTCGGGTTCACTACGGAATATACTTGAATCTGCTGAGGCACATATAATTCTGAAAACTCAGAAATTTAAAAAAGCCAGGTTACAAATTTAAAATATATACTGAGACAATTCTCCAAAAAGCCTAATCATTTTCATTCGATAGGAAAATGTGAGCTCTATCTATTCTGTTTCTGTCCCCTTTTTTTCAGCCGAGCGGTTTGTTTATAATTGCTGTCAACGCGTCTATTACACTATGGAAGGCAGTCAGTGAATCAGCTCGCGTAGCTTCTTGTATGTAAGGACCAGCGTAATGATAGAGCCAGGCAAGAGGCATGATTCTCATTAGTTTTCGCATCTGCGGGCGCCATGAGGATCTATGTTTATTCCAGACTGACAGAAGGTGCGTATCAGTGAGTGTATCTAATTCAGTGTGATAGTGGCCCTTTCTACTGATGAGAAAAGGCATAGATCCTCAGAAGTCCGTCATGCAAGTTACAGGATCGTGACTCATGAGAATCTGTGCCAAAGTTTTGCTTTTTCAGTTCACACAATTTTAATTTCCAGGCTGAGTGGGGGAGGGTGAAGGGTGGTGCGCTTATTGTGGTTTGCAGTGAGTTGCAGTGAGTTTCAGCCGTTTCTTTTGTTTTTCAGTACCCGTACATCAATGACCATATAAATGAACACACTTTCACGCCCTCTATCGTTCTGTTAAAGACAGATTCGGGTTCACTACGGAATATACTTGGATCTGCTGAGGCACATTATTATACGGGCAGAAATTTAAAAGCCAGGTTACAAATTAAAATATATACTAAAATGGGCTTGGATAGGGCTATTATTTGGTTGAGGGCTGGGGACAATACAAAGCTTTAGCCAGCCTTAAAGGCCGCTTTCATCGGAACTGCCGTCAGATGGTATGGCAGAAGGATCTCTGTTCCATCTGATGTGCACAGAGACAAATGAACCTATCAAGAAACATTCATTCCACCGTTACCGCATACTTTCACGAGGATAAATATATTCTTGTTTTTACATCAGACGGATGGCATTCACTGCCTAGCAATGTTCGCCCATCCTCGCGCTGGGACCATATGGCGTTGAGGCGCGTCCCCTGGGTGGTGGATAGGGGTTCCCTCATGAGAGGGGTGCACCGAATGAAATAAGGTGCCGTGAACCAACATGGTCTAAGGGAAGGTGACCCAGACAGAAAACCCCTGGTCCTCCTAGTAAGGGGGTTGGGCGTGGGGGTAGCTTCCCCACCCTGCAAAAAAGGAAATAGATACAAAAACGCCGACGAAAAGACTAACAGTAATTCCTTTCCTGGAGGAGGAAGGTTCTTCTACCAGAAGACTTATGACGTCCTGTGGTGAAAGCCGGAAGTCTTCGGAAGCCACAGGACCGAGCCGCCTCTCTCTATCCAGGGACACAACCATGGGCACATGGAACGTCAAGACCATGTACCAGAGCGGCAAGGCCGCCCAGATAGCAGCGGAAATGCAAAAGTACAACCTTTCCCTGCTAGGTATCAGTGAAGCCAGATGGATGCAGTCTGGCCAGAAAAGGCTGTTAAGTGGGGAGATGATTCTGTATTCAGGTCATGAAGAGGAGAATGCCCCCCATACAGAAGGAGTAGCATTCATGCTGTCACCAGTGGCACAGAGAGCGCTGATGGGCTGGGAACCTCTTGGGCCAAGAATTATCACAGCAGCCTTTAGACCCAAGAAAAAGCTCAAGCTGAACGTCATCCAGTGTTATGCGCCCACTAATGACAGTGACGAGGAAGAGAAACAAGAGTTCTACGACCGACTCCAGAGTGCCGTGGACAAATGTGCGGAGCGAGACATCACCATCGTCATGGGCGATTTTAATGCCAAAATAGGGGAGGACAACACCGGATACAAAGAGGTGATGGGGAGACAGGGACTAGGCTCGGAGATGAGTGAGAACGGGGAGAGGTTTGTAGACTTTTGTGCTGTAAACCGACTTGTCATTGGAGGCAGCATCTTCCCACACAGAAGAATACACAAAGCAACTTGGGTCTCACCTGACCATACAACAGAGAACCAAATAGACCATATCTGCATTAGCAAGAAATTTAGAAGATCCCTTCAAGATGTTCGAGTGAGGAGGGGAGCAGATGTCGCCTCAGACCACCATCTGCTTACCTTAAGAATGAAGCTCAAGCTAAAGAAAAGCCGCACAGAGACAACAAGAAGACAGTGCTATAATGTAGGCCTCCTGAGAGAAGCTGGAGTTAGAGAAGAGTTCAAACTGGTGCTGTCCAACCGGTTTCAAGCGCTACAGGAGCCAGTAAATGAAGAGGAGGCGGTCACCACAGAGCAGCAGTGGAAGGCAGTTAGAGAGGCGCTGAACTCAACCTGCAAAGACACTGTAGGGTTCAGGAAACACCATCACAAGGACTGGCTGTCGGCACAGACCTTGAAGAAGATAGAAGTGAGGAAGCAGAAGAAAGCAGCGGTCAACAACAGTCGCACGAGAGCAGCCAAAGTAAGGGCACAGGAGGAATACTCGGAAGCCAACCGCGAGGTGAAGAGGAGTATCAGGGCAGACACAGACAGCCTGGCAGTGGAGGCAGAAAAGGCAGCAGGCAGCGGCAACATGAAACGGCTCTACGACATTACCAGAAGATTGTCGGGTAAGTATGGCCATACAGAAAGACCAGTAAAAGACCAAGAAGGCAAGCTTATTGCAGACAGAGCAGACCAACTCGACAGATGGGCCGAGTATTTTGAAGAGTTACTGAACAGACCTAGCCCACCCGTGACCCGACCCCCCTGACATCCAGCCGGCAGAGACCGACCTACCCATCAGCTGTGACAGACCCAGCCGGGAAGAGATCAGAAGAGCGGTGGCATTTTTTAAGAATGGCAAAGCAGCAGGGCCAGATGGCATCCCAGCGGAGTCTCTGAAAGCAGACCTAGAGACAACAGTGGAGATGCTGTACCCACTGTTTGGAAAGATCTGGGAAGAGGAGGTGATGCCAGCTGACTGGAAGGAGGGGTACCTAATCAAGCTTCCCAAGAAAGGCGACCTAAGCAAGTGTTCCAACTACAGAGGAATCACCTTGCTGTCAGTACCAGGAAAGGTCTTCAACAGGATCATCCTAGAGAGAATGAAGAGCTCCGTTGACCCCCAGCTGAGAGACCAGCAAGCAGGATTCAGGAAGAACCGATCATGTACAGACCAGATCGCCACTCTCCGCATCATCGTGGAACAGTCTCTGGAGTGGAGCTCCCCGCTGTACGTCAACTTTGTGGATTATGAGAAAGCATTTGACAGTGTGGACCGAGAGACTCTGTGGAAACTCCTACGACACTACGGTGTACCCACAAAGCTCGTCCGCCTGATCAAGAGCAGCTACGATGGCATGACATGTCGCGTGATCCACGAAGGGCAGTTCACCAGGGACCTCCAGGTCAGAACTGGTGTCAGGCAGGGGTGTCTGCTGTCTCCGTTCCTCTTCCTACTGGCCATAGACTGGGTCATGAAGATGACCACGGAGCACAGACGAAGTGGAATACAGTGGACACTGTGGACACAGCTTGACAACCTCGATTTTGCAGATGACTTGGCATTACTGTCCCACACTCATCAACAAATGCAGGACAAGACCACGAGGCTTGCTGACATCTCGTCCCAAGTGGGCCTCACCATTCACAAACAGAAAACAAAGACAATGAGGCTGAACACAACCAGGGAAGAACCAGTCTTGCTTGCTGGCACCCCGTTGGAGGAGGTGGAGTCCTTCACCTATCTCGGGAGCATCATAGACAAAAAAGGCGGCACTGATGCAGATGTCAGAGCACGAATCGGTAAAGCCAGAGCAGCCTTTCTCCAGTTGAAAAAAGTGTGGAGTTCCAGAGAGCTGTCACAACACACCAAAGTCCGGATTTTCAACTCCAATGTAAAAGCAGTTCTCCTATATGGAGCAGAGACTTGGAGATTGACAAAAACCACAGTCAACAGAGTACAGACCTTCATGAACAGTTGCCTTAGAAGAATTTTGAAAATCCACTGGCCAGAGAAGATCAGCAACGTCAGACTCTGGGAGAGAACAGAGCAGATAACAGCTGACAATGAAATTGGGCGAAGAAGATGGGGAGGGATCGGTCACAGCCTGAGAAAGCCAGCTTCCAGTATCACTAGGCAGGCATTGTCATGGAACCCCCAGGGAAAGAGGGAAAGAGGAAAAGAGGTAGGCCGAGAAACTCCTGGTGTCGAGACCTCCAAGCAGACATCAAGAGACTGGGAACCACCTGGAGTAGCAGGAGTTGCTGGAGGTCTCTCGTCGACGGCCTATACCCGGGTAGGGGAGACAGGCGTAAGTAAGTAAGTAAGTAATGTTTGCCCATAACCAAAGACAAAACTCCCCAAGAGGCATAGATCTTCATGAGTTCCGCGCAGAGTGCGGGGGCTTGTGAGAAGCTACATGTACTATATGTATCTTGGTGGCTAGTGTTGCCTCTATGCAACTATGTTTACGCAGCCAGGATGAAATTGGGACCACCGAGCTCAAAACAAAACACCCATGGCTGTCAACACGTGCGATTCGACGACCATCCCGGCACTGCAGCGTAGAATAGCGCGATGCTCATGCTCCCTTTAGGTTCACGGCAGTGCAAACTCGAGTTTGGAGACTAACTGAGATGGGCTATTACTATTATATACAGTATGCATTATCTGCAGCAGTAGCTTAGGTTCATAAAGAGGCATACTGTTAGATCATCATGAGCCCCTGCAGTCTGCATGGGTTTATGAATACATATATTTATTTATTTGTATGATCGTTTGATAATGTATTGTAACAGAGAATCTAGCGTTTTCTGCTGAATGCAGATTGACAACCAAAGTCTGACTTGTCTAAACTGTGTGTGTGTGTGTGTGTGTGTGTGTGTGTGTGTGTGTGTGTGTGTGTGTGTGTGTGTGTGTGTGTGAACTAATGTACATAAGAGTTGGTTTCAACCCATTTAACCTGAAAGACATATTTCTCAAATTTTAGAGCTTTTGCCTAATACCTGTGTACCAGAAGGTGGCCAGATCGACCACGAAAAAAACCAAAAAAACAACTGACAAACTTATTTCTGTTCAAATTTCTGGACTTGCTTTTTGAGTTTGCCTCCATAGAAATACACACAACCATGAACTCTGAAAACTGCGAGTCGCAGTGGTGGTGCCACACACGGTGCAGGGGTATCATTTCTGGTACTGTCGCATGTCCATGGAGACGGCGGTGTCGAAGTGCAACTTTCTTCTAAGCGATTATCATAATCAGACAGTGCCGGATTAAAGAATCAGCATTCCAGCTTCCTTTGCTTTTTCTCCGCCATTTACAACTTCGTTCAAGATCGAAAGTGAAATGTACCATGTGGTATCCCATAATAGTATGAATGGTGACGTCACTGCAAGTAACGCGTTTCAACATGTAGCGCACACTTTGTAATAACATGCTGACACCACACGTAAACTAACAGTTTGCCCATCCAGTTACACTCGCATGGACACCGGAGTCGGGGTGATTCTGAACGCAGCCGCGACCAAGCGAGCGGCTAAACGAACCAACTCAAGTAGAACGACTGCACTGACCTCAGTTAGGGTACGCGCGGTGGTGCAAGGATGATGCGTCTCGGACACAGATGCACTGAATTTTAGTGCGTCTGACTACCCCGTAGTTACATTTTCAGTACGTGATTTTGAGTTTTAATGCGTCATAGACGCTCTAAAATGGAAGCCCTGACTTGTTGATATTGCTTGCTTAGTATTACGAGAAGTGAAAGTTGAACTTTCGGGCACTTTCGGATTTAGGACTGAAGAAGTACAAATTGGAAAATGCACGAGCACACTCGCATTTGGCGAGTGGAATTTTTTTTTTACTCACCCCAAAAAAAAATCACTTGCCATGGCGAGTAAATTACTCGCCATTTTCAGGGCTGGTGTGTGAAATATGTTTGACTAAAATAGTTCAAGGGTAGTGCCAGAATAGCTTGGCACCTCTAGGCACCAAGCTATTCTGGCACTACCCTTGAACTAAAGCCATTGGTAACTGACCTGTAAACACTATAATGTAGCTTGCATATGGCAGTGTGTTTTAGCCTCAGTATGATATGGGTTAAATCAAAACATGTCCAGCATGTGGCATAACTACTAAATTAGAACAATTCAACAAGAACATGCTGATGGTCATACCCTCCAGTGCCATCAAGTATCTTGCTCTCCACAAAACCGTAGATGTCTTCATACTCCTGTTCTCTGCATGGCAAAGTGTCGGGTACTGCCGCAACATGCAACCTGAAACAATGTATTTTACAAACAATAATCAATTTCTTTAGGGAAAAAAAGTGAACCCTCAAGGCACAAATATCTGCACAATTTCTGACCTTTCAAAATAACGCGTCCTATTTGATTGTTTAGATAGTGGCTACCACTGTGCTAAGTGTACAAATATACTGTACCTGGCTCGAGCCTCCTCCAAGGCTGTTCCTGGAGATGACAGAGGCTTGCTGCGACTGGGGATCCTTGGCGTAGCACCCGACTTTGATTTCCGCACCTGAAGCAAACAACCATTAGGCAGTGAGAGAAGTGCGAAACCCCTTGAGAACACAGCCATCGGCACTGTTTACATAACTGCAAGCAACAACTCATTCCAATAGAGGCACAGACTCTCCTCAGCCCCTGCAGGACGGGCTCATTAGAATCTATGCTTCTTGCTAGCAAAGATCGGTACCACTTGCATCAACTGACAGGCAAAGGAAAAACATCATAGGTTAAGTTTGCATAGTGCTGCTAAACCCATTTAACCCCATGGGCACATTTCCCATATTTTTGAAGCGTTTCTTAACATCTGTTTACCAGTTGCAGGAGATGGATTGACAATAATTCAAGGGTAGTGCCAGATTAGCTTGGCGCCTGAAGGCGCCAAGCTAATCTGGCACTACCCTTAAATTATCTTGGTCAATCCATCTCCTCTTGTGTGGTGCTGGGGCTAAATGGGTTAATTTTAACTAGTCATTCAAATACATCAGATTAATAACATGCAATGCATGTGTTTCGAAATACAAATCCCCCTTCCTCTCCCCCATCTCAGCATTCAGTTACTCACAGATGGAGTGCGAAGCGTCTTTGGGGTAGCTGCCTGTGACCTCCGACCCTTTGTTCTTGACCCTGGTGTCGATGTGGCCAAGCGCTTCCCTTTCCTGGCCCTCTGTCTCCCAAATGGCTCATCATTAAAAGCGTCACCATCGTCAGATTCTGAGGCGCTGCTAGCACCATCATCAGGGCTCCAAGGGTTATCATCCTCAGAGTTAAAATCTTCTGCATCTGACTTGCTCATATCCTTGTATCTATTAAAAGGTAAAAATGACAAATCGAGCACTTACCGGTACCTCCATAATAAACAAGGCAGTGTTTTTTAAAAGTGCTGCATACTTAACCCATTTAACACCAGCGTCCTACAGCAAGAGAAGAATTTACCATGATAACTCAAGGGTAGCGCCAGATTAGCTTGGCAACATCAGGCGCGAAGCTAATCCAGCACGACCCTTGAATGATCATGGTCAATTCATCTTCCACAACTGGTACAAAGTCGGAAGATGACACCTGCAAAATTTATGATATGCGGCAATGGGGTTAAATGGGTAAGTATGGAGGTATGGGTAAGTATGGAGGTAAGTGCAATAAGTGCAACATTGCACGTTTTCTTTGTACATTGTACATGAAGGAACTAACCTCCCCCCGCCCCCCCCCCCCCCCCAATCCATCCTTTTAGGGCAGGATGGTGTGGAGAAATGAGTGCAGTGGTGAATAAGAGAGTTAGCGGTTTCCCTAAACTACGGTACTCTCTAACAAGCAAGCAGAGATAGCAAAGTGTTCTGCTGGCACCAATGCTAACAGGAAAACAAACTTTCTGTGAAATTGTAGTATCTACTGCATTTTCAAGAATAAAATGCATCTACTACTGGTACAACAGCTATTGGAAAGACTTTGGAATGCCACTCTCAGAGGCCGAAATCCCCCCCCCCCCCCCACCCCCCTCCTCCCCCAATAAATCAGGCATTATAAGGAGTTTTTACGCACTTTTGTGAGGGGTCTGCATACAAATATGCATTGTTTAGTTGACCCCCTATTTGCTTGACTGGCTGTTAAAAATGTTGGGCCACAGGTACAGCATGCCCCATGTGACTGTTCTAGAAGTGCCTGAAAGCGGTGGTGACAATAAAACGTAAATTTGTATGGAGATCTTTGAAAGTGACCTTTGTTACTTGTTTTAAACAGTGTTTTTTTTTTTTTTTTGTAACCATTTCTTTCGATACAAGTAGTGCATGCATCTTTCTGTGTCATACTCACTTTTAGCGACCCTGTGCATACACGCACGCAAAATTGGAAACACCAGCATGACCCCTGCACTCTAAGCGGCTTTGCCACAATTACAGTTTTGACAGATGTTGCTAGATAGTTTTTCTAAACTTTATTTCCACAAATTTCTGATGAAATTATCAAATTGTATCAACTGTATGACCAGAAAGCAATCAACTACAGTTCTTTATCAATACGAGTTTAAACTTCAGTGATTCCTGCATGATTCACAGAAAAACAGTTGTGGTTAAGAACAACTATTAGCATTGAGAGTAAGCTGTAAGTTTATATCATTTTAAAAGATCAGAATCTATCTGATATTCGTAAAGTACATGCACAAGGAAGTTACATGTTTTTCAGACACATTTTTTTGTGCTTGAACTTAAAAGTAATCTGTTAATGTGTTATGGGCTGCTTTTCTGCTCATTTTAAAATTAGTGACAAATGAATTTTTCTCTAAAATGTATTTTTTCGAAAAATACTTACCGATGACATTACTTTATGGAAGTGTCTACTACTTACTCAATTTTAGCCTAAGAACCTGTTGTGTTAGAGCACAACCCGGGAGGCACTCGGGAAACCTTAATCAAGTGTGGCCTCCCGTCCCTGCCCATTCGGTCACGTGGTGTTACGCCAGTCGGAATACTTAGCTCGCCAGCTGCAAGCGGGGCAGGTGGGAGGGTCCTCCGAGTAATGTCATCGGTAAGTACTTTTCGAAAAAATACATTTTACAGAAAAATTCATTCGTTTCCTCAAAAACATTACCGATGACATTACTTTATGGAAGAATTGTGAAAAGGAGGAGGGTGCCGCTTAAAACAGTGCAAGAACACCCTGAAGGGACTTGGTCAGACCCGCGCTCCTGATCGCAAACTGCCGACAATTTTAGCTAAGTATGCCTACGGCGCCCCTGGCGCTGGGAGGGAGTGTTGCGCCGCGGCGATGTCCCCCACCAGTGCGAGGTGTCTCGCTGGCCTGCCAGATCCTGGAGGTAGACGCGGACGAAGGTTGATTCTGCCCATTAGCCCACTGGTGCCACGATATCTCGGCCAGCACAGTTGCGGTCGAAGGGGACGCTCGTGGCCATGGCACTAACCTCATGTGCGCGGATCTTTAGCCTCTTCAATCCCTCTGGGTAGAGTCCGTGTACGGGGACCGTATGACCCCGCATAGCCAGGAAGATATCGTCTGGGCTGTTCAGTCAGTTCTGACTAGAGCCAAAGGCAGAAAGAGGTAGGACGGTCCCCTTCGGATGGGCTTCGACTTACTTACCTACGCCTGTCAGTGTCACCCCTCCCCGGGTATAGGCCATCAACGAGAGACCTCCAGCGACTCCTGTCCTGTGCTTCTCCTTCGATTTTACTCCAGGTGGTTCCCAGTCTCTTGATGTCTGCTTGGAGGTCTCGACGCCAGGTGTTTCTCGGTCTGCCTCTTTTCCTCTTTCCCTGGGAGTTCCATGACAATGCCTGCCTAGTGATACTGGAAGCTGGCTTTCTCAGACTGTGCCCAATCCATCCCCATCTTCTTCGCCCAATTTCATTCTCTGCTGTTATCTGCTCTGTTCTCTCCCAGAGTCTGACATTGCTTATCTTCTCTGGCCAGTGGATTTTCAAAATTCTTCTAAGGCAACTGTTTATGAAGATCTGTACTCTGTTGACTGTGGTTTTTGTCAACCTCCAAGTCTCTGCTCCATATAGGAGAACTGCTTTTACGTTTGAGTTGAAAATCCGGACTTTGATGTGTTGTGACAATTCTCTGAAACTCCACACTTTTTTCAGCTGGAGAAAGACTGCTCTGGCTTTACCGATTCATGCTCTGACATCTGCATCGGTCACACCTTTTTTGTCGATGATGCTCCCGAGATAGGTGAAGGAATCCACCTCCTCCAACGGGGTGCCAGCAAGCAAGACTGGTTCTTCCCTGGTTGCGTACAGCCTCATTGTCTTTGTTTTCTGTTTGTGGATGGTGAGGCCCACTTGGGACGAGATGTCAGCAAGCCTTGTGGTCTTGTCCTGCATTTGTTGATGAGTGTGGGACAGTAAAGCCAAGTCGTCTGCAAAATCGAGGTCGTCAAGCTGTGTCCACAGTATCCACTGTATTCCACTTTGTCTGTGTTCTGTGGTCCTCTTCATGACCCAGTCTATGGCCAGTAGGGAGAGGAACAGAGACAGCAAACACCCCTGCCTGACACCGGTTCTGACCTGGAGCTCCCTGGTGAACTGCCCTTCGTGGATCACGCGACATGTCATGCCATCGTAGCTGCTCTTGATCAGGCGGACGAGCTTTGTGGGTACACCGTAGTGTCGTAGGAGTTTCCACAGAGTCTCTCGGTCCACGCTGTCAAATGCTTTCTCGTAGTAATCCACAAAGTTGACGTACAGCGGGGAGCTCGACTGTTGTTGACAACTGCTTTTTTCTGCTTCCTCACTTCTATCTTCTTTAAGGTCTGTGCCGACAGCCAGTCCTTGTGATGGTGTTTCCTGAACCCTACAGTGTCTTTGCAGGTTGAGTTCAGCGCCTCTCTAACTTCCTTCCACTGCTGCTCTGTGGTGACCGCCTCCTCTTCATTTACTAGCTCCTGCAGCGCTTGAAACCGGTTGGACAGCACCAGTTTGAACTCTTCTCTCACTCCAGTCTCTCTCAGGAGGCCTACATTATAGCGCTGTCTTCTTGTTGTCTCTGTGCGGCTTTTCTTTAACTTGAGCTTTATTCTTAAGGTAAGCAGATGGTGGTCTGAGGCGACATCTGCTCCCCTCCTCACTCAAACATCTTGAAGGGATCTTCTAAATTTCTTGCTAATGCAGATATGGTCTATTTGGTTCTCTGTAGTATGGTCAGGTGAGACCCAAGTTGCTTTGTGTATTCTTCTGTGTGGGAAGATGCTGCCTCCAATGACAAGTCTGTTGAGAGCACAAAAGTCTACAAACCTCTCCCTGTTCTCACTCATCTCCCCTAGTCCCTGTCTCCCCATCACCTCTTCGTATCCGGTGTTGTCCTCCCCTATTTTGGCATTAAAGTCGCCAATGACGATGGTGATGTCTCGCTCCGCACATTTGTCCACAGCACTCTGGAGTCGGTCGTAGAAATCTTGTTTCTCTTCCTCGTCACTGTCATTAGTGGGCGCATAACACTGGATGACGTTCAGCTTGATCTTATTCTTGGTTCTAAAGGCTGCTATGATAATTCTTGGCCCAAGAGGTTCCCAGCCCATCAGCGCTCTATGGGCCAATGGTGACAGCATGAATGCTACTCCTTCTGTATGGGGGCATTCTCCTCTTCATGACCTGAATACAGAATCATCTCCCCACTTAACAGCCTTTTCTGGCCAGACTGCGTCCATCTGGCTTCACTGATACCTAGCAGGGAAAGGTTGTACTTTTGCATAATTTCCGCTGCTATCTGGGTGGCCTTGCTGCTCTGGTACATGGTCTTGACATTCCATGTGCCCATGGTTGTGTCCCTGGATAAAGAGAGGCGGCTCGGTCCTGTGGCTTCCGAAGACTTCCGGCTTTCACCACAGGACGTCATAATTCTTCTGTTAGAAGAACCTACCTCCTCCAGGAAAGGAATTGCTGTTTGTCTTTTCATCGGCGTTTTTGTAGCTATTTCCTTATTTGCAGGGTGGGTAAGCTACCCCCACGCCCAACCCCCTTATTAGGAGGACCAGGGGTTTTCTGTCGGGGTCACCTTCCCTTAGACCATCTTGGTTCACGGCACCTTATTTCATTCGGTGCATCCCTCTCGCGAGGGACCCCCTATCCACCACCCAGGGGACGCGCCTCAACGCCATATGGTCCCAGCGCGAGGACGGGCTTGGAGCGGCGTAGGAATATGCGTAAGGCGCGCATGGGATCTTGCTGCCGGCTCTCCCGGGGAAGTTCACCCCTGTCAGCAGCCGTAGGGATATCACCTGGGGCGCGGTCAAGGGAGACCTAGTCTTGGCGAGGAAGGAAGGGTCATTGAGCAGCTACACGGAACCCTCCGCCCTGAACTGCAGGCAGGCAGGGAGCGCTAAAAGCACGTGTAGCTCGCTTACTCGGTCCGCCATGGCGAGGGCCAACAGGAAGCAGGCCTTTTATGTCACATCCACGAACCGGGCCAGGGACAGCGGTTCTAACCTGACAGAGTGAAGTCACATCAGTACCCCAGGTAATTCCCAGCATGGAATTAGCGAGCGGGGAACCGGATGCTGAAGGCCAAAGTGTGTCATAAGGTCAGCAAGGCCTTGCATTCACCGGGGTCCGGGCAGCCGAGGTGACGGTAAGTGTCCGCAACCATGGACAGGTATCCTCTGATCGTGATGGGGGCCCAAAGAGCCAGATGAAGAAGTCAGCGAGCTGGGGAGTAGTCAGTTCGGTGGGAAGAGTTGCTAGTCAGCGCACCAGGACTGTAGTACTCACCACTTTCCCTCGTAGAGGCGTCTGGTTCGAGGGGCAGCGGGCTGTAGCGATTGCTTCCACAGCTGCACTCGAGAAGCCTCTTGCGGCGAGGGCTTGCCGCGCAATCCTCAGGCGTGAAGGGGAAGCCGTGCCGGGCACGGGTGGACCAGCGGCTGTCGGGGTTGCTTGAGCATCGTGCTCGGGGTGGGGAGCAGCAGGGGGGGGGGGGGGTGGGGGGGGGGGGGGGGGCCGTGGCAAGACTGAGCAGGTCGGTTATCCAAGATCCGTTCCAGGAGAATGGGGCGACCAGAAACATCACCGCATTGCATCCTCTGAGCTTGGGCAGGACTTAGGGGACAAGAACCGTCGGAGAATACGCGTACCCGATGAGTCCGTCCCACGGAATGAAGAGCGCGTTGACTGTCCAGGCTAGGGGGTCTGGAACCAGGGAGACGAAGATGGGAAGCTAATGATTCCACCTCAAGGCGAAAAGGCCGACCATGGGCGTCTCCCAGTGAGCGAAGATCATCTGAAAGCTGTCCAGTCATAGCGTCGATTCCGTGTGGGGTAAGTGGCCGCGCCGAGCGAGGGAGTCGACTAAATCGTTCAGGTGTCCTGGAATGTGTCGAGCTCGGAGGGGCGCGTACCAGGTCGAATGAGAGGTGGGAGGCGGAAACGAGGCGCGAGCCATGGTCGTGTGCGACGAGGACGACAAGGGTCAGGGGCTGTGCCTGCTGTCGCGTAACGCATCACAGTCCGTCCTATGGCCATCGCCGGAAGAGCCTTTGGCGTAGTGCGAGGTTGCAGGTCTGCCAGTAGTCTGCGGACGAGGGGACACAGGTCTCTGCAGGCAGGCCTCAGAGTGGCGGGCGCACTGCCAGCTATATGACTCCCCGTAAGAGCCAGCAGGCTTGTCCAGGAGGGTGCCGTAGAAGACGCAGTCCTGTGGTGAGAGCTGTGGTCATGTGTCCAGCAAGTCGTCCGATGCACAAGGTCGGAGCAGGCGCCAGTCTGCCAGTAGTCCTTGGACGAGTGGGCACTGGTCTCCGCAGGCCCGCCTCCGTAAGGCGGGCGCTCTGCCGGCTTATCGACTCTCCGTAAGAGTACGCGGGCTTGTCGAGGGGAGACCTCTCACGACTGTCAGTGGACAACGGACGGCGCGAAGCTCGTCTCTGCAGGCCTACCTCCGTAAGGCGAGCGCTCAGCCGGCTTATCGACTCTCCATAAGAGTACGCGGGCTTTGTCTGGGCGTCAGCGGTGGAGGAAGCAGTCCTGTGGTAAGAGCTAGGCTCGTGCGCATCACGGTCCTTCCTCCGATAGCCGTCGGACAAGCGAGCGTGTCTGGAGCTGCTGGCGTATCGGTGAGCGTGAAGTCTGCCCGTAGTCCTAGGACAAGGGGACACAGGTCTCTGCAGGCCCGCCTCCGTAAGGCAGGTGCTCTGCCGGCTTATCAACTCTCCGTAAGAGTACGCGGGCTTGTCGAGGGGAGACCTCTCAGAACTGTCAGTGGACAATTGAAGGCGCGAAGCTCGTCTCTGCAGGCCTACCTCCGTAAGGCGGGCGCTCAGCTGGCTTATCGACTCTCCGTAAGAGTACACGGGCTTTGTCCGGGTGTTAGTGGTGGAGGAAGCAGACCTGTGGCAATAGCTAGGCTCATGTGTCTGGCGTGTCGTCCGATCCACAAGGTCGGAGCGGGCGTGTCCGGTCACTGCTCCGGGCAAGGAGCCAAGAAAGACAATCGTCCACCTGCAGGTGATGGGCACTCACGCCAGTAAAGCTCCAAAGCTGTGACCAACGTTGTTCCAGCATGGCAGAGCAGACATCGCAGGCGTGGTCGGAAGCGCAGCCAACACAGGGAAAGCAGACCTTGTGGTTATCGCTCGGCCATTGCAAGTCGCCGCAATGCGAGCACTTGGCAACTGCAACACAAAGCAGACCTGACAGGCGACCGAGCATGGGCACCGCGAGGCCCTGCCAAACAAAGCCAAGAGTTTGACGCCAAAAAAAAATATGAGTGAAAGAAATTGCCTCTGGACGAAACCGGCGTCCGGCCCAGGGGCCAGCCGAAGGCTGGGACCGATACTCAACCTCTCCGTAGTTGCGGGGACAGGGGGAGGAACCACCATACCACCCTCAGAGCACACCGACGGGCAGAAGCCCCAAGCGGGTCAGCCACGAAGGGCCCACACGCAACCACGAAAACCACAGAGGAGCGAAGCACCGGTAATCCAAGCACATGAAGCACCCCAGTAACTGAGCACAGAAGTAATCCAAGAGCACAAAGTCCCCAGAGCACAGTAATCCAAAGGTGACCGGGCCAAGGAACCGGTCGCACCGAACACAGGCAAGGTCCTGTAGGCTAGCACACGTCTGCACAGCGTGAGCTAAGTAGAATGACTGGCGTGACACTACGTGACACCTGACCGGATGGGCAGGGACGGGAGGCCACTCTCGGCCCTGGTTAGGGTTCCCCGAGTGCCTCCGGGGTTGTGTTGGAACGCAACAGGTTCTTAGGTTAAAATTGAGTAAGTAGTAGACACTTCCATAAAGTAATGTCATCGGTAATGTTTTTGAGGAAACAAATGGATGAGATAAAATTAAAGTGTGCACAATACTAACTCACCTAATGTTTTTTCTGGCTCCACGCTTAGGTCGACCAGTGGAACTGTGGTTATTGCTCACTGAATCATCCTTCCCTTCTTTTTCTTCCAGCATCTCCTTCAATCGCCGCCTTGCAGACCTCTGAACAGGGCTGTCAGTGTCCGACTGTTCCTTGATGACTGTGTAGTTTCTCTCAGACAGCCGACGCACAGTAATTCTCTTCACCAGCTTCTTCACATCGGTGTTGCTCCTTCTATGTGGCTTCTCATTTGCAGGTATGTCAACAGATTCAGAAACTTCTTTTTCTTTTTCTGCTGGTGTGGATTTTGATCTAGACTTAACCTGACTTTTCTTGTTTTTGCTGTTAGGTGTTTTGGCCCTTGGGGTTCCTTTCCAAGATGGAGTTTTGTCAGAACTGTCAGCTAAATTCACCTTATTGTCCGGACCCAACAATTCCAACATCTTACTTGGTATAGATGAGATTCTCACACTAGATCTTCTTCGGCCAACTTTTCGTTCTACTGCCTGTGCAACAGAATTTTGGCTGCTTTTGATTTTTCCAGATGAACGTTCTGAAGGCACACTGGAAAGTTTACGGTTGACTGATAAGCTGGATGTTTCACTTGAAACCCTCTTGATGTCTGAATGGTCATTCATAAGAAAATCAACAACGCTCTCACGAGTAAACCGTCCAACATTGCGCAAAGTCTTTGTGATTCCATTGCCACCTAATACAAGTAAAGTACACAACAGAATAACAGTACATTTATAAAATGTGCATGCCAAAACAAAAAATGATACAGCCCAAACCCCAATCACTGTGCTAGTATTATAATAATTTACAAACTACAGACTTACAAAATTAACTTTATCGCTACACAAAATTAGGGGCAAAATTCTGATACTAACATGCATGCCAGTATTTCACTATTTACTCCATTGATAGAAATCAACTAGAAGTAAAAATTCCAAACTTGCCCGCACTTGGTGGTGATTTCATACCATCTATCAGCGCACAGCGTTGCAGAGATATGACAGGTGACATGGCTGCCTCATCTCCATTTTTGTGAGAAAATGGACTTTTTGTTAGGGCAGATGGAGATTTAGCATGGCCATTGACAGGTGTTGTAGGTGTATGTGAAGAACTTTTCCTTCTACCTACTCTGCCTTCTGGTGTTAAGTGTGGCACTCTATTTGAAACTTCTTCACCATTATCATGAGGATCAGCCACTGCACCATCAGTAGAAAGCAGCCTGCGATAGCTTCCACTTCCGTTTGCTGAACTGTTCAAGGTTTTACTGGAAGTATGTGCAACGCGTGGTGTTTTGGGTTTCAATCCACCATTTTTCTCCATTTTTCTGGCCTTGGATGGTGGTTCAGAGGTCACCTCTGGAGACTCAAGTTTCCTCTTTTTAGGCTGCAAGATGTTCTGATGAGATGATCCTTTCTCTGATAAGTCAAGGGGAGCAAAGCGATGACCATCAAAACACTGTCGGACATAAAATGTGCTACAATTTTTCTTGCAGTAGTGTTTATCAGTGTAGTGGACCTGAAATCAGATATGGACACAAGTTGTTTTAAAACCCAAAATGGAACTGAAACAATGAAAATTAAATAAGTTTAGAAAAACTTTAATCATTGATCGATTGATCCATCCATCCACCAATCAGACAGCACCAATTTGTAACTTTAGAAACAATGAGATATTATAATAAATTAGAAAATGTTATCATGCAGTGATGCACACCTGACATTTCCTCTCAATTGACTTTAGCTCAACGTCTTTTCCAAAGTTTCTTCTGGCATCTAGGAACAATTCACAGTCGCCAGCTGAGACTTCTTCACGGACATTATCTGGCAGTTCGTCTACACGCAAAAACCACTTGACAACAGCCAGTTGGTTGACACGCCCTCGCTGATAAGTCAGTTCTGGAAAACAACATAAATTGCTTACAAAATTGAAGGAGGATAGTTAAATAAATAATGACAATCTAACACAGTGAGATGAATTAATCAAATAGCAGATTTCCTTATGTGTGATGTCCACATATGCAGGCATGAGCAAAGAGTTTAACACTTTGCACATCACTAGTGGTTTTTGTTTTGATTCCTATAGGAATCATCGTGACAAAACCCGCTACTGACATGCAAACGGCTGACTGCTACGAAGACGTGAAAAACTGGATGACAGCAAACAAGCTTAAACTGAACGACGACAAAACGGAAGCCATGAAACTCGCCAGAAACTCTCCCAGCTCCCTCCCTCTCTCTACCTTCAACTCGATAGCACCCCCATCTCCCTCTCTGACTCGGCATAAGAACCTCGGCATTATCCTCGATTCCTCTCTGTCCATGACCAGCTTCGTCTCCGCCACGGCCCAGGCATGCTATTTCCACCTCCGCCGCATCAGTCAGATCAGAAAATACCTCACTACCGAAGCTGCCACCAAACTTGCTGTCTCTCTCATCTTATCTCGCATCGACTACTGCAACTCTCTCCTTTCCGGCCTCCCTCACTCCACCCTTTCACTCTCCAACGCGTCCAGAACAATGCTGCCCGCCTTGTCCTCAGAAAGAAAAAAATCCGACCACATCACACCCCTTCACTGGCTCCCCATCCCCCAACGCATCCACTACAAAATTCTGTCTCTCTGCTACATATCCCTGAACAACTGCGCTCCTGCCTATCTCTCCAACTTACTTCACCCCTACACACCTTCCCACTCCCTCCGCTCTGCCTCCGACCCTCTCCGCCTCCACATCCCTCGCACCAAACTCAACACTTTCGGCCCCCGCTCCTTCTCCGTCTACGATCCATCCACCTGGAACACTCTCCCACTCTCTCTCCGTCAGAAACACTCTCTCTCCTCCTTCCAGTCCGCCCTCAAAACTCACCTCTTTCAACAGTTTTAGCACTATATATCACCACACTCCCCAACGCAAGCTGACCATCGTAATGTATTTCACTATTTGTGGCACGTGAGTCATTGTCTAAAGCGTGCGCATGCGTGCACGAGTTGTGTGTGCGCTCTTAGAGTTATAATTATTATAAGATAAGCGCATTACAAATACCGTAATTATTATTGTTATTATTAAAGGGTCAAGGATGAAACTAGACATTTCCGCAGATGGGTCAAATGTCTTGGGTTTGACAACATGAATAGGACATAATGTCCGCCATAGAAATTTAATACTGACAAGGAAAAGAAATGCGGCATCATTCGAGTCATTGGAAACACTTCATTGTTTCCGATGACTTGAATGTCGGATTTCTTGTTTTGGTCATCAGTATCATAGGTACACATAAGACAGTGTTTCATGAGTGGTCACTGAGGGCAACGCAGACTTAAAATGCTAATGTGCAACATAAAATATGAAGTCCAAGACAACAGAAATGTGATTGAACATAGGCGGCTTTGAGGCAATTATAATAAGACATTTTAGCCCTGCAATCAGACTATGACCGATGTCTGATACCTATTTGCATCCCTTAAGGTTTAACCCATATCATACTGAGGCTAAAAGCTCCAAATTTGTACACTGCCATGCAAGCCACATTATGGTACTTACAGATAAGGATATAGACCAATGGCTTTAGTTCAAGAGTGGTGCCAGAATAGCTTGGCACCTAGAGGCGCCAAGCTATTCTGGCACTACCCTTGAACTATTTTATTTGTAGTCAAACTTGTACTCTGAATGATAAGGGTTAATACAAACAAAGTCTTAATGTGGTTCACTGAAGAATGTCACCATGTCATGACACTGTTTAAGATATATTATATGTCATACCTTCTTCATACAGCTGGTCAATCCTGGCAATGTAGCAGTCATCTTCATCAGCACCATCAGATGTGGCAACAAACACATGATCACCTATGTGGTATGTCTCACCATCTTGCTTAAAACTCCTGAAAACAAGTAAATCTAAAGTGACATCTGTTAACATCCATGTTTGCCCACCTGCGTCTCCTACTTAATCTCAACATCAATAAAACTTATAAACTAATAATAGAAATTGGTGACGAAACTATTCAATTTCAAGTTGTTCATATATCAATATTTGCTGACCTGATATGTGCATGGTTTCAACTTTGCTACAATTATTTATCTTTTATATCCCCACAACATATGCTGAGGAAAAAAATACACAGAAGTTTAAATGTGACATGAAAAATTATAAGCCACAGCTCCATCTAATCTCAGTCCCAGATCCTACTTTCTTTAGGGTCTGCACAACACTGGATCATGTGACCAAATTGTATATTTCCCATTCAATGATAGGCCAGAATGCTAGTGGATTTCCCTGTGATGACATTACATGTAGAGATCAGTTTGCTGCCTTCTTAATTTTTATATTTTTTTACAAACCAAACTAAGCTCATCATAAATATATTAGTCTTAATAAACTTTATTCACGAGCAATCTGCAGGGGGAACAAAATCACTTTGATTTCTGGGTAACCAGGCAATTACATGATAAATTTCCCCAAAATCATGTTTCGTATTTTCTGAATGCATTTTTCTGATGTATTATTAGATGGGATGTGCACACAGGTCCATGGACTATGTTCAATCTAATAACTCCTTCCTCTTTAAAGGCCCTGAGCACTCTCGGAGCATTTTCAACATTGCATAAAACTGTTTGACGAATATCAACACCTATTAATATTATGCATTATAATAATACCGGTTATATTTAGGTGCTTTACCCAATTCTGCGAATCAGCTCAAAGCGCCGCGAACTGAACCCAACAAATGACATGCACGCTCAAATGACACACACGCATTCACTCTGAAGACAAACATTGTACAAGACAAACACAGGACATTCACATGGTGCAAAGGGTCAACTCAGCTACTGAGGTTTTAAAAATTTTGATCGCTTGTATTTGAAATTAATAGGGATCGGAAAGTTCCCTGTGTTGCTAGGAGCGTTGGATGCCGCGCCACCATCTTGAGAGGACACGCTCGCCTGGCGATAGACTTCAGATAGTAGCGGTAACAATAGTGAGAGGGTGTTTGACCAAATAGTGAGACCTATTTTGTCTAGATGTTACACAATACGTAATTGGTGTTTGACTGTATTGCTTAATTTTTGTATATTAACAAATATTTTACTGAATAACTATTACTGTGCAACTTCCTAGTCTCCTTGTTTGGCACTGACACAGCAACATGTTAGTGGCAGCTATATATGTTACTTTGTCCTGAACTTCAAGGGGGGGGGTGGGGGTGGGGGGGGGGGGGAGTGGCAGTAGAACTAAATACCCCTTTTGAATGACCTTTATCCAGGTTTTAATTCTTATATTCTTGAATTCTTTTTAATACATGCAGCCGCTTAGGCTGTTGGTCTTTCCAATTGTACGCTGATGGAGATGAAGACTGTCCCAGTAATAAATATGATCCACATATTAGGGGGATGTAACTGTTGGACAAAAGTTAGGACTTGTGTGCTCTGTGAGTGAACTTGTGTTAAAATAAATGACATAACTGCTGCGCTGAAGAAGAGCAGACAGAAAAACAGATTTTTGGCGTGGCTCTTTGAGCTGTATTTGTAGCACTGCATGACTGTCAGAGTATGGGACACATGATAATATGTTGATCTCTGTGTGTGTGTACTAAAATTCAAAAGTTTAATCCTGAAATGGATTTCATGAAGTCTTGATTGCGTCAATATATTCAAATCAGTTGTGTTTTTCTTTTAACAGTTTATTACTAATGTTACGAAATACATGCAGGGATCACGCAAAACATTTAGATTGTCTTTACACCTGTGTATATGCCAGTGTGTTTCCACTTGAGCCACCCCCCCCCCCCCCCCCCTTTCCTCCATTATCCCTGTCCTGTACATCTAGCCAGTTGTGTGCAAGCTCATGATGCAAATGATAGTTCGATTCTTGACATACTTGTCAATTTGCTGACAATAGCTATTTTACTTTTTGGTTCATTGTGTTTATGTGTCTTTTCTTTCTTTCTTTCTTTTTTTTTTTTTTTTTTCCTTTGGGGGGGAGGAAGGGGGTGGGTGGGGGAAGGGGTGTTTTTAAGCGCTTTGAACCAGCTTAATGTTAGATTACTACTGATGCAAAAGACGGCATGATCTCTGTGTCAACACCTATACCATTATAAAATAAAGTTTCATTGATTCATTGCAGAGCTATGTAAATCAAATGTTATTATTATTATTATTATGGAAATTTTAAAACCTGGCCTTGTTGATCATATTATACTGGTTTTTTATAATACTTCTTAAAATAATCCTATATCAGTTTACATAAGGATCATATTAAATGAGTAAAAGCACAGACTCCGCAGGTAGTGGATGGGAATCTGTGACGTGCATATATACGGTCTACCCTTCAGTTCAAACTCATTCACCATTCACACTAAACAGCTCAAGCACACTGATTTTGTTTTGTCACTGCTCATTAGTCCTGAAAAGTACTGTGCATACATTAAACTGATTCATGTCCATTTTGACATTTATCATATGGCATCACTAAGATAAGCAGGTGTGATCGGATTGATGTTAGTCAGTCTCACTACTGTCGGTGACACCCTTACCATCCGATGCCTGCAGTGATCACTGTTTCAACATGTTTTTCTTCATGTATTGTTTCTTCCTCTGTGGAAACAAATAAAAACAGATTCTGGTTAGCCGTTTACTTGCTGTTAGTGTTAGTGCTATTGCAGATAGCATGCCAGAACTTTCCTGACATTGTCCTGAAACTGAAAGCGATTTCCCAATAAGCGGAAGAGTTGGTGTATCCTCTAGAGATGGCCGCCATGACTAGCGGGTTCACGTGATGATGTCAGCTTCCCCAGCCCTATAAAGTGGCCTGAAACTGGTACCAAACCTGCAATGCCTCCTAACAAGAGGCTACGGTTGTTCTTTCGTTCATAACTGTGTGATTACATCACTTTGCGTCCATTTTATCGTTGAAGTGTAATGCCGCTCAACTCCACCAAGCGTCAGATCCGAGGTAAAAGCTGTTTATAGCTTCAAACTCCAGGTCCTCAAGCAAAACAAAGTAGCTAGTGATCTGATATTAGCAGCCTTGCAAGGGGCTATATCACAATCAGGTGTAATCTGTTTGAGAGTGAAACATGCAGTTATGCCCAGAAATCAAAGTAACATGTTTGTACGGTCACTGCAGACGCACTGTTAGTTTAAAAGCCCCGCCTCTCTCTACCCCTACCCCCCCCCCCCCCCCAATACTCTTTCTCTTCTTGCTTCTCTGAGAATGGTGCCTGCTATCTCTTCTGTACAAAATCTCTCCCTACACAGTGTTTTGAGCATTCAGTACTGGATGGATAAATGCGTTCTACAAATGAACATCATCATCTCAGCGCCCCCCCCCCCCCTTCCCCCCCCCCCCTCCCCCCGGGGAAAAAAAGGATAAAATGCGCACACGCTCTCCCTAACCTTCTCACCGACACAAACATGTTTACACTATAACCGTGTTATTTTCAATATTTTATCAAACTGGCAATAACCATACACAAGCAAATGTAAACAGCAGCACAGAAACCATTGTATCCGCATACAATAATTTCGCCATTTCTTTGTCGTGTCGAGCGAGGGCGTTTCGCGACCGCATCGAACTTTTTGCGACGCTCCACAATTCTGTCGTTTTATCACACCGAAAACTTACTTATAGAAAGTGTATGTCGGTCTCCGTCTATCTTTCGCCTCACCAGCACCGATCCACTTCACAGACGAATGGCGATTGCTCAAAACAGGCATGACTATCGATTTGCGTTCTTATACTCGCGCCATACAACCAAGAATAATCACTCTTATGTCTTGAAAAGAAAAGGGGAGACTTCCACTCTTATGTCTTCTTTGAAACAAGACGTGCGATTGGACTCTGGTAGGATTTTTGTCCAATGAAATTCATTATATTATCAACCGAAAAAGCCTTCATCTGTGATGGCGTCTTCGCGTGTTTGAGAAAATAATACTAACCCGAATCATGGCAAATCGAACTGTAAAAGATGCCCATTCAATCAAGGGTACCAATCCACAATATTTGGTCGAGAAGATCATACGAACCAGAATTTATGAGTGCAGGTACTGGAAGGAGGAATGCTTCGCTCTTACAGGTTTGTTTTTCATTAATTTATATTTTATTGCGATCAATTTACTGGAGTTTCACCACTTGTGCAAATTTTAATTGTGTTTTAGATAGTCAGTAGCATTACTGGGATCATTGGTCATAATCCATAATCGCATGTCGGGGGATGGAGGATTCCGATGCAAAATGCAAGTATTGTATGTGGATCCAGTTCACAGTAATTTGAGTACAGGTGGACACTGTGTAGTGTGTGTGTGTGCACCCATACACAAAATATAGTCAATTTCATTCACTGATTCAGTCAACCAGATTATAAAAACTTTTCCACTTTTGTTTGTGATGTGTTTTTCCCCCCATTTCAGCTGCGCTGTTGGTTGACAAAGCTATGGAACTGAGGTACATTGGTGGTGTGTATGGTGGCAATGTCAAGCCCACACCATTCCTTTGTCTCATCCTGAAGATGTTGCAGATACAGCCGGAGAAAGACATCATTGTTGAATTTATCAGGAATGAAGATTTCAAGTAAGTGCGTGTTTAACTCCCTTGTGCATCCAGCAACCAGTAGTAAACAGTACTGGTGGCTGCATGCAAAAGGAGGTTAAAAGTTACACATTTTCAAAGCTTTCTTTTGTATCAAGTTACACTGAAACTGAAATCAGATCTTGTTTCTTCTACTTTTTAATGGATTACAGTAGAACCTCCTATGAGTATGAACAGTCACAAAATTTACAGACACCCGGCATTTACGGTCACATTAACGTTGTACGGACAATCACAATGTTTACTATATATAATAAAGTACCTTAATTTTACGGCCACCTGCTGAATATGGTCAACAGTCAGCATTTCGGAGCCAGAAACGGCAAAAATACATGATATTTATGGCCATAGCCAGACTGGCGCCAGGTGTGATAAAGCCCTCACATGTGACAGATCAATGACAGCTTGCTGGACTCCTAGCCAGTTGCCACACACCCTGACAAAGTCCAGACATCAAGTCCTTACACAATAATGTATGCTTAGCCTGGAAATCCAAAACCACACCATTACACAAGTAACTGAACATCGCCTACTTGGAGTTATTGTTGATAACCAGATGAAATGGCAATCTCACATCAATGCTGTCTGTAAAACTGTGTCCAGAAATGTTTTTATGCTGTCTAAGCTAAAATATCTTATTGATGTCAATGCTCACAAACTATTTTACAATGCCCATGTCAAATCCCACATCGATTATGCCTCCACGACATGGGACAGCAGCGGTGACATACACTTGAAGAGGCTTAACTCCTTGCATCGCAGGGCAGTGAAGCAGATCCTGCCTGATCCAGCCCTTTCTACTGACCAAAAATTTGAAAAACTAAAGATGCTTCCTCTCGACAGCACCATCTCTTTAACAAAGGGGTAGTCATGTATAAAATCTGGAATGAAATCCACCCAGCATACTTGTGTAAGTTCTTCACCAAGGCAGCCTCAGGCTATTCAACATCAAGGCGTAACTTCATCACACCACGCCCGAGGATAGATTTATTTAAAACCACCCTCTCATTCTCGGGCGCCTTGTTTTGGAATAAACTGCCAGCGCACATAACACACACTGGTTCACTCCCCTCTTTCAAGGAAAGCCTCTTCAAGTACCTGCTATCTAATAGCTCATTCACAGGTTCGGGTATCCCCATCGCCTAAAGCCTTGATATTAACCTCCGCACGCACGTATGTGTGTGTGTATGTGTGTGTGTGTGTGTGCGGCGAGAGCATGCGCGTGTGTTTGATTTCAGTGAAAGAAGGAATTTTAAAGAATATCTTCTTTTTTTCTTTTCTTTTTTTTTTTTGCCATTCACATTATTAGCAATCATAATTGGTGCCCTCCATTTTGCCTTATCCATCTTTTTTGAACGACTTGTTATATTATGTGCACTTGTATCTTAGTAGCTTCGTACCTTTGTATGTGTGTATTGTTAGTAGCCTTGTACCTTTAGCAGAGTTGTACCTTTGTAGATTAGCAACGGCAAGCGTGAAAAATGGCACATGTGCTAACTGCTTCTTCCGTTCAGAAATAAAGTTTCATTTCAATAAAGTTTCATTTCATTTCATGGAGGTGCCATCTGCTCACCAATTGTGTGAGTCCATAACAAAGGTCACGCTATCTATCGGACCATGTTCACATCTCTTTCAGATTGGTTTACTGTGCGGTCATGTAGTCTTTGGAGGTGACAAATATTGACTGCTCTTTCACCCCAGGTGAAACTCTCATGCGCCCCTTGCAGATGAATGCATGTGTGCGCAAACACGCGTCTCTACCACAGGCCTACAAATCAATAAAAGCATTCAATACAGTGTGTACTCTATAATAAACTCTGATCAACGTGTAGGTCTGTGGACTGACATTTCAATTTATGCACCCCTGCAGACTAAAGAGGCTCATGAGAATCTAGTAGCATGCACATGTACCGACCCACATGTCTTTGTGTTTGTAATTTTAGTGAATTAGAGACTGTTGCGTCTCAGGAACATGAGCTTCTTCAGGACATCAATCAAATCAATGAATTCCACGCCTTGTATTTGTAAGTAAAAAAAATTCATGGCATCAAAACGAATGAGTGGCAGTGAGTTAGTACTGAAATATGACTCGTACGTTTCTATGCACCTGCCACAAACTGTGAAGAGCCAGTGCCAATGATCCATTCTGTGTACGTAGGTGCTGAGCTGAGGTTGGGGGGGGGGGGGGGGGGGATGAAATGGTAAGAGAATTATAAAAAATGCTAAAATAAAGGTCGGAAAAGAAGTGCAATGCATTTACTTACTTACTTACGCCTGTCAACCCTCCAAGGGTATAGGTCATCGACGAGGGACCTCTAGCGACTTCTGTCCTGTGCTTCTCCTTCGATTTTACTCCAGGTGGTTCCCAGTCTCTTGATGTCTGCTTGGAGGTCTCGACGCCAGGTGTTTCTCGGCCTGCCTCTTTTCCTCTTTCCCTGGGGGTTCCATGACAATGCCTGCCTAGTGATACTGGAAGCTGGCTTTCTCAGACTGTGACCAATCCATCCCCATCTTCTTCGCCCAATTTCATTCTCTGCTGTTATCTGCTCTGTTCTCTCCCACTCCCAGAGTCTGACATTGCTGATCTTCTCTGGCCAGTGGATTTTCAAAATTCTTCTAAGGCAACTGTTTATGAAGATCTGTACTCTGTTCACTGTGGTTTTTGTCAATCTCCAAGTCTCTGCTCCATATAGGAGAACTGCTTTTACGTTGGAGTTGAAAATCCGGACTTTGGTGTGTTGTGACAGCTCTCTGGAACTCCACACTTTTTTCAACTGGAGAAAGGCTGCTCTGGCTTTACCGATTCGTGCTCTGACATCTGCATCAGTGGCGCCTTTTTTGTCCATGATGCTCCCGAGATAGGTGAAGGACTCCACCTCCTCCAACGGGGTGCCAGCACAGGGATGTCACTGGAGCTGGACACCTATAGGACAAATGTCCTGGAGGGTGGCAGAGGGATAGGACATTTGTCCTGAATTGGAACAAAACAATAGGACATTTCGCGCGTGACAAAACTGATAGTAAAACAGAAACCACATAAACACAGGCTGAGTGAGATATTTATTGACTGTTGACGAAAAGGACATAAACGTAAAAAGGCAAAGAAAAGTGAACAAGTTATTATGTCATTCAGATAATACTGTCATCGCAGATTCGCATGAAAAACATATCAGGGCCTTGTAACAGAGGTAGCAAATTCTTCATGCTCAGGCTCACAACTCACAAACTAAACTGTCATTTTGGCACTTCAAGGAATTCACAGTGCAAGGAAATGTACTGACTAGAATAGCATTATAAAAATATTAGACCATGTACTGACTAAACGGAAATGTAATGATTAGTAAGCCTAAGGCTATAACAAAAGGAGATGAGCTTTCTGTAAGAAAATGTATAAGAAAAAAAAATCATTCCAGTTACTATTTTTTTTTGTTTACTTGTTCATGTTGTCATTAACCCATTCACTACCAGAAACCTGCTGTGGCCCATGCTTCCAGCATGGGCCACAGCAGGTTTCTGGTAGCAAATGGGTTAAAGATTTAAATTCTCACACTTTTGTGGCTAATAGACATGATGAACAAATGTAGAAAACTAATGCAGAAAATACTTTTAAAAGGCCTTGTCAATAAGCTACACTTGTTAGATTTATCTGAAAACTCACTACATGTAGTAGGCTGCTACACTGACTTGAAAATCAAAATGACACCCTCAGACTCAGTGGAACTGATATGAGCTGATCACTCAGCAGAAGTGGATGGTTTTTCTGAGTCCTGTTGAACAGTGGTACCCCTCCTAGCTGAAAACAGAACCCTTTTCTTGTCAGCTGCCCACTTGTCAACAACACTGAAGACAAAAGGGTGTTGACCGTTGACTTGATCAGGCCCTTCCATTTGTACCCTCAGCATGCAGTCCTGAGCCTCTGGACTGAGGCGATTTCGCAGTGAGGTACACAGCAAGTTCTGCCTGCTGAAGCCCCTCTCCACATCTGCTGTGTTTACGGAATCACACTCTACACGACCCTCGCTCGCGCAGTCTCGCTTTCGCTAAAAATAGCTGAACTTTAGGGTCAGCCAATCAGAGGGCGTTGCCGGGAATAACACACTACACGTCACTCGCTCGCGCAGTGTAAAGCCGACTACCGCAAAGCGCCAGCCTACTCGGAAAGAAATGTCGCTAGCGGTGTCCGCGATCAACGGAAAAACAATCGGACACATGTCCTCTTTTTGAAACAAACAATCGGACATTTGTCCTGTTGATCTTTCTGTTCATCGGACATTAGGCCAAGTCAATCAGACTATGTCCGGTGTCCGACGGCCAGTGACATCCCTGCAGCAAGCAAGACTGGTTCTTCCCTGGTTGCGTTCAGCCTCATTTTCATTGTTTTCTGTTTGTTGATGGTGAGGCCCACTTGGGACGAGATGTCAGCAAGCCTCGTGGCCTTGTCCTGCATTTTTATTGATGAGTGTGGGACAGTAATGCCAAGTCGTCTGCAAAATCGAGGTTGTCAAGCTGTGTCCACAGTGTCCACTGTATTCCACTTCGTCTGTGCTCTGTGGTCATCTTCATGACCCAGTCTATGGCCAGTAGGAAGAGGAACGGAGACAGCAGACACCCCTGCCTGACACCGGTTCTGACCTGGAGCTCCCTGGTGAACTGCCCTTTGTGGATCACGCGACATGTCATGCCATCGTAGCTGCTCTTGATCAGGCAGACGAGCTTTGTGGGTACACCGTAGTGTCGTAGGAGTTTCCACAGAGTCTCTCGGTCCACGCTGTCAAATGCTTTCTCGTAATCCACAAAGTTGACATACAGCGGGGAGCTCCACTCCAGAGACTGTTCCACGATGATGCTGAGAGTGGCAATCTGGTCTCAGGTACATGATCAGTTTTTCCTGAATTCTGCTTGCTGGTCTCCCAGCTGGGAGTCACGGAGCTCTTCATTCTCTCCAGGATGATCCTGTTGAAGACCTTTCCTGGTACTGACAGCAAGGTGATTCCTCTGTAGTTGGAACACTTGCTGAGGTCGCCTTTCTTGGGAAACTTGATTAGGTACCCCTCCTTCCAGTCAGCCGGCATCACCTCCTCTTCCCAGATCTTTCCAAACAGTGGGTACAGCATCTCTACTGTTGTCTCTAGGTCTGCTTTCAGAGACTCCGCTGGGATGCCATCTGGCCCTGCTGCTTTGCCGTTCTTCAAAAATGCCACTGCTCTTCTGATCTCTTCCCGGCTGGGTCAGTCTCTGCTGGCTGGATGTCTGGGGGGGTCGGGTGGGCTGGGTCTGTTCAGTAACTTGTCAAAATACTCGGCCCATCTGTCGAGTTGATCTGCTCTGTCTGCAATAGGCTTGCCTTCTTTGTCTTTTACTGGTCTTTCTGTATGGCCATACTTGCCCGACAATCTTCTGGTAATGTCGTAGAGCTGTTTCATGTTGCCGCTGCCTGCTGCCTTTTCTGCCTCTGCTGCCAGGCTGTCTGTATAGGCCCTCTTGTCTGCCCTGATACTCCTCTTCACCTCGCGGTTGGCTTCCGAGTATTCTTCCTGTGCCCTTGCTTTGGCTTCTCTCGTGTGACTGTTGTTGACAACTGCTTTCTTCTGCTTCCTCACTTCTATCTTCTTCAAGGTCATTGCCGACAGCCAGTCCTTGTGATGGTGTTTCCTGAACCCTACAGTGTCTTTGCAGGTTGAGTTCAGCGCCTCTCTAACTGCCTTCCACTGCTGCTCTGTGGTGACCGCCTCCTCTTCATTTACTAGCTCCTGTAGCACTTGAAACCAGTTGGACAGCACAAGTTTGAACTCTTCTCTCACTCCAGTCTCTCTCAGGAGGCCTACATTATAGCGCTGTCTTCTTGTTGTCTCTGTGCGGCTTTTCTTTAACTTGAGCTTTATTCTTAAGGTAAGCAGATGGTAGTCTGAGGCAACATCTGCTCCCCTCCTCACTCGAACATCTTGAAGGGATCTTCTAAATTTCTTGCTAATGCAGATATGGTCTATTTGGTTCTCTGTAGTATGGTCAGGTGAGACCCAAGTTGCTTTGTGTATTCTTCTGTGTGGGAAGATGCTGACTCCAATGACAAGTCTGTTTAGAGCACAAAAGTCTACAAACTTCTCCCCGTTCTCACTTATCTCCCCTAGTCCCTGTCTCCCCATCACCTCTTCGTATCCGGTGTTGTCCTCCCCTATTTTGGCATTAAAATCGCCCATGACGATGGTGATGTCTCGCTCCACACATTTGTCCACAGCACTCTGGAGTCGGTCGTGGAACTCTTGTTTTTCTTCCTCGTCACTGTCATTAGTGGGTGCATAACACTGGATGACGTTGAGCTTGATCTTTTTCTTGGTTCTAAAGGCTGCTGTGATAATTCTTGGCCCAAGAGGTTCCCAGTCCATCAGCGCTCTCTGTGCCACTGGTGACACCATGAATGCTACACCTTCTGTATGGGGGGCATTCTCCTCTTCATGACCTGAATACAGAATCGTCTCCCCACATAACAGCCTTTTCTGGTCAGACTGCATCCATCTGGCTTCACTGATACCTAGCAGGGAAAGGTTGTACTTTTGCATTTCCGCTGCTATCTGGGTGGCCTTCCCGCTCTGGTACATGGTCTTGACATTCCATGTGCCCATGGTTGTGTCCCTGGATAGAGAGAGGCGGCTCGGTCCTGTGGCTTTCGAAGAATTCTGGCTTTCACCACACGTCATAAATCTTCTGGTAGAAGAACCTTCCTCCTCCAGGAAAGAAATTGCTGTTTGTCTTTCCGTCAGCTTTTTTGTAGCTATTTCCTTATTTGCAGGGTGGGGAAGCTACCCCCACGCCCAACCCCCTTACTAGGAGGACCAGGGGTTTTCTGTCGGGGTCACCTTCCCTTAGACCATGTTGGTTCACGGCACCTTATTTCATTCGGTGCACCCCTCTCGCGAGGAACCCCCTATCCACCACCCAGGGGACGCGCCTCAATGCCAGCACGAGGGCAATGCATTTGCCACCAGTAATTATCAGCACAATCAGGTGAGCGGATATTGACCCCGGCTTGTGTCGGTGTCGGGCCCTCCTTTCCTATTTGTTTAAGACAAGAGCACGGCAGCAACACACATTAGCATGCGTCGCATTTTCTCCCTCGCTTACTACTATACTAGTAGTAGTGCACACAAACACAATTTCAGTTGTCACTAGTAGTACATGTATCACACTTCACAGAAACGTGAAGACGTGTCAACAGAGGTCCTGTTTGGTGATGGCACATCTATGCTCCTCTAAGAGTGTCACAAGCACGCATAGGTCCATTTCCATCCAACCTCTTGTGATCGGTCACCTGCTGTTTACGGCCACATACATTGGAGGTTCTACTGTACTTCAGCATTACATAATCACTGGATTACTGTTATGCATCAGCAAATTTTTACTTAGATTAAATGAGACCGTTCATCTGTGATTCTTTTATTTAATTCAAGCCTGTTTAATTTTCATTATTTTACCAGATATGTTCGTGCTCTTGGCGCAGCATACATGAGGCTAACTGGATCATCGATGGACTGCTACAAGTACCTTGAGCCACTCTACTATGACTACAGGAAAATGCGGCGCATGAATAGAGATGGAAGTAAGCCTCAGAAATGTGTTTGCTTGTGTACATACAACTACTACTAGTGTTGTTTTTGGTGTGACACACAGTTGGTCACTTGGTGAAGAAAATGACTGCCAGTTTGCATCTTCACTGGGGCATATTATATTTTATCAGCACAAAGACCATATCGGTGGTGCTCCTGTTTGCTCTGAAGCCACACTGGCCCTCTGGGAGTTGGTCTTCAGCGATGGCAGGTACCAGCCGATTCAGGAGCAGCCTTGCAAGGATTTTCCCAGCAATGGACAGCAGGGTAATTCCCCGATAGTTGGAACAGTCAGACTTCTCGCCTTTGTTCTTGTACAGGGTGATAACGACTGCGTCACGGAGATCTTTTGGTAGTGTTCCTTCCTCCCAGCAGCAGAGAAAGAGGTCATGGAGCTTGTTGTGCAGTGCTGTGCCTCCATGTTTCCAGATCTCTGGCGGTATTCCATCAATGCCTGCTGCTTTGCCACTCTTGAGCTGGTGGATGGCTGTGAGGGTCTCTTCAGCGGTGGGCGGTTCGTCCAATTCAACCTTTACTGGGAGGTGTGGGATTTGTAGGACGACTGCTTCTTGAACAGTGCGCTCAGCGCTGAAGAGGCTCTGAAAGTATTCCGACCAGCGGTTCAAGATGGAGGTATTATCTGTGAGGAGTGCCTGGCCATTCGCGCTTCGCATGGGACTTTGTGCTGAGACAGCTACAGGAGAAGTGCCGCGAGCAGAACAAAGGGCTGTACGTAACATTTGTCGACCTAACAAAAGCGTTCGACACTGTGAGCAGGCAAGGCATGTGGCAGATCCTGGAGCGACTTGGCTGTCCCCCAAAGTTCCTCAACATGATTGTCCAGCTACACGAGGACCAGCAAGGCCAGGTCACACTCAACAATGACCTCTCAGAACCATTCCCTATTCTCAACGGCGTAAAGCAGGGCTGCGTGCTGGCACCGACCCTCTTCACCATCTTTTTTAGCATGATGTTGAAGCAGGCCACAGTGGACCTCGATGATGACGATGCAGTGTACATCAGGTATCGTCTCGATGGCAGCCTGTTCAACCTCAGACGACTGCAGGCCCACACGAAAACCCTAGACCAACTGATTCGTGAGCTGCTTTTTGCTGATGATGCTGCCCTCGTTGCACACACAGAGAGAGCCCTGCAGCGCATCACGTCTTGCTTCGCAGATGCTGCCCAGCTCTTTGGACTCGAGGTCAGTCTGAAAAAGACAGAGGTCCTCCATCAGCCGGCACCCAAGACAGTGTATCGCCCTCCTCACATCACCATTGGCGAGTCTGAACTAAAGTCAGTGCACCAGTTTACTTACCTTGGCTGCATTATCACGTCGGACGCCAAGCTGGACAAGGAGCTTGACAGCAGGCTGGCAAAAGCGAACAGTGCTTTCGGGCGACTTTTCAAGCGGGTGTGGCACAATCAACAGCTGAAAACAGGCACCAAGATCAGCGTGTACAGAGCTGTGGTCCTCACCACCCTGCTGTATGGTTCAGAGTCCTGGGCCCTCTACCGCAGCCAACTACGACTCCTCGAACGCTTCCACCAGCGCTGCCTGCGTACCATCCTGGGCATTCACTGGAGTGACTATGTCACCAACGTCGAGGTCCTTGAACAGGCTGAAACTGTGAGCATCGAGGCTTTGCTGCTGCGGACACAGCTCCGCTGGGCGGGGCATGTCTCCAGGATGGAGGATCATCGCCTACCAAAGATCACCCTGTTCGGCGAGCTTGCTACTGGACACCGTGACAGAGGGGCACCAAAGAAGAGATACAAAGACTGTCTCAAGAAGTCACTTAGTGCCTGCCAAATCGACCACCACCAGTGGTCTTCGCTTGCTGCGGACCGTGACACCTGGCGCTCCACCATTTACAAGGCAGCTGTCTCCTTTGAGGACTCTCGCAGAGCTAGCCTTAAGGACAAGAGGCTCAGGAGAAAAAACAGAGATGCCGCAGCTCAGAACCCTGACCAGACCTTCCCCTGCAGCCACTGCGGTCGAACCTGCCTGTCTCGGATTGGCCTCCGCAGCCACGAACAAGCCTGCAGACGTCGTGGGCAACTCCTATAAAATCTTCGTTCGCGAAGTCAAGCCAAGAGATTATATTTTACTTTATTTGCACTGAACTCTACTTTTGTTGTCACTGATTTATTAAACTTTGGCAAGTTCTGAAACATTTAAGGGTCAGCTGATGTTCTAGCTGAATATTCACAGCTGGCAGGAATTCTTTTTGTGCTGTTTTTTAAAAAAAAATATTTATTTTGATATTTTCTTAAGGTTGAAAATGAAAAATGACTGTATGATCACCCATCCACTTGTATTCACAATCCCAGAATTAGAAATCATTGATGGGCAGTATCAGCCGAGTACAGTTCTCCTTTAAAAAAAAAAAAAAAAGTCTCTTCTGTTTATAGAAGAGTCTTTTTAGGATGGGATGCGCTGGGGCGATTTGAATAGAATGCACATGACGTCAGAGGCGGGATGGCCTCAAACTCTGCTAGTGAAGTAACAAGATAAAAATTACGTCATGTCTAGTTACGCAAACCTCGCTGTAGAACATACTTTTGGCACAAAGTGCCCTGCTTGTTTATGTGTGCGCGTGTGTATGTAAACATAAACATCTCTGAAGTTTGTGTGCGTACAGTTGGATGTCTCATAAATGACCGTTTATAGAAAGTCAGTTGTCCCACATTAGAGTACATCATTTTCATTATATTCACTTAAAATGTTTAATATAGCTAGTATGGAGAAAGACACGGGATGAGTTCATTAGCCAGCCATGTACCTTTTCAACTTTTTCAAGAAAAAAAATTTGTTTGAGAAAAAAATGGCAAAAGTAAGAGTCATCAACTTCAGAGAAGAATCCAACAGTGATGGTGACATATTAAAAGCACTAGACAAGTCAGTGTTGTACAGTGTTCCTAAATTGATGCAAAGCAGCATCAAGTCAGTGTTATACATGTATTGATGCATTGCTCTCTCTCTCTGCCTCTCTCAGTTCAATATAGGAAGATAGTCTCTATAGATGGTTGTTATGATACCTGTGGGCGTACTGTGCAAAAAGTGGAAAAAATGCATGTAAACTCATAGGCCTATAGAAGATACTTTGTGGGCTGGTGCATCCCATCTTGTCTTATTTGTGTGCAGAGTTTGAATTGGTCCACATGGATGAGTTTATTGACCAGCTGCTGCGAGAAGAAAGAACATTTGACATCATTTTACCAAGAATTCAGGTGAGAGCCTCTTAAATTGATTTCAGCACAATTGTTGGCTCTTGTGTGATAGCAAAAGTGAGAGTACTGAACCGTTGGTACATCTGCTGTTATTTGTTGGTAAACTTTTGTGTTGGCATTTCATGCTTTTCATTAAAGGGGCACGCCTGACCTTTTTTAAGGCTTCAGTTTGCAAAAAGCTTTTACTGGGTTTCAATATATATACATACCCACATAGACAGTGACCACCCTATTGTCCCACCAAATGCTTTCTTTCATCCGTTCAAAGCGAAAGAGGCCCACTGTAATCTTCTGATGGATACATAAAAAGATTGCTTCTGACAGTTGATGGTAGCTGACGTCATAACTGTTCTATATGACCTTAGGTCATCTCCATAATTATAACCAATCAGAGACAATATGGCAGATGAACCAGCAAAGAAAAAAGAAAGTATGATCGAATCGCGCCAACAATGACAGACTCGGAATTGAAGAGAAGAAAGAGGAAGAGAGACAAGATACCCCTAAGTAGAATTGACATCGGACAAGGGAATATGGTCATGTGGCAACACGTAAAGCAAGAGCTTGGCTTGACCGCCCACCCGGACTTTGTCGCGTTCCTGCTGAATCAGTGAGTAATCTATGGTCTTTGTCGATCTTCTTATAGTTCCGCGAGCGCTAGTGATTTTCAGAATTCATGATCTTCAGTAGAATTTATCTCTTGCTGATTTCGCAAGATTTTAAACCTGTTTTATCATATATTTACGAGCTAGTTATCATATTTTATGCTGCAGAGATCTGAAAACTACGGTGTGTCAAAGTTCCACATCGCTGGGGTTAACTACTTTTTAATTCCCAGGGTCACCCTAGTCAGCCCCACAGGGTGGGTTTTCCCCCTCTGTTCTGGGGCATGTGTTTCTGTCTACCCTTGGTCCATTCACCTGTATTTTCCTTTTCTAAACTCTCCCTACTGTCTGCGTTTCCTGTAGCTCTTGATATTGGATGTGTATTGCTAAATGGTCTTAGGTTTATTTAGTGTGTTAGACTGGCTGGTGACATACATTCAATATTCCGTTTAGGTTTTTTTTCACAAGCAGTGCAGGCACGTTCTGAGAAAGTCTTCTTTCTGTCGGGACGTTAAGCAATGTACAACCAACCAATCTCATTCACTCGATTCAGAGAGGTAGTGTTTCTGCTGCGATGGTACATTTGTCGTTTCCAATGATGCTTTGAGTTACGTAGACTTCGATGTGTGAGATGTGAAATTGACTGCAGTGCAGAAAGTGGGTATAAATACCAATGTTCTGTTTCAATGATGGAAGAAGGTGCATGTTTCCGAAGGGTAAGGGATCAACGGTCATGCCCTCAGTGCACTACTGTACGCACGATCGTTACTAGTAAATACTAGCAGTTCGAGCAGAACCAGCATTGTGATTTTGACAGCATAGTGAGTATGGAAGGTTTATTCTACTTTCTCGTGAAATATTATGTCAAAGGGATGCCAGAGAACATCAGTACACGTGTACACTGACACGTGTGTACCCCACACCGATGACATCGTGACCTGCAGCATTGCGATACACTGATAGTCAGCCGGGTTCTGCCTTGTGACATAGGTTCATAATATGCATATTAATTCAAAATGAGGCCGATGCAGACGATAAATCCGCAACTCGGGTACAAAAACAATACACACTCCAAACAATGAATTTCAACATTTGGCATTGTACTTACATCATAAATCTCTAAGATAGTACACAAAGTATCTGCTGCAGACAGTTTTCTGACTGTGTTGAGATGCTTGATCCTGGGGAATATAACTTTAAGGGTCAAGTCCCAAAGGTGAACTTTTTCCTGCTTTCATACAGGATTCAAATGATGCACTGGCACTGTGTGTGTTATTATGTGTGTCGGCCGACAGTTTAACAGAAAATTCTCTGTTTTTCTCAGACAAATTTTGACAGGGACGGGCAAAAATGGAAGGTCATCAGTCACCAGGAAGGACAAATCTTCAGGAGAATTAAAAATCATTTTAGGAACACAGAGGCAGGTTTTGTGCCTGCAGTGTCAGGCACACATGCATGTTTACAATTACATTGTTGCAATTTTTGGAAGGTTATGTATTGACACCAACTTCACCACACCACACCCGTCTCCATTCCTGTTGTCCAGGCAAAATGATTAGCTTGTTCTATAGCATTTCTGTTGAAAGGTGCTGGTAAATAAAAGTGGCACAGCGTTGCAGTGCACCTGAATTAGTCTGTTTCAATCCCCACCCCCCACCCCCCACCCCCAAATATACTCACCTGTTAGGGCCACCTGTTATCATTCCCGTGCTGCTGATGTTAAACCCTCAACTATGCACCAACCAACCCACTCTCATGTTACACATGCAGATTTGCGATCAGTGCTGCAGTACTTATCACAGCCATGTTTAAAGTGCACGACTAAAGAGTGGCCGAGGTGGATTTTTGTTATGGTGTCCATCCCGATGACAGACAAGTTTAAGACTTTTCTTATCCTCTTCTCCTTTGTACACACAATGATTGAAAAAATGTCTGATTTTGGCTCACGTGCAAAGCAAAAGTGAGTCTATGTTTTGGGCCAGTGGTCATCTGTCCGTCCGCCATTGTCCGTGGTAAACTTTAACGTTGGCATTTTCTTGGAGACTATTCAAGCCACATTCTTCAAACTTGGCCCAAGGATACTTTGTGGTAAGACCTTTCTAAACACAGGCCTGCCTACCGTCCCGGAGTACCCGTATTTGTCCCGGAAACTTGTTAAAAGTACCTAGCCGTCCCGGGAATACGGTTTTCTCAAAGGCGTCCCGGGAGAAGAAAAAAAAAAAAAATCAAGCAGACGACAGGGACTTTTTGTGCGGTTTCGCGGCGTCTACCGAATGTTACTCTCGCGCTCCCTGAGATTTTTTTAGTCCAGCGCATGCGCACACAGTCATTCACAAATTTTGAATGAGAAAATGACGACAAAGAGGAAAGCGCAAGATACCACTCTCAGCAAACCGACAAAGAAACGCAGCCAAATCTACATTGCGAAGTATACTGAAAAATGGCCTTTTATTAAGCCTGGAAAAATCGAGACTTACGTGGCTTGTGAAATATGTGCTTGTGAGTTGTCTGTGAAATCTGGCAGCAGCGATGACATCGTTCGGCATGTGGAAACAGAAAAGCACAAGGCTAATGAAAAACTTCAAAAGAGCGAGAAACAGAACAGTAAAATCACCGGATTTTTGGCAACAAAATCAAGTGCTAAAGATGAAGCTTTAGATGTAATGCGAGCAGAAACAATGATGGTCGACTTGGTGGTTGACTTGAATTTGCCGATGGCTTCACTTGATAAAATTAACAAAGCCGTCAAGGTAATGTTTCCTGACTCGGCAATCGCGAAGAATTTCCAGTGCGCCCGTTCCAAGGGTACTGCAATAACCATAAGCAAATAATAAGCAAAGAAATTGCTGCCAAACAACATTCAGTCATGTTGAAAGAATGAAGAGACTACCATTTACCATATCCACTGATGGCAGCAACGACAGAGGAGGGGAAAAACTTTTCCCTTTGGCTCTGCGGACTGTACATCCTGAGTGTAATATAATTCAGTGCTTGCTATTTTCTCCATAACGCTTGTAGTTGTAAAAAGTTGTTTTATAATACAGTGCTTACTAACGACTGGACTGCAATATCCAGTGTGATTTAAAATAAACAATACAGTAGCAATGACTGGACTGGACAATACCACTACCAGTGTATTTATTCTGATTGACGCCAGTTGTCAATTTAGTAAAAGACAACTAACATTCAAGGTGAACGTAAGGACTATCTCGATCTCCCACATTATCATCAGATGGTGTTCAGTAGGTAAATCTCATCTTTTGTGTTTTTATAATTTATACTTAGTGTGTATTGATGCAGTTTAAGATGTAATTTTTTTTACATTAATTTTTTTTTTTTATAGCCTTATCACCGCGCAACGACTTGACATTTTTCTCGAGGTTTAGTCGCGATGTGTGTCCCTGGAAAAAAGTCCCTGTCCCTGATTTCTATGAGGTTGGTCCCTGAAAGCCAAAGTTGGGGGTAGGCAGGCCTGTAAACATACCAATTTGAGCAACCTCTCACAAAGGTCAAGGTCACAAGGGATCAGGAAATAGGTCAAAAATAGTTATATTTTGACATAATTTATTTTTTCTCAAATACAATTCACAACTTCAAAAGTACCTGATGGTAAGACCTTTCTATACATACTAATTTGGTTGATCCCTCAGAAAGGTCAAGGGCTCAGGAAATAGGTCCGAAATAGCCATATTTTGACAAAAGATGTTTTTTCTCAAATACTATTCACAACTTTAAGCCCAAACGTGCTACAGAGATACCTGATGGGAAGACCTATCTATGCACACTAATTTGGTTGATCCCTCAGAAAGGTCAAGGGTCACATGAGCTCAGGAAATAGGTCTAAAATAGCCATATTTTGACAAAAGATGTTTTTTTCTCAAATACTATTCACAACTTAAAACGCAAATTTGGTACAGAGATACCTGATGGTAAGACCTATCTGTGCATACTAATTTGGAGTACCCCTTGGAAAGGTCAAGGTTTCGCCAATAAGCTGGCATTTGTGTGTAAAATGCTGATTTTTTATAAAATTGTAGGTATTCCCGAATGTTTGCAAATTTTTCAACCAAATTTGGTACAAAGATAGCTGATGATAAGACCTTCCTATGCATACTAATTTAGTCGACTCATCACAAAAGTCAAGGGTCACGGGGGGTTGACAGATGTGTGAAAAATGCTTACATTTTCAGAAAAGATGGATTTTGCTGCTGCAGAAGCCAGCCTTTGCCACAAAGGTCACACATATGCCTTTCATGTTTGGTAGAATTTTATCAGAATTATTTGCAAAATCTTTCAACCAAATTTGACAGAAAGGTAGCTGATGATAAAACCTTTCTATGCATATTAATTTGGCTCATCACTTGCAAAAGTAAAGGGTCATGAGAGGTGGGCGAAGCGCTTTGAGCTCTTTTGAGGTCAGGCGCTGTAGTAAGTCTTTATGATTACTATTAATGTTATCAACTGCAGAACCCACCTTGGTAGGGGATACCTGATGAAAAGACCTTCCAATGCATTCTAATTTGGGCTCCCCCCCACCCACCCCCCCCCCCCCCACCCCCCCACCCCTTTTCGAAAAGTTAAGGGTTGTAATGTGTCGACAGACGTGGCCACATAATGTTTGACATTGGAGCGCACAGCGTTTTTGCCAAATATCTCCGCAAAGAAACATTTGGTGTCAACTGACCTAATATGGAATATTTTTACTTAACTCGTATGACTTCTGAATTTTGCTGTGCAGTCGTAAATATTTTGTGAAAATAGACAAGAACAAGCCATTTTAAAAACCCTAAATAGAACCCCGGCAGATTTCAGTATTGAGGTCAAGCATGCAGTCTACATGAATGCCTGCGCTGTTTCAGGGTTGCAAACTTGGCCAGTTCACGTAAAAATGGACCCTTTATTTTATACTGGGCTTAATATATCTGGGGCACATTTTGGGATGTAAAATCAGTCATTTATGACCAATTCACGTGAAAATGGACCTTTTCATACTGGGCTTAATAAATCTGGGGCACATTTTGGGATGTAAAATCAGTCATTTCATGAAAAAAAAATCCGCATTTTTACGACTGTACAGCAAACCTGACACTTTGTTCGAGTTTTTAAAAGTAAATCGTGTTAGGTCAACTGACACGAATGAATTTGTTTTAAGAGTGGTTTAGAAAAATGGTTCTGTGAGAAGATATTTGCAAAAAAAAACATTGTGCAATCTGATATGTGTGTGGATGAAATGTTACTTTTTTTTGCAGCAGTTTCACTAATTTTTCTGTCAAATTTTTGGAGTTCCACAAATGTAGTTGATGAGATTTTTGCATTTGTTTGACTACTTGAAGTTGTAAACATCAATAAATGTGCAAACATTTTACATGTTGACAGAATGTAGAACTTTTCACTTATCCCTTATCATTCGGAATACACCAGTGTGTGAAATAAGTTTGACTAAAATAGTTCAAGGGTAGTGCCAGAATAGCTTTTCTCGCACCACCCTTGAACTAAAGCCATTGGTCTATATCCTTATCTGTAAGTACTATAATGTAGCTTGCATATGGTAGTGTACAAATTTGAAGCTTTTAGCCTCAGTATGATACAGGTTAATTTTGTTACCAACATCTGCAGTTGTATCAAGACACTTGAATTTTTTTAATGAGGTTTGGTAAAGGTTCCATGTCTGAGAACTGTGTCTGGGTCATGCACATGATCCATGTCTTCTTGCTGTTTGGCCCCACCCGGGTCTGCCCTGGGGGACTTGGGTGGGGTTAGGTATTTTTTAGTAATAATAATAATAAGCGCATTAAATAGGCGCTTTATCCCAATTGAAAATCGGCTCAAAGCGCCGCCGCGAACTGAACCCAACAAGCACACTCACGTGAATCACGCGCATTCACCCACACACAGTACATAAACACAGAACATTCACGTGGTGCTAAGGGCAAGCTCAAGCGAGCTACTGTAGTTTTTGGAAATTCAAAATCGTTTGTATTTGAAATTTGATTAAGTGGGCTGAAGCTGATACCAAAGTTAGTTCCCAGGGTCACCCTGGTCAGCCCCACAGGGTGGGTTTTTCTCTCTATTCTGGGGCATGTGTTTCTGTCTACCCTTTGTCCATTCACCTATTTGCCTTTTTCAAACTCTCGCCCCACCCGGGTCTGCCCTGGGGGACTTGTGTGGGGTTAGGTATTTTTTAGTTCCCAGGGTCACCCTGGTCAGCCCCACAGGGTGGGTTTTTCTCTCTATTCTGGGGCATGTGTTTCTGTCTACCCTTTGTCCATTCACCTGTATTTGCCTTTTTAAAACTCTCCTTACTGTCTGCACTGCCTGTAGCTCTTGATATTGGATGTGTGTTGCTAAATGGTCTTAGCTTTATTTAGGCCCCATGTGTTAGGTTTATTTAATGTATTTGACCGGCTGGCGACATACATTCAATGTTCTGTTTAGTTTTTTTTTTCACAAGCAGTGCAGGCACGTCCTGAGAAAGCCTTGTTGCTGTCGGGACGTTAAGCAACGTACAATCAATCAATCAATTTTTCAAACTCTCCCTACTGTCTGCACTGCCTGTAGCTCTTGATATTGGATGTGTGTTGCTAAATGGTCTTAGCTTTATTTATGCCCCATGTTGTAGGTTTATTTAATGTATTTGACCGGCTGGCGACATACATTCAATTTTCTGTTTAGTTTTTTTTTCACAAGCAGTGCAGGCACGTCCTGAGAAAGCCTTGTTGCTGTCGGGACGTTAAGCAATGTACAATCAATGTACAATCTTGCTGTTTGTTTTATGAAAGATAAGAATGACTCCAATTCAAAATGATGGGGACTGTTGTTGCTGCGATAACGGTGTGGTAGAACTGCGATGATATCTATTTCCCCTTCCCCCTCATCTTCCCTGACAATCTTAACCCTTTGGGTGTCGGTAGCGGTTTTAGTCATGATGATTCCCGCAGGAATCATCGCGACTAGAACCGCTGCTGCAGTCAAAGGGCTGAGTATGTATACTGCAAATTAAGTGAGCATGGGGTTTGTCAGGCTTACTTTCCATTAGCAGTACATTAGAGAGTATTAACACTTTTACCCCAGGACCCTGCAGCAGGAGATGGATTGATCATAATTCAAGGGTAGTGCCAGATGAGCTTGGCGCCTGAAGGCGCCAAGCTCATCTGTTACTACCCTTGAATTATTATGATCAGTCCATCTCTGGTACATAGTTATTAGGCTATGCCTCCAAAATTTGAGAAATGGGAGTTTGGGGCTAAAAGGGTTAAAGCATCAGAAATATGGTCAAACTGAATCCCCATTGCCGAGAAAAAGGGAAAGCCACCTAACAGCAAGAAGTATAGATCCACATGAGCCCCCCACAGATGTGGGTGCTCGTGAGTGTCTATATTTCTTGCTGAAACCACTTTGTGACCATGTTTTTGTGATGGCTGGGGATCTTTGGCGTTACATAAACAACAGTTTTAAAAGAAAATCTGCGATCAGTGGCAGTGAAGAGGTTAATATAAGCAATTGTGCCTGTATTTCATTTGGTGTGTGCTTTTATTCAGGAGGAAAGTTAGTTTGCTTTTGTGTGTTTGTGTTGACAGAAGCGCAGTGTGTTGGAGGAGAGTAATCAGCTCGAACAACGATTGAGTGCTGTGGAGGAGGACATTGAGGAAATGGAGACAGACGAAGAGGAAGAATTGTTGAAGGTGGGGAAGATGTTGTCTCCCATGATTCGCTACACACACTTGTTACCTCCCTTGATTCTCTATACAGCATGAAGAATCGCTGGAGGCAACCAGTGAGTTTCAGAGTCACTCAACAGTTAACACTACATATTGACTGATGTGTTTCTAATATTAGTGAGGTTTAGTTTACAACAAATGACTCGCAACAACGAACAAGCGAGAAAGCACGGCAGATTGATGACACTCCAATCTCCAAGAGGCATAGATCCTCATGACCCTGCCCTCCAGTGTTTATGCTATTGGTACAAGCTGGATAGCTGCCGTGATTTTGCTCTTGTTCGTTGCAGGTTGTCGTTCAGTGCAAATGAAACCTCACTAACCTCACTGGCACTGGCAGCACTATTCTTTCACTCTGACAGCAGGGATTAAAATGCCAAACCAGGCTGGCATGCCCTTTATAAACACTCCCACCTCTTTTTCTTTTGCAAGCAGGCACCAGTACTGCTTACATGGGGGTTAATGTGTACTGTCAGACCTGTATATAACAGTCATCAAAGGGACTGATCAAAAGTGATCCATTATACATAAATCACCATCAAGGTTCAGCTTGAACAAAAATGGTCGCAGTACCATTCAAGTGAGGTGTAAGATATGCACTGCTGGGAGGGAGGGAAGGCAAACGTTTTCCAGATTGAATGAGCTTATGCATCTAACAGAAAGAGACACAATGGGCCCTGAGGTGGTGGACAGAGAACACTTTCACTGCTGACTAAAGCGGTACTCTTGAGTAAAAGTGTGTTCTGTGGATGACTGCAGTACGAATTTGGCCGCTAGCGCTGTACGCAGATGGACATTTTGTAAAATGTTGTTACACAGTAAAATGCATTTACTGTTTTCAAGTGGTTGCTGTGACCAGGTGATCACTGTATAAAAGTGACCCCAGATGTAGGTTTGACTGTGTGTGTATGCCATTTGCTGGTAGCAGCACTATAGCTGTACAGCTTGAGTGATTTGGATTTCTCATAATGTTTTCAGGAGTCACGGAGGAGTCCAACACCAGAGAAGCGATTGGACAGGAAGAGCCCAACTCGACGTAGCCGTTCTCGCTCACCACATAAGAGGTCTGTCTTAAAAAAACTGGTTCACGTTTTTATAGATATGGTTGTGTAGTGAAATTACAGTGGTCATAAGCATGATTGTTTTTCTGTTCTATTTAGCCTTGGCTGGCTACAACAGATTGATATTGCTTGATCATGTTAGTTCAAGAGTGGTGTAAGAATAGTTTGGCTCCTGTATGTGCCAAGCAGTTCTGTGACAACACTTTAACTATCATTTGTATTGATCAGAGCACCCCTCCCAAATCTGGGAATCTGACCTGAGTAACTATGTTACTGGTATTCAGTATTATAAAGTTCACAGTAGGTGCCAAACTATTCTGACACCGCACTTGAACTATCATTTGTATTTGATCAGAGTACATCTCCCAAATTTGGGAATTTTGACCTGAGTTCCGAACATGTTATCAGTACATTGTACTTAATAAAGTTCATAAGAGGTTTCACGACTCCAAATTAAATTAATTTATCCATTTAAAATTAATTTGTATCTGTAGGGATCGCCATGGGAGAAGCAAGGATGAGAAAGCAAGATCTCGGTCCAGAGAAAAAGACAAGTCTCACAGATCAGGTGTGTAATTAAAAAACTATGTGTTGTGTGTTGGACACTGGCATGTAAATCTCTTCTTCTTCATTGAATATTAACACAGGGACTCTGTGGGGCTTGCATATAAGTTGCTGTATGCTGGAGACTCTTCTAACCAGTGAGCTGAAGATATTAAAAAACCAGACAGAACATCTCACAGGCAGAGTGGGCTCAGCAGCCTTTGTAGGCAGTCACTCTGAAAGTACATCTCCTTACAAGTTGCTGGGTAGACTTGACTCTCCAGCTTTGGTTAAAACAACCACCCAGAAATAAAAACAACCCGAACTCAGCCGAGCTGGACCTGTATCATGAAAAGGGTGCATGGTGTCAGCTTACTGTGTTCCTGCTCACATGTAAATCAAACACCAGTCACAGCTTTTCTTGATTGTGTATGCACTTGAAGGGATTTGAGTGGAAAACAGGAAAGTTACTTTATGAGCCTAAAATTACAATTTTAAAGCAATCTGCTTATGGCGGGCTTTGATTGCTAGCCATCTGGGCACCAGCCTCCACGTGGTGTGGGTGGGTAGTCTCCTCAGTCCCTGACTGAGTGGGCTAGCAGAGGGGTGCCATCTTTGTCCAGGATTAGGACTTGATGTCAGCAGATATGTTGTTCAGTCTTTTTCACTGGTCCGGTTTTTAAGGAGCTGTGCTTACCCAGGTCCTACCATGTTGGATTGGTCCTTAAAAATACGCGTGAGCTTTTGGTCCTTTGGATCCCAAGTGTTTGCCATGCTTGGAGACCCGTGTTGGGGGAGAAGAGGATCCTGGTGGCTGAAACACTCCACTTTGGCCTTGACTTCTGCCTAAACGGGAGGCTAGTCGTACCGGCCTAGTCAATCGGCTCTTGACACGTCGAGCCCTATCCCCCTGTTGACATGCAGGTTATTATACGGAGCACCATGCTATAGCCTCTGATGCTGATTAGGTGCTTTACGCCAGTATTCCCCAGCATTCAACAGTGTGATAGAAGGCGGTGGCTCAGACGGTTCAATCGGGCTTACCCCCTTGAGTATATCTTTCGGGCAGTCTCCATTGTGCGTCGGCTGGAGACCCGCCGACAATTGCACTTTCCCTTGTTGGGCTCGGTGGCGGGCGGGGACCCCCGGGGGATGAATATCTATCATACTATAATATGGAAAATATCAAAAAACCAAACCTGGCACCAAGGCGGCACATAGCCGCCGACATTGTCATTGAGAACGATAGTGACTCTGACTGTGAGGAAGCGACGCCTCAGGCGTCGGCCGCCTGGCCTTGCTTTCTCATTATCCACAGCAAAGTTAAAGAGAAGCCTGTTTCCAAGCTGCACACTTTCCTGGTAGGGGAGACCCTCAGGAGCCGTGTTGGCAGGCCTGAGGCCCAGCGCCTTCGCCGTGAGGAGACTGTCCTTGCTCGGCTCCACATCGGGCACACATATGTTACGCGCTCTTACTTACTTAAACAGGATGAGCGTCCATGGTGTTTTGCCTGTGATGAGCAGTTTTCTGTTCGACACTTTTTGCTGTATTGTGCTGACCTAATTGACACCAGATATAAACACTTCACAGCAGACTCCTTGAAGGTTTTGTTCCGGGATGTTCCCCCGGACAAAATCTTCAATTTTTTGAGAGATTGCAATATTTTTAACAAGATCTGAGCATTCATAGACTTTGTGAATTTTTTTATTTGCCCTTTTTGAGAGTCTGTAGACGTTTCTTTTAAAGACGTGCGACATTTTAGCCTGAGATTTTTAATCTATATTTACATCTTGTCTTAAGACCTTGCTTTTAGTCTGGCTGACCAGATTTTTACCCATCCCGCCGTGAGATGGCCTTAGTCGCCTGCTCGGCGTTAAACCCAAATAACTAACTAACTAACTGAGGCCCAGCGCCTCAGGTCTGGTGACTTGCTGGTAGAGTGCCATACCCGGGCACACTCCAATGGGCTGCTGAGGCTCTCCTCCATCGGAGACACTCCAGTGGATGTCACTCCCCACAAAACAATGAATTCCTCTAGAGGAGTGATTAAAGATCAAGCATTGGCCGAACTGTCTGAAGATGAACTTGTACGGAACCTTAATTCACAGGGGGTGAACTACGTCAGGCGCTTCATTTCCAAACGAGGTGGTAGGGAGATCCGTCTCCCTACCATCATCCAGACGTTTGGCACCCCCACAGCTCCTACTACCATCTGGGGAGGTTACTACTCCCTAAAAGTGAAAAAGTACGTCCCTCTCCCCCTCCGGTGCTTCAAGTGCCAAAAGTATGGCCATGGGCAGAAGACATGCCGCCAGGCAGAGGCTCTATGCACCCGTTGTACTAAGCCCGGACACTCTGCTGAGTCCTGCACAGCCATCCCCCTGTGTGTGAATTGCCAGGGGGCGCATATGGCTTCGGACAAGAAGTGCCCTCGTTGGATCTCCGAGTGCAGGATTCAGCAGGTGCGTGTGGAGAAGGGGCTGTCCTTTGCGGACGCAAAAAAAAACTGGTTGATGGCCCTGGTGCAGCTGAGGCTGCGCCAAACTCAAATAACAACTTTGTGTATACTTTCAGTGCTGCGGTGGCAGGCAAACGCCCCACCAAAGACTTCTCTTGTCAAACCCCAACTTCTTGGTTGGGGGCGGAGCCTCGGATCCTCTCGCCCCTGGAGAGTAACCCTCCTCCGGTGGTGACGAGGAGCCAGGGAACGCAGAGGGCGGACGCTACCGGTCCGGTGGCACCTCCTTCTGCTGCCCCTAAGCCTCAGCCCCTACCCAAACCTGCTAGTTTGTCAACGCCAAAGGTTTCTGGCTCTGGTCAGCCTTCTAAGGCCGCTAACTCTAGCGGCAGGACCTCTGCCCAGGACCAGAAGTCTAAGAAATCTATGGGACCACCGTGCACACGGGCCCAGAAGGGGAACACTGATGTCCCCCTTCAAAACAAATATGCTGCATTGGAGGAGCAGATGGAGGGAGTGGAAGTTGTCGTTGCCGATGCTGCGGCAGCTCCACCCCCTTAATCTCTTAAGAACCAGAGGAGGCCCGGGAGCCGGCCCCCCTCTGTTTCTCCAACTCATTCCAAGGCAAAGGAAAAAGGGGGGAAAAACTCCGCACCCCCAGATAAGACATAATCATGGACTTTCTGCTTCAGTGGAATTGTCGTGGTTTTCAAGCTAACTTTGAGGAATTACGTCTTTTAGTCAAGTGCTATAACCCCTCAGTAATATCTCTTCAGGAGACTTACCTGAAGACTTCTGACCCTGTGTCCTTTAATGGTTTTAACGTTATACATAAAGGCTCTGATTCGGAGAGGCGCTCGGGTGGAGTGGCTCTTCTCATTAGTAGCCAAATTTTATGTAGCCCCGTTAGCATCGACACCTGTCTTCAGGCTGTCGCAGCTCGGGTTACCTTGAAGAAGACCGTAACCATATGCAGTATTTACCTGCCACCATCCCGGCGGGTCTGTAGTAATGATTTTTTTAATTTAGTAGATCAACTGCCCCCTCCCTTTATTCTCATGGGGGATTTTAACGGTCACGCTCACCTTTGGGGTAGTGACCACTATGATATCAGAGGTCAGATGTTACTTACTTACTTACGCCTGTCACCCCTACCCGGGTATAGGCCGTCGACGAGAGACCTCCAGCAACTCCTGTCCTGTGCTTCTCCTTCGATTCTACTCCAGGTGGTTCCCAGTCTCTTGATGTCTGCTTGGAGGTCTCGACACCAGGAGTTTCTCGGCCTACCTCTTTTTCTCTTGCCCTAGGGGTTCCATGACAATGCCTGCCTAGTGATACTGGAAGCTGGCTTTCTCAGACTGTGACCGATCCATCCCCATCTTCTTCGCCCAATTTCATTCTCTGCTGTTATCTGCTCTGTTCTCTCCCAGAGTCTGACGTTGCTGATCTTCTCTGGCCAGTGGATTTTCAAAATTCTTCTAAGGCAACTGTTCATGAAGGTCTGTACTCTGTTGACTGTGGTTTTTGTCAATCTCCAAGTTTCTGCTCCATATAGGAGAACTGCTTTTACATTGGAGTTGAAAATCCGGACTTTGGTGTGTTGTGACAGCTCTCTGGAACTCCACACTATTTTCAACTGGAGAAAGGCTGCTCTGGCTTTACCGATTCGTGCTCTGACATCTGCATCAGTGCCGCCTTTTTTGTCTATGAGTACCTAATCAAGCTTCCCAAGAAAGGCGACCTCAGCAAGTGTTCCAACTACAGAGGAATCACCTTGCTGTCAGTACCAGGAAAGGTCTTCAACAGGATCATCCTAGAGAGAATAAAGAGCTCCGTTGACCCCCAGCTGAGAGACCAGCAAGCAGGATTCAGGAAGAACCGATCATGTACAGACCAGATCGCCACTCTCCGCATCATCGTGGAACAGTCTCTGGAGTGGAGCTCCCCGCTGTACGTCAACTTTGTGGATTATGAGAAAGCATTTGACAGCGTGGACCGAGAGACTCTGTGGAAACTCCTACGACACTACGGTGTACCCACAAAGCTCGTCCGCCTGATCAAGAGCAGCTATGATGGCATGACATGTCGCGTGATCCACGAAGGGCAGTTCACCAGAGAGCTCCAGGTCAGAACTGGTGTCAGGCAGGGGTGTCTGCTGTCTCCGTTCCTCTTCCAACTGGCCATAGACTGGGTCATGAAGATGACCACAGAGCACAGACGAAGTGGAATACAGTGGACACTGTGGACACAGCTTGACGACCTCGATTTTGCAGACGACTTGGCATTACTGTCCCACACTCATCAACAAATGCAGGACAAGACCACAAGGCTTGCTGACATCTCGTCCCAAGTGGGCCTCACCATTCACAAACAAAAAACAAAGACAATGAGGCTGAACGCAACCAGGGAAGAACCAGTCTTGCTTGCTGGCACCCCGTTGGAGGAGGTGGAGTCCTTCACCTATCTCGGGAGCATCATAGACAAAAAAGGCGGCACTGATGCAGATGTCAGAGCACGAATCGGTAAAGCCAGAGCAGCCTTTCTCCAGTTGAAAAAAGTGTGGAGTTCCAGAGAGCTGTCACAACACACCAAAGTCTGGATTTTCAACTCCAATGTAAAAGCAGTTCTCCTATATGGAGCAGAGACATGGAGATTGACAAAAACCACAGTCAACAGAGTACAGACCTTCATGAACAGTTGCCTTAGAAGAATTTTGAAAATCCACTGGCCAGAGAAGATCAGCAACGTCAGACTCTGGGAGAGAACAGAGCAGATAACAGCAGAGAATGAAACTGGGCGAAGAAGATGGGGATGGATCGGTCACAGTCTGAGAAAGCCAGCTTCCAGTATCACTAGGCAGGCATTGTCATGGAATGTTACACTACCGCAGCCACACGCAAGGTGTTGTAGATGAAAGACGCAGCCAGACAAGAGTGTTTCCAGAAGAGTCTTTTATTTCTTGGTCATCGTGGGTCTAATAGGTTGGGCACAACCAACCTACTAGCGTGGCATACTAAAATGGCGAAAATACCGGAGCTCGGTCTCTCGCTTCTCAGCTCCCTCTATCTATCTCTCTCTCTCTCTCTCTCGTTGTGTGCTCTCTATCTATCTCGTTCTCCCCCCACCCGGGTCTGCCCTGGGGGACTTGGGTGGGGTTAGGTATTTTTTAGTTCCCAGGGTCACCCTGGTCAGCCCCACAGGGTGGGTTTTTCTCTCTATTCTGGGGCATGTGTTTCTGTCTACCCTTTGTCCATTCACCTGTATTTGCCTTTTTAAAACTCTCCCTACTGTCTGCACTGCCTGTAGCTCTTGATATTGGATGTGTGTTGCTAAATGGTCTTAGCTTTATTTAGGCCCCGTGTGTTAGGTTTATTTAATGTATTTGACCAGCTGGCGACATACATTCAATGTTCTGTTTATTTTTTTTTTTCACAAGCAGTGCAGGCACGTCCTGAGAAAGCCTTGTTGCTGTCGGGACGCTAAGCAATGTACAATCAATCAATCAATCAATCTATCTCGTTCTCTTCATTGTGCGAGCTCTCTCTCTATCTCGTTCCCTTCGTTGTGAGCTCTCTTTCTATCTCGTTTCCTTCGTTGTGAGCTCTCCCGTTCTGGTGGTTGCCCCCACTATATATACCCGTTCTGGCCGAGGGCATCGCCCCTTTGTCTCAATCAGTCAAAGGGGCTATTACTGTCACCCATATTATTCCACATCTATCATGGTGGTCAGCGTCCCCTGACCCTATCTGTCAAAGGAGCTATTACTGTCGCCCATAATCTATCCCCCATCTGCTCTGGTGGATAGCGCCCTCTGATCCTAGCTGACCAGGGACCCATTACTGTCTCTCATAATTATTCCACATCTATTATGCTGGTCAGCGTCCTCTGATCCTAGCTATCAAAGGAACTCATTACTGTCTCTCCTAATTATTCCACATCTATTATGGTGGCCAGCGTCCTCTGATCCTAGCTATCAAAGGAACCCATTACTGTCTCTCATAATTATTCCACATCTATTATGGTGGCCAGCGTCCTCTGATCTTAGCTGACCAGGGACCCATTACTGTCTCTCCTAATTATTCCACATCTATTATGAGTACTCAAACCAAGGGGAATCACAGCGCTGGACAGACAACAGTTAGATCCCCTGCCCCCGCCTATCAGGCACCCAATCGCCAGCCCACAGAGAAATACGCAGGTATAGAATAAGACAATCATTTCCATTCCCTTATAAGAATGGATCAGGTCTCTTATATAACCCATGTCTTTCTCCGGAACTTAGGAAGTAGGCAGGAGAAACATACATACACAAACATGAAGGTGCGCTACTATATGTGGTCGGGTAAATACCCTGATTTCCCACAGTAGATGCACAGAACATTACACAACAATGTAACGATACAAATTTTGCCTCGAGTTATACATGATACTCACAAACCAGATAGGTGAGGCTAGCGCTGGCAGAATTGTCAGTACTCAAACCAAGGGGAATCACAGCGCTGGACAGACAACAGTTAGATCCCCTGCCCCCGCCTATCAGGCACCCAATCGCCAGCCCACAGAGAAATACGCAGGTATAGAATAAGACAATCATTTCCATTCCCTTATAAGAATGGATCAGGTCTCTTATATAACCCATGTCTTTCTCCGGAACTTAGGAAGTAGGCAGGAGAAACATACATACACAAACATGAAGGTGAAAGTTCCGGAGAAAGACATGGGTTATATAAGAGACCTGATCCATTCTTATAAGGGAATGGAAATGATTGTCTTATTCTATACCTGCGTATTTCTCTGTGGGCTGGCGATTGGGTGCCTGATAGGCGGGGGCAGGGGATCTAACTGTTGTCTGTCCAGCGCTGTGATTCCCCTTGGTTTGAGTACTGACAATTCTGCCAGCGCTAGCCTCACCTATCTACCTATCTGGTTTGTGAGTATCATGTATAACTCGAGGCAAAATTTGTATCGTTACATTGTTGTGTAATGTTCTGTGCATCTACTGTGGGAAATCAGGGTATTTACCCGACCACATATAGTAGCGCACCTTTATGTTTGTGTATGTATGTTTCTCCTGCCTACTTCCTAAGTTCCGGAGAAAGACATGGGTTATATAAGAGACCTGATCCATTCTTATAAGGGAATGGAAATGATTGTCTTATTCTATACCTGCGTATTTCTCTGTGGGCTGGCGATTGGGTGCCTGATAGGCGGGGGCAGGGGATCTAACTGTTGTCTGTCCAGCGCTGTGATTCCCCTTGGTTTGAGTACTGACAATTCTGCCAGCGCTAGCCTCACCTATCTGGTTTGTGAGTATCATGTATAACTCGAGGCAAAATTTGTATCGTTACATTGTTGTGTAATGTTCTGTGCATCTACTGTGGGAAATCAGGGTATTTACCCGACCACATATAGTAGCGCACCTTCATGTTTGTGTATGTATGTTTCTCCTGCCTACTTCCTAAGTTCCGGAGAAAGACATGGGTTATATAAGAGACCTGATCCATTCTTATAAGGGAATGGAAATGATTGTCTTATTCTATACCTGCGTATTTCTCTGTGGGCTGGCGATTGGGTGCCTGATAGGCGGGGGCAGGGGATCTAACTGTTGTCTGTCCAGCGCTGTGATTCCCCTTGGTTTGAGTACTGACAATTCTGCCAGCGCTAGCCTCACCTATCTGGTTTGTGAGTATCATGTATAACTCGAGGCAAAATTTGTATCGTTACATTGTTGTGTAATGTTCTGTGCATCTACTGTGGGAAATCAGGGTATTTACCCGACCACATATAGTAGCGCACCTTCATGTTTGTGTATGTATGTTTCTCCTGCCTACTTCCTAAGTTCCGGAGAAAGACATGGGTTATATAAGAGACCTGATCCATTCTTATAAGGGAATGGAAATGATTGTCTTATTCTATACCTGCGTATTTCTCTGTGGGCTGGCGATTGGGTGCCTGATAGGCGGGGGCAGGGGATCTAACTGTTGTCTGTCCAGCGCTGTGATTCCCCTTGGTTTGAGTACTGACAATTCTGCCAGCGCTAGCCTCACCTATCTGGTTTGTGAGTATCATGTATAACTCGAGGCAAAATTTGTATCGTTACATTGTTGTGTAATGTTCTGTGCATCTACTGTGGGAAATCAGGGTATTTACCCGACCACATATAGTAGCGCACCTTCATGTTTGTGTATGTATGTTTCTCCTGCCTACTTCCTAAGTTCCGGAGAAAGACATGGGTTATATAAGAGACCTGATCCATTCTTATAAGGGAATGGAAATGATTGTCTTATTCTATACCTGCGTATTTCTCTGTGGGCTGGCGATTGGGTGCCTGATAGGCGGGGGCAGGGGATCTAACTGTTGTCTGTCCAGCGCTGTGATTCCCCTTGGTTTGAGTACTGACAATTCTGCCAGCGCTAGCCTCACCTATCTGGTTTGTGAGTATCATGTATAACTCGAGGCAAAATTTGTATCGTTACATTGTTGTGTAATGTTCTGTGCATCTACTGTGGGAAATCAGGGTATTTACCCGACCACATATAGTAGCGCACCTTCATGTTTGTGTATGTATGTTTCTCCTGCCTACTTCCTAAGTTCCGGAGAAAGACATGGGTTATATAAGAGACCTGATCCATTCTTATAAGGGAATGGAAATGATTGTCTTATTCTATACCTGCGTATTTCTCTGTGGGCTGGCGATTGGGTGCCTGATAGGCGGGGGCAGGGGATCTAACTGTTGTCTGTCCAGCGCTGTGATTCCCCTTGGTTTGAGTACTGACAATTCTGCCAGCGCTAGCCTCACCTATCTGGTTTGTGAGTATCATGTATAACTCGAGGCAAAATTTGTATCGTTACATTGTTGTGTAATGTTCTGTGCATCTACTGTGGGAAATCAGGGTATTTACCCGACCACATATAGTAGCGCACCTTCATGTTTGTGTATGTATGTTTCTCCTGCCTACTTCCTAAGTTCCGGAGAAAGACATGGGTTATATAAGAGACCTGATCCATTCTTATAAGGGAATGGAAATGATTGTCTTATTCTATACCTGCGTATTTCTCTGTGGGCTGGCGATTGGGTGCCTGATAGGCGGGGGCAGGGGATCTAACTGTTGTCTGTCCAGCGCTGTGATTCCCCTTGGTTTGAGTACTGACAATTCTGCCAGCGCTAGCCTCACCTATCTGGTTTGTGAGAGTCACATCTATTATGGTGGCCAGCGTCCTCTGATCTTAGCTGACCAGGGACCCATTACTGTCTCTCCTAATTATTCCACATCTATTATGGTGGCCAGCGTCCTCTGATCTTAGCTGACCAGTAACCTATTATTTATTCATTAGTCCCAGCTTTCAGTTCGCTACTGCCCGCATTGGGACCGCTAGAGTGAGATTGATGTATTTCCACTCGAAATTATCATTCATTAGTCCGAGCTTAGTAGGGCCGGCCACTTCACGTGAGCCCGTGGTACTAATTATACCCTCGTTATTTTCATATCAAGGGAAATTATAAAATTACCCGACCGTGATATTGGTCGTATACACTTATAGTGTAACAGGAACCCCCAGGGAAAGAGGAAAAGAGGTAGGCCGAGAAACTCCTGGCGTCGAGACCTCCAAGCAGACATCAAGAGACTGGGAACCTCCTGGAGTAGAATCGAAGGAGAAGCACAGGACAGGAGTTGCTGGAGGTCTCTCGTCGACGGCCTATACCTGGGTAGGGGTGACAGGCGTAAGTAAGTAAGTAACTGTTCATGAAGGTCTGTACTCTGTTGACTGTGGTTTTTGTCAATCTCCAAGTCTCTGCTCCATATAGGAGAACTGCTTTTACATTGGAGTTGAAAATCCGGACTTTGGTGTGTTGTGACAGCTCTTTGGAACTCCACACTTTTTTCAACTGGAGAAAGGCTGCTCTGGCTTTACCGATTCGTGCTCTGACATCTGCATCAGTGCCGCCTTTTTTGTCTATGATGCTCCCGAGATAGGTGAAGGACTCCACTTCCTCCAACGGGGTGCCAGCAAGCAAGACTGGTTCTTCCCTGGTTGCGTTCAGCCTCATTGTCTTTGTTTTCTGTTTGTGAATGGTGAGGCCCACTTGGGACGAGATGTCAGCAAGCCTCGTGGTCTTGTCCTGCATTTGTTGATGAGTGTAGGACAGTAATGCCAAGTCGTCTGCAAAATCGAGGTCGTCAAGCTGTGTCCACAGTGTCCACTGTATTCCACTTCGTCTGTGCTCTGTGGTCATCTTCATGACCCAGTCTATGGCCAGTAGGAAGAGGAACGGAGACAGCAGACACCCCTGCCTGACACCAGTTCTGACCTGGAGCTCCCTGGTGAACTGCCCTTCGTGGATCACGCGACATGTCATGCCATCGTAGCTGCTCCTGATCAGGCAGACGAGCTTTGTGGGTACACCGTAGTGTCGTAGGAGTTTCCACAGAGTCTCTCGGTCCACGCTGTCAAATGCTTTCTCGTAATCCACAAAGTTGACATACAGCGGGGAGCTCCACTCCAGAGACTGTTCCACGATGATGCGGAGAGTGGTGATCTGGTCTGTACATGATCGGTTCTTCCTGAATCCTGCTTGCTGGTCTCTCAGCTGGGGGTCAACGGAGCTCTTTATTCTCTCTAGGATGATCCTGTTGAAGACCTTTCCTGGTACTGACAGCAAGGTGATTCCTCTGTAGTTGGAACACTTGCTGAGGTCGCCTTTCTTGGGAAGTTTGATTAGGTACCCCTCCTTCCAGTCAGCCGGCATCACCTCCTCTTCCCAGATCTTTCCAAACAGTGGGTACAGCATCTCCACTGTTGTCTCTAGGTCTGCTTTCAGAGACTCCGCTGGGATGCCATCTGGCCCTGCTGCTTTGCTGTTCTTCAAAAATGCCACTGCTCTTCTGATCTCTTCCCGGCTGGGTCTGTCACAGCTGATGGGTAGGTCGGTCTCTGCCGGCTGGATGTCTGGTGGGTCGGGTGGGCTAGGTCTGTTCAGTAACTCTTCAAAATACTCGGCCCATCTGTCGAGTTGGTCTGCTCTGTCTGCAATAGGCTTGCCTTCTTTGTCTTTTACTGGTCTTTCTGTATGGCCATACTTGCCCGACAATCTTCTGGTAATGTCGTAGAGCTGTTTCATGTTGCCGCTGCCTGCTGCCTTTTCTGCCTCTGCTGCCAGGCTGTCTGTGTAGGCCCTCTTGTCTGCCCTGATACTCCTCTTCACCTCGCGGTTGGCTTCCGAGTATTCCTCCTGTGCCCTTACTTTGGCTGCTCTCGTGCGACTGTTGTTGACAACTGCTTTCTTCTGCTTCCTCACTTCTATCTTCTTCAAGGTCTGTGTCGATGTTAGAAGATGTTTTTTCTCAACTTAACCTATGTGTCTTTAACGATGGCTCACCTACATACTCTAACTCAGGTTCAGGATCTAGTTCTATTCTAGACCTCACTGTGTGTGATCCTTCTCTCATGCTGGACTTTGACTGGAAGGTTCACGACGACCTGTGTGGTAGTGACCACTTCCCAGTAGTCTTGTCATCGGTCAGCTGTGAGGAGTATCCGCCGGTGGGGCTCTGGAATCTCAAGAAAGCTAACTGGCCTCTGTTCGCCTCCCTCTGTCATCTGTCAGTCTCGTATTACAGAGGAGGTGGTCATGTCAGCTGAAGAACCTTCTTTTACTACTATTTTGTTGGACGTAGCGGGTGAAACCATCCCTAAAACTTCCGCATCAGTCCCTCGGAAGCAGAGAGTACCATGGTTTAATGAGGAGTGCCGCAAGGCCCAAAAAGCGCGCAAATCTGTTCAGCGACGTGCTTTCCGTACTCCGTCGCAAGTGAATATTTTAACCTTTAAAAGACAGAGGGCGAAAGCCCGTTACATTTTTAAACGTGAGCGCCGTGCTTCCTGGAGACGCTTCATCTCATCTTTAACTTCTCGGACTCCGTCCCAGAAAGTATGGAGGGCTGTTCGGGGAATTAGGGGCAGGGGTGGCTCGGCTTCTGTCTTAGAGATGGTGACAGCTTGGTCACGATAAAAAAGCTGTGGCCAATTTGCTTGCCTCCACCATTGCCCATAATTCTTCAACATTGCATTATTCACCCTTCTTCCAGAGAGAGAAGGAGAAGCAAGAGTCTCGTATTTTAAGTCCGATAACTCAGAAGACTATAATGCCCTTTTTACATTATCAGTGGGCAGTGGGCAGATGTTCACATCTGCACGGGACTTAGACGACCCCGCCCTCCACGAGTCCCCTGCTGCCTTGCAGGCCTGGCCGCTTGGCTGCGGAAAGGCTAAGGGAGGAAACCCCTCACATCAAAGCCCCCGTGTCTCCGGGGAAGGCTTTTGAGCCAGAGACTAGGACAAGGACAGTCTGATATAAAACCTACGACCCGAGGACCTCGATGCCATCGTCCCAGCTTGCTAGGCCATGGCAGACGAACCAAGGGTTTAAAGGGTGGGGCCAGTACTGCGCACACTGCACTCCACCAAAAAGCTCCACCGCGCAGGCTTTAGGAAACGTCCATGGACCATGACACTGACCATCTCAAGTCCTGTAGCGATGTGCGAGGGGCGAAACGGCAGGTGAAAGATGTCACTGGTAGCCGCAGTCTCAAACCTGCATGCAGGCGGTTCAGGATATTGGTCGCCTGATGTTGACCTGGGGATGACAACACCACTCGGCACACCCTGAATGACCAAGCAGCCTTCTCTAGGGACAGCACTGCTTGCTCCACACGGAGAGGGGCCCAGAAAAGGTGGCCTAACCAAAGCTCGTCCCCTCGCAATCCCAGTTGGCTAGCCGCGGTCAACGGGCATCTTCTCCTGCGGTCAAAAAACAAGAAAGAATAACGGATCCACTCTCATGACGACCACGACCGGACTCAACGTAGCATGCTGGAACCTCCGAACCATGCTCGACAAAGCAGACAGCGGACGCCCTGAACGTCGCTCCGCCCTCATTGCCCATGAATTGCGGAGGTTAAACATCGACATCGCCGCGCTCAGTGAAGTACGTTTTCCGGACGAAGGCAGCCTCCAAGAACTTGGTGCTGGGTACACCCTCTACTGGTCAGGCAGGCCTGAATCAGAAAGACGGCTCTCAGGCGTGGGTTTCATGGTCAAGACCTCCATTGCGACTAAGCTGGAAAACCTACCAACGGGTCACTCAGACCGCATCATGTCCATGCGCCTCCCACTGAGACACCAGCAACACGTCACCCTTCTCAGTGTGTACTCTCCAACCCTCCTGGCAGAGCCTGCTGAAAAGGACAAGTTTTACGCTGACCTGCGCAGCCTCATACAGAGCACCCATGCAGACGACAAAGTCATCATCCTTGGCGACTTCAACGCCAGAGTGGGCCAGGACTCTGAAGCCTGGAAAGGAGTCCTCGGCAAGCATGGCGTCGGGAACTGCAATGACAATGGCCGCCTACTGTTGGAGTTCTGTGCAGAACAGCAACTGGTCATCACCAACACTACTTTTCAGCAAAAGGACAGTCGAAAGACCACCTGGATGCATCCTCGCTCCAAACACTGGCACCTTATCGACTATGTCCTAGTGCGTCAGAGGGACCGCAGTGACGTCCTCCTCACCAGAGTGATGCCCAGCGCAGAGTGCCACACTGACCACCGCCTTGTCCGCTGCAAACTCAGGCTCCACGTCAAGCCCAAACCCAAGAAATGGGGGCCCCCCAGGAAAAAGCCTGATGTTGCCAGCCTTCAGCGTGACGACGTGAAAGCTGCCTTTCAGACAGATTTACAGCGCAGGCTCAAAGACACAGCGGACCCAGCAGACTCCTCCCCTGAAACACTTTGGGAACAACTGAAAACTGCTATTGCAAAATCCTCTGCAGAAGTCCTGGGTTTCGCTAGAAAGAAGAACAAAGACTGGTTTGACGAGAACGATGTAGAGATCCAGGAACACCTAGCAAAAAAAAGAGCCGCCCACCTAGCCCAGCCTTCCTGCCCTGTGAAGAAGTCTGCCTTCCGCCTCGTCTGCAGCAGTCTCCAGCGCAAGCTCAGAGATCTCCAGAATGAGTGGTGGACCAGACTTGCACAGAGGACCCAGCTTTGCGCTGACAATGGTGACTACAGGGGCTTCTACGAAGCACTGAAAGCAGTGTATGGCCCCAGACACCTGGTACAAAGTCCCCTGCGAAGCGCGAATGGCCAGGCACTCCTCACAGATAATACCTCCATCTTGAACCGCTGGCCGGAGTACTTTCAGAGCCTTTTCAGTGCTGAGCGCACTGTTCAAGAAGCAGTCGTCCTACAAATCCCACAACTCCCAGTAAAGGTTGAATTGGACGAACCGCCCACCGCTGAAGAGACCCTCACAGCCATCCACCAGCTCAAGAGTGGCAAAGCAGCAGGCATTGATGGAATACCACCAGAGATCTGGAAACATGGAGGCACAGCACTGCACAACAAGCTCCATGACCTCTTTCTCTGCTGCTGGGAGGAAGGAACACTACCAAAGGATCTCCGTGATGCTGTTGTTATCACCCTGTACAAGAACAAAGGCGAGAAGTCTGACTGTTCCAACTATCGGGGAATTACCCTGCTGTCCATTGCTGGGAAAATTCTTGCAAGGCTGCTCCTGAATCGGCTGGTACCTGCCATCGCTGAAGACCAACTCCCAGAGGGCCAGTGTGGCTTCAGAGCAAACAGGAGCACCACCGATATGGTCTTTGTGCTGAGACAGCTTCAGGAGAAGTCCCGCGAGCAGAACAAAGGGCTGTACGTAACGTTTGTCGACCTAACAAAAGCGTTTGACACTGTGAGCAGGCAAGGCATGTGGCAGATCCTGGAGCGTCTTGGCTGTCCCCCAAAGTTCCTCAGCATGATTGTCCAGCTACACGAGGACCAGCAAGGCCAGGTCAGACTCAACAATGTTCTCTCAGAACCATTCCCTATTCTCAACGGCGTAAAGCAGGGCTGCATGCTGTCACCGACCCTCTTCACCATCTTTTTTAGCATGATTTTGAAGCAGGCCACAGTAGACCTCGATGATGACAATGCAGTGTACATCAGGTATCGTCTCGATGGCAGCCTGTTCAACCTCAGACGACTGCAGGCCCACACGAAAACCCTAGACCAACTGATTCGTGAGCTGCTTTTTGCTGATGACGCTGCCCTCATTGCACACACAGAGAGAGCCCTGCAGCGCATCACGTCCTGCTTCGCAGACGCTGCCCAGCTCTTTGGACTCGAGGTCAGTCTGAAAAAGACAGAGGTCCTCCATCAGCCGGCACCCAAGACAGTGTATCGCCCTCCTCACATCACCATTGGCGAGTCTGAACTAAAGTCAGTGCACCAGTTTACGTACCTTGGCTGCATTATCACGTCGGACACCAAGCTGGACAGGGAGCTTGACAGCAGGCTGGCAAAAGCGAACAGCGCTTTCGGGCGACTTTTCAAGCGGGTGTGGCACAATCAACAGCTGAATACAGGCACCAAGATCAGCGTGTACAGAGCTGTGGTCCTCACCACCCTGCTGTATGGTTCCGAGTCCTGGGCCCTCTACCGCAGCCAACTACGACTCCTCGAACGTTTCCACCAGCGCTGCCTGCGTACCATCCTGGGCATTCACTGGAGTGACTATGTCACGAACGTCGAGGTCCTTGAACAGGCTGAAACTGTGAGCATCGAGGCCTTGCTGCTGCGGACACAGCTCCGCTGGGCGGGGCATGTCTCCAGGATGGAGGATCATCGCCTACCAAAGATCACCCTGTTCGGCGAGCTTGCTACTGGACACCGTGACAGAGGGGCACCAAAGAAGAGATACAAAGACTGTCTCAAGAAGTCACTTAGTGCCTGCCAAATCGACCACCACCAGTGGTCCTCGCTTGCTGTGGACCGTGACACCTGGCGCTCCACCATTTACAAGGCAGCTGTCTCCTTTGAGGACTCTCGCAGAGCTAGCCTTAAGGACAAGCGGCTCAGGAGAAAAAACAGAGATGCCGCAACTCAGAACCCTGGCCATACCTTCCCCTGCAGCCACTGCGGTCGAACCTGCCTGTCCCGGATTGACCTCCGCAGCCACGAACAAGCCTGCAGACGTCGTGGGCAACTCCTATAAAATCTTCGTCCGCGAAGTCAAGCCAAGATAGACATTATCAGAATTGCAGCAAGCCTTGCAGAAATGTAATGACTCTGCTGCTGGCCTAGATACCATCCATTATCAATTCCAAACACATCTGCCTGAGAGGTCACTCCTTGTACTTCTCAAGGCCTTTAACCATATCTGAAGAACTGGTCATTTTCCGCCGTCTTGGCGCCAGGCTGTGCTTGTACCGATCCCCAAGCCGGGTAAGGATCCTTCCGACCCGGGCAACTACCGGCCTATCGCTTTGACATCATGTTTATGTAAAACTATGGAGCGCCTGGTCAACGCCTGCCAGGTGTGGCATCTTGAGTCACAGGGTCTCCTCACAGTCCTCCAGTGCGGTTTCCGGCGCTTCTGTAGTACAACTGACCATTTAGTCCGCTTTGAATCATTTATTTGAGATGCTTTTATCAACAAGCAGCATGTCAATGCAATTTTCTTCGATCTTGAGAAGGCATATGACACTACCTGGAAGTATGGCATAATGTCTGACTTGTTGGACATGGGTTTGTTTTCTCAAAACACATTACCGATGGTATTACCACTAGGAGATGTTTCTTAGCTAGTCTAATTTTAGCCGAAAAATTGTTGTGTACGATAATGGCCATGATGGCAGGAGAGGGGCGCCATAGGTTAGGCCTTCCGGTTCAACCACGCATGTGCTCTGTGCTCAAACAACCAGTCAGTTTCTTCGCTAGTCGTGTGAGGTTGTGTACGCCTGTGGCTCCTTCGGTTCGTTGGCTATCGTTCACTGGTTTCGACTTCTACTGTGAGAGAGGTTTTTGGCCTTTGGGCTGGGACGCTTTCGTGTGTGCGTTGTTTCGAGAGGACTTCCTAACGACGCTGGTGAGCTGTGCTCACTGTCGGCCGGTCGCCTTCAACTTCTGGTGCCCTTGGGCTTCGTCCTTGGCCTACCTCGTGGGAAGGCCCTGTTCTGTGGCTGGCGGCGCGTTCCTGGTCGACTCGGGTGACTGTCGTCTCTGCGCCTGGCACCGGTCCCTACGTGGCCTGTCGGAGCCGGTTGGCGCCTTTTGGTAGGACGGCTTCGGACTTCGCCGCTGGCACCGCTCTTCGTTCCTCTCCTTTCCCAACATGGCGAGGTAAAATCTCGGTCACTGCTTCCGTACGGCGCTCAGGGAGGGTTTGAGCGCCGCACGCCAGCATACGCCTTATCTCCTTCGTTCGTTTTGCGCGTTTCGTTGCCTGCCGGCTGCGGCAGGTTCGATTACCTTCAAATAGATTGTTCTGCTTTGTGTTGCAGTTGGCAAGTCCGCACCTGTATCAGATGTGGACAATTCCAGTGGCTGAGTGATGGACATGAGGTGTGCCTGCCCTGTTCAACCTGTACCTCTTCCCAACCGTGCCTGGTCTGCGCCCCCTGGCGGGAAGAACAATGGACTCAGCTATGGGGTTTCTACCGTCGTGAACTTCCGACACCAGCACGTATACAGGGCCATACACCGGTAAGAACCACAGACCCGACTAGTGGGTATTACCTGGTGAGAGGACAGTCTACGCCGCGCCTTACGCCGCGAGCCCGTCCTCCTGGGCCGGCAGCGAACACAGACCCGACTAGTGCGCGCTGTCCGGTAGCAGAGACTAGAACTGAAGTTTCAGTCAGGCCCGCTTCTTTGAATACAGACACGCCGGTAATCACCACAGACCCGACTAGTGGTGCTTATCAGACGTTAGAACGCTCTCCATCGCAACTTCGGTCGCTAGCTCGTTCTACTACACCGGCAGCAGGCACAGACCCGACTAGTGCACGCTGTCCGGTTCTGCCGATCCTTTCGGCGCGAGAGAGGGTACAGTTACAGGCTTCAGTTCCGGTAGCGGTCTCGACACAGGAGATGCCCGCTTCCCAGCAGAAGGATACTCCTCCGCCACGCATCGACAGAGTTCGGCGTTCAGGTACGGACCGTTACTCACCTCGTTCCAGAGAACAGAAGCACCGGACGGTCTCCCGCTCTTCTCGCCACCGTTCACATTCTAGGGACAGGTCACCGCGGCATAGACATGCCTCCCGCTCTTCCCATACCAGTAGGCCATCGCGGACGGTGTCCGGGGTCGGATCTCCGCAAGTGGTTCGTCGGTCCAGACCGCATTCCCCATATGAGAGACATTCTACTCGGAGAGCGCATCAATCGTCTACTCCACCCTCTAGGCCGTCGTCGTCCAGAATCAGTCGACGTTACCGCCACCACTCCCGTTCTTGGAGTCCCCGCTCTCGCCGTGAGCCCTCCCCGCGGGATAGGAGATCGTCTCGACGCTACGCTCATCGTTCTCGGTCTGGGTCTCAAGTAACCTCCCCGGTCCGTTCGTGTCGTCACCGCTCCGTGGGGCCTTCTTCGTCCGAGGCCTCGGTCTCGTCCCGGCTCGTCGCGGAGGCTGGGCCCACACTCTTAGCTCGAACCGGCCCCACCCACCTCACTCTGCATTTAGAGGATGACGCGCTCAGCCTTGCTCCTGAGGACTCAGTTTCGGGTTTTCTTCGGGACGACAGCCCCACGCTCTCTACCCAGCGCCCCCTGACGTGGATCAAGATGAGCAGGAACACCATCCGTCTGCGGTGGGACACAGGTTGGAGACTCTGCGTGCCCTGGACGAGGCAGCTCGCATCATCTCGGCGTGCCTTCCGCCGGAAGACTGTCCTCCTTCTCCGCCTGCGAAGAAGAAGGCCGCGGCCTATGTAGATGCAGAACTCCATACCAAGACCTTTAAGACTCTCCCTCAACCTCCGGGTTTCAGCAGCCTACGGGACGCGTTCTCAGCTCGACTCTCTCAGGGACACTTGGGCGCCGCTGGATTCTTCAATGACTCTAAGTGGCCGGCGGACTTGCACATGTTTTTTCGGCAATCTTGGTACGCGGGACATACTCAGAGCTTTATCTGCGCACTACCCAAACCGGACCCAGCTGCTTGGGCCCTGGCGGCTATTCCGGCATGGACCCCTCTGCTTCCAGGAATCGATCAGACAGGTAATCTCATCCGCAACGCCTTAGCCTCCGCGGGATTCCTTGACCTTCTGACTCAAGCCATGGTTCGTCGCTTAAAGGAGGCTTGGCATCCGTCCCTCACGCCGCAGCTGGGAGATCTGCTCGCCCTAGCCGTCTCTGGTAACCGTGCCTCCTACCACACCTGTGTCAACGCTATGGCTGCGGCGGCCAACTGTGACCTTTTGCGTCGGGATTTCCTACTCCGCTCGTGCCCTCTCCCCAATGACCTGAAGCTTCAACTTCGTCAGGCGCCCCTTGGCGGAGAACTTCTCTTCGGCCCCACGTGGTTGGCGGTTAAGGAGGCAAATAAGGACACCTGGCCAAGTCGTACAGTTCCTGCTCCCTTTCAGCATACCCGCAGGACCCAGGGTCGCCCCCTGCGGGCGACTAGACCCGTTTCCCGGCCTTACACCAGAGGTGGACGTCTTTCCCCCAGGCCTCCTGCCTTCCCCCGTACCCGTCTGACTGCAGGATCCTCTTCGGCTCCCGCTTCCAGGACCTGGCCCAAGCCTGCCTGGCGCCCCGGGCGGGGCAGAGCTTACTGACGTTCTCCACCTTCGGGCCCCGTCGACCGCGCTGGGTCCTCCGGTCGGCGGGAGGCTCGCACGGCACAGCGCCGCCTGGCGGGCGCTGTTTCTGGACGACCCCTGGATTCTTTCAACCATCTCCCTCGGTCTGCGGATCTCGTTTCGGTCCCCGCCCCCACTGCGACGTACTTCGGCGTGGACCTTGGTTCCGACAGACCAGCTCAAGGCAGACGCTCTGCGCAACGAGGTGGCCTCCTTACTTCGGAAAGCAGCGACAGAGGTGGTGACACGACTTGACTCCCTAGCCTTCTACAGCTGGCTGTTTGTAGTTCCCAAGCCAGGCGGCAAGTGGCGTCCGGTGATCGACCTGTCGGCGCTCAACAAGTTTATAATAGCTCCACGTTTTCGCATGGAGACAGCTCGGGCCCTGCGTGCCTCGGTGCAACCCTTCGACTTTGCAATCAGCCTGGACCTCGCGGATGCGTACCTTCACGTGCCCATGCACCCAGCGTCCATACGTTATCTACGCTTCGCCTTCGAGGGTGTGGTATACCAGTTCCGCGCACTTCCCTTCGGCCTCAACCTCAGCCCATGGGTCTTCACACATATCATGGACACCGTGGTGGCCAAGGCCCGACGGACTTCCACGAGCCCCACGTCCAACTACCTGGACAACCTGCTCCTGAAGAATCAGACCCCTGCCACCTTGGAGGTGAACCGGGATGCCTTGCTTCAGCTCCTCAAGATGCTGGGCTTCATAGTCAACTTCGGCAAGTCCGACCTCGTTCCGTCGCGCCATTTCGTTCACCTAGGCATGGAGTTCTACACCGACCGCAATATCATCCGGCTGCCCGAACCCCGCATTCAGAAGCTGGCGGATCTAGCTCGGCAGGTATCCCAGAAGTCTTCGATCCCCGCCAGGCAGTGGCTTCAGTTGCTGGGGCTGATGAGCGCTGCAGCAGACCTTATTCCGTTAGGGCGTCTCTACTCCCGGCCGCTACAGTTGCACCTTCTGCTACACTGGCGTCCGTCGACCTCCGACCTAGTGTCTCCGGTTCCGATTCCTTCGTTGCTCCATCCTCACCTTCTACACTGGGCGGACCCCCTCTGGCTCGCGACAGGAGTGCCGCTGTTCTCGCCACCGCCGTCCCTCTCCATCTGCATAGACGCGAGCCTCTCCGGTTGGGGAGCACATCTTCTACCCTCCTTCGAGACGGCCTCCGGCCGGTGGGACCTGGATCTCCGGGACCGACACATCAACTGGTTGGAATTGGAAGCCGTCTGGCAAGCCCTTCGTGTGTGGGAATCTCGCCTGCTTCACCGGGAGCTACTGGTGTTGTCGGACAACTCTACGGTCGTCGCCTACATCCAGAAGCAGGGCAGAACCCGCTCTCCATCTCTCTGCATCCTCCTTTACCAAGTGCTCCGGTGGTGCGAGGATCGGGACATTTCTCTCCGTGCGCGTCATATCCCGGGCCACTTGAATGTGCTGGCCGACTCCCTCTCCTGTCGCGGTCAACTACTACGCACTGAGTGGTCACTGCGTTCAGACATCTTTCGGATGATCGGCGCTACCTGGGAGTCACCCATGATCGACCTTTTTGCCACGAGATGGAATCGCCAACTCCCTCTGTTCGTCTCGCCGATTCCAGACCCCTCTCCATCTCCTGGGATGGACTGGTCGCCTACGCCTACCCACCCACGGTCCTCGTCCCCAAGGTTCTTCTCAAGCTGAGAGGCAGCAACACTATCCTGTTTCTGGTGGCCCCGTTTTGTTGGTCCAGGTCATGGACGACCGACCTCCTGAATCTGGCAACGCCCCCCCCCCCCCCCCCACTACAGCTACCCACTCCACGAACGATGCTCAAGCAACCTCGGCAGACTCTGTACCATCCTTGTCCAGAACGTCTCCTCCTCCACGCCTGGAGGTTGTCCGGCAAGCCCTCACCGCTAGAGGCTTCTCAGGTGCGGCAGTGGACGCGATCGCTACAGCCCGCAGAGCCTCGACCAGACGAGTTTACGAGGGCAAGTGGAGAGTTCTCAGCACCTGGTGTGACGACAGACGCCTCTCCCCCACCGAGTTGACAGTCCCTCAGCTGGCGGATTTCTTCCTCTGGCTTTTTCACGACCAGCGTTTAGCTCCCATCACCATTCGAGGTTACCTGGCCATGATCGCTGATACTTACAGGCATCTGGGACGTCCCGATCCGGGCGCCTGCAAGGACCTCGCCAATCTGATGGGCCATTTCGGTCTGCATCGTCCCGCTCTACGTACACTGTTGCCACGTTGGGACCTACCTTGGGTTCTTACTTGGCTCAACTCGGCCCGCTTTGAGCCTTTACAGCTGGCGAGACTACCGGACGTGACGAGGAAGACCTGCTTCTTGCTAGCCCTCGCCTCAGCCTCCAGAGTCAGTGAGCTGCACGCCCTCTCTACTCGCCCCACCTGTTTACAGTTCCGGACGGACGGTTCGGTGCAGCTGCTTCCCGACCCGACCTTCCTAGCCAAGACCAGATCTCCACTCTTGGCACCACAATTGGTCACCATACTACCACTCAGAGAACCACGCTCCAATCGAGAGTCCAGACAGCAGGACCCAGTTCGAGCGTTACGTGTGTACCTGCACCGGACCAAGCCCCTCCGCAGGGGACGCACCCGCCTTTTTCTTCCTCTGTCCCCAGGTAGAAAGGACATCTCAGCCCAGACTATATCCTCCTGGCTTCGGTGGGTGATACGATCCGCCTACCAGGAACTCGCCCCTGATGCAGCAAAACGCATGAGGATCAGGGCGCACGAGATCAGAGCCATGGCCACGAGCCTCGCATTCGAACGCAACTGTGCGGTCAAGGACATCGTGGCGGCTGTGGGCTGGCGAACAGAGAACACCTTCGCTCGCTTCTACCTGAGGGACCTCTCCGGCCAGCGGCAGAACCTAGCGCTGGTGGGAGACATCGTGGCGGCGCAACACTCCCTCCCGGCGCCCTAGGTGCCGTAAGTATCTTCACTAAAATTAGAGGGAGGTTGCTTGGGGTGGACTCTTCTAGTAGCTTCGATGGCAGGGGTAGGGGCGGTTAGCGGCACCCACCTCCTTTTCGGGATTCTTCCTAGTGGTAATACCATCGGTAATGTGTTTTGAGAAAACAAACGTATTTTTCTTTAAAATAAGTTTTTTTGAAAAATACTTACCGATGGTATTACTCGAAGGTCCCTCCCACCTGCCCCGCTCGACGCTGCTCCGCTAAGAAACTGACTGGTTGTTTGAGCACTGAGCACATGCGTGGTTGAACCGGAAGGGAGGCTACCGGGTTTCCGCCTAACCTATGGCGCCCCTCTCCTGCCATCATGGCCATTATCGTACACAACAATTTTTGGGCTAAAATTAGACTAGCTAAGAAACATTTCCTAGTGGTAATACCATCGGTAAGTATTTTTCAAAAAAACTTATTTTAAAGAAAAATACGTTTTAAAGGGCACCTACCCGTTTTTATTCACAATTTTTTGACTAACCGGTCGTTCCATGTCCGTGTGGGCTCCACCCTCTCTGACTCCTTTGAACAGGAGATGGGTGTCCCACAGGGCAGCATTCTATCTCCTGTTTTATTTAGTATTAAAATTAATAACATTGTAAAGGCCATCAAGGATGATTCTGAATGCTCTTTGTTGACGACTTTACTTTGTGCGCACGTGGTCGAGGACTTGCGTCCCTTGAGAGGCGCTTGCAGCTGTGCGTTGATCGCATCCAGCGGTGGGTGTCTCTCAATGGATTCAAGCTCTCGCCCTCCAAGACTGTCTGTGTGCATTTTACTAACCAGACGAAATTTTTTCCAGAACCTAGCCTGAGCATTGCTGGAGTGCCGATTAAGGTGGCCGAGGAGGCAAAGTTTCTGGGGGTCATTTTTGACAAAAGACTTACCTTCCGCAACCATATTAATTACCTTAGAACCTCTTGTCAGAAGGCTCTCGACATTCTTCATGTCGTCGGTCGTACTGACTGGGGTGCGGACCGTACTGTCTTACTTCGTCTGTACCGGGCCCTTGTTCGGTCCAAACTGAATTACCGCTCTGTGGTGTATGGCTCAGCTTCCAAGTCTGTGCCACAGCGTCTGAACACAATTTACCATCAGGGTCTGCGGATATGTCTTGGGGCCTTCAGGACGTCTCCAGTTCCTAGCCTGTATGCCGAGGCAGGGGAGCCTTCTCTCAAGCTCCGCCGCATCCGCCTCATGCTCAGCTACGTTCTGAAACTGAAGGCCCATCCAGACAATCCTGCCTATGATTGTGTTTTTAAACCATCGTTTGCAGAGATTTACGATACCCATCCGGGAGCTGTCCGTCCACTTTCTTTCCGTGTCCGACCTCATCTGCAGGCGGCCGGATTGGATCTGGACAGAGTTTCGGAATCCCTGCAACACATCACTCCACCCTGGCTCTTACCAGTTCCTGACATCTTGCTGGACTTGACTGCCCACAAGAAAGACTCTACTCCACCAGCCATATACCAACAGAGCCTCAATGAACTGCTTTCAATTTTTCCTGGCTATTGTCGTATCTATACCGATGGGTCAAAGTCTGAGGATGGGAGAGTGGCTGCGGCCGCAGTGTCCTCTCGCCATCCTAGACGCCCATTTAAGCACCGCCTCCCAGACCAATCATCTGTATTTAGTGCGGAACTGCAGGCAGTTCTGCTGGCACTCAGGCATGCTTATCGATCTAGAGAAAGGAACTTCCTGATTCTGTCTGACTCTCTTTCTGCCCTGCAGGCCCTTCAGGTCACGGGAAATGACCACCCACTGCTGGTGCAGATCAGAGAGCTCCACGCGGACTTGATGAAGGAATATTATGACATCATTTTATTTGGGTGCCAGGGCATGTGGGCATCGAAGGCAACAGGATCGCAGATTCTGCTGCCAACGATGCCCGCAATAACCCTGTCCCTGACACACAGACTGTTTATAGTGATTTTAGACATGTGGCTAGTGCGTACATAGCCCGTGAGTGGCAGTCCGAGTGGGACAAAGAGGAAGCTAACAAGCTGCATGAAGCCCTTCCTAAGTTGTCTGACAGTCTACCTTATCGCTGCGGCAGCCGCCGTGAGGAGACTGTCCTGGCACGGCTCCACATCGGCCACACGTATGTTACGCACTCTTATTTACTTAAACAGGAGGAGCGTCCATGGTGTTATGCCTGCGACGAGCAGTACTCTGTTCAACACTTTTTGTTGTCTTGTGCTGATCTAATCGACACAAGGTATAAACATTTCACGGCAGACTCCTTGAAGGTTTTGTTCCGGGATGTGCCCCCGGACAAGATCTTCCGTTTTCTGAGAGAGTGCCATATTTTTAATAAGATTTGAGCGTTATAGACTATGATGTTTCTATTATTTCGACCTTTTTGAGAGTCTTTCGACGTTTTCTTTAAAGACCTGTGCGACATTTTAGCCTGACATATTTTTAAGGTATATTTACATCATGTCTTAAGACCTTTCTTTTAGTCTGGCTGACCAGATTTTTACCCTTCCCGCCGTGAGATGGCCTTAGTTGCCTGCTCGGCGTTAAACCCAACTAACTAACTAACTAACTTTGATTGCTAAAATTCGGCAATACAGTGGGTAATCAGTATTGTCTTGTCTCAACTAAGACTTTTCTGCCCTTTTTTTCACAATGCATACAAGAGGTTTTACACTACCTTTTCAGTATAACGGAAGAACTCTTCTGTGTACAAAGGAGAAGGAAGAAAAAGAAATGTCTCTCATTTTGCAACATTCACACTTCATAATTTAAGTACTCCCTTTTGTCCATCATTATTGTAAGGCATACTAAGAACATTTATAAAAGAGATTTTGCGATCTCTTTACCCTTTACTGCTTGGAGTATTTGGCTTAAACAGGTGTTTGAAATTAAATCAATATTTGTCAGCATCATGTATGTATGCTGAGGTGAGATGAACGTAATCAGTTTGCAGAGATTTTTGTATACTTCTCTAATATTCTAATATTTCTCAGATTCTTTGCGAATCAAGGGTCAAGTGCTGAGGTAAGCTTAAGTCACTCTTACTAAAGGTAAGGCTTGTAATATACAATTTTTTACTGATTCAACTGAATATAGTATTTTATTTCTTTCAGGAAAAAGGCACAAAGAGGATGATGACAGGTGGGTTTTGTTTTTGTTTGGTTGGGTTTTCTTTTCACTCGTAGATAATCATTTCAAAAACAAAGGGTGCCCACCATCATAATGTGTTAATTTCACCATATGCATTAGTGTTACCTGGTTTGTCCCAAACAGAAACACCTGTGGCAGATCTTATTATATTCTTGCAGAGGCACAACTAGTAAAAGCATGTCATATTTAACCCCACGACTGCATTTCCCAAAATTTGGAGGTGTTATCTAATGACAGTTGCAAGAGATGGACTGACCATGCTAATTCAAGAGTAGAGCAAGATTAGCTAGGCGCCTAACTGGTCCGTCTGTCTCAAGCTGTAGAGCGTTGGGGCTAAAAGATTGTACTTATGTTGGGTGTGCCTGCCTATACATGCATGTGCTGGTCTTTGATTTAATAATAATAATAATAATAATAATAATACATAACACTTGTATAGCGCTGTTCTCCAGGAAAACACTGGACTCACTGCTCAAGCACAACAGCACACTCTCTCTCAGATACACGCACAATTATACACTACTTTGACCCACCCCATCCCTTCCCAGCACCTTACATCCACTTTCCTGTCACAAAAGATCCAGAATCAGAATAAAAGGCACTTAGCAGTTCGATAGGAGAAAATTAGACCTTACTGCATAGAGCTGTACAGTCCGCAGACCAGGACACATTTTCAAAATTTGTCACTGAAAGTCACACTCAGTTTTGGTACACCCTAAGGATATTTTTGTCGTGTTCATGAAGAAAAAAAAACACAGCAGTAGCAACAACAAAAGCAACTATATGCATGGGTGACTGTCTTCAGTCCTGGAGACTGATGCAGCTTCTAAATGTCAGAAAGCTGAATTTCAGCTTTATAGTTCAGACAGAACAGCCCTTAAGCCAGCCAGTGCCATCTGGAAGAGGCATGAATTTTCTCGAGCCCCTGCAGATGCAGGAGCTCATGAGAATTTGTCTCTTGCTAGCCATGGATGATGGAGCATAGTTAGTCAATTAATTTGACTTTGACTAACTATGCTCCATCAGTATTTTGCACTGTCACCCATATAAATGTCAAGGGTCACAAGTGGCTGAAATGTGTGTAAAATGCAGATTTTTTTATAAAATTGTAGGTATTCCCCAATTTTTGCACATTTTTCAACCAAATTTGGTACAAAGATAGCTGATGATAAGAACTTCCTATGCATACTAATTTAGTCGTCGCATCACAAAGGTCAAAGGTCATGGGGGGTTGACATATGTGTGAAAAATGCTTACATTTTCAGAAAAGATGGATTTTGCTGCTGCAGAAGCGAGCCCTTGTCACAAAGACCACACATGTAAATCGGTCATACACGTGAGCCATAATGGCTTTGCCTTTCATGTTCTCATGCAGGAAGAGAAAGAGCAGCAAGAAAAGCCGCAGTGACAAAGGTGACAAAGACAAGGATCGTCACCGAGGTGATCGTGACAAGCATGACCGACATGACCGTGATCGAGAACGCAAGCACAAGGACCGAGAACACAAGGACCGCAATCGAAGCAGTCGCAAAGATAAACTGGAGGATGAAATTCGCATAGCAAATGAACTGCGGGCTAAATTGGGGATGGCTCCTCTGAGACCGTAGAATGTCTGAATCATTTATTAGAAGTATCAGTCACTGTTCACTGTAGACACGGGAAAAGCTTTTTCTGTTTTACTTTGCAGAGGTGTTTTTGTGGGTGTAAAAGAAATGATGCACCCTTGTGTTTTTGTGCATTGCAAAACTTATTCTTTGATAATGTACATCTTAGTTCTTCATGATTGATAGTTTATGAGTATGGTTGATGGAAGTTTGCATGCTTTGAGATTGAGAGAGAGACTCTTGAGTCAGTGTGGAAAAAATGAAAGTCTTCCTTTTTGTTGAAATAAATTGTCAAATAAATGTAATGAGATGTTTTAAAAGTCTTTGAGGTACATCTGTCTTCAGCATCTTCTATCTACAAAAGAAATAGATTTTCATGATGCTCTGTAGGCACATGAAAATTGATGTTCTAGCTGACAGAAATCAGCCCCATTTACATCAAAAATGAGGAAGTATCCTGGGGTGCAATTGGGTGGTGCAAAAGTTTTCTCAGCAGTGAACAGATTGATAACTTTTGCTGCAATACGTTGATGTTGGGTCACAGAGCACATCTACAGGCCACAAATCTGGTATTGAACAATTATATATAATATTAAACAAGATCTGACCTTTGGGACCTTTACCTTTCTGATGGGTGACTGAAGTGAGCATAAATAAAGGGTTTGCTTACCAATTTTGGTTTGAAGCTGAAAAAACATTTTGTGACAATACAGCAATTTTTTTAACCTATTTTGAGAGGTCCAAGTTTGAAGACTGAGGCTTGAATCTATCTATCTATCTATATCCCATAGTCTTGCCAACCGTTGGGGCACCACTGCTGACTTGGCAACCAGCTCCCTCCATTCCTCTGTTCTCTGTCATTCTTCGTGTGTCTCTCAGCTTCAGTCCTGTCCACTCTGAGATATTGTCCTCCCATCTTTTCCTCTGTCTTCCTCTCCTTCGTCCTCCTTGCACAGTGCCTTGCAGGATTGTTTTGGCAAGCCCTGCTGAACGCGTGACATACCCATACCACTTCAGTTTGCGTTTTTTCATAATGGCTAATAGGTCTTCATAGGGCCCGATGGCTTGCCTGATTCTGCTTCCCACTTCCTCATTCGTGATGTGATCTCTGCATGAAATGCCAAGCAGCCTTCGAAAACATCTCATTTCAGTGGCTTGCATCCTCCTTTCAAGGTCTGCTGTGAGGGTCCATGACTCGCAGGCATACACGAACACTGAGATGACTAAGGAGCGCATCAGTCTGATCTTGGAGCAGAGTGTGATGTTTCTGTCCTTCCATATGGTCTTCAATCTTGTCAGTGCTGTTGTTGTCTGCGCAATCCTGGACAGTATTTCTGGTTTTGATCCCTCATCTGTCACAATGGCTCTTAAGTATTTGAATTTATTAACTGTTTCCAGTTTTTGGCTTCCAATCATGACGTCGGTGCCAATGCCACTGTTGTTATTTGTCATCAGTTTGGTCTTCTCTGCACTGATTTCCATCCCATATGCAATAGCTGTACTGTCCAGCTTTTCCACCAGCTGAGCTAGTTCCTTCTCTGTTCCTGCAAGGCCATCAATGTCGTCCGCAAAGCGCAAGTTCGTGATTGTTCTGCCTCCAATACTGACAGTTCCTTCATGATCTTTCAGAGCGTCTGTCATGATTCTTTCCAGGAAGATGTTGAAAAGAGTAGGTGAGAGCAAGCAGCCTTATCTGACTCCGACTGTAGTCCTAAACCAGTTTCCCATTTTGCCGTTGAAGCAGACTGGGCCTACCCGGCACCGGCCTCCACGTGGTGTGGGTGGGTAGTCCGCTCAGTCCCTGACTGAGTGGGCTAGCAGACGGGTGCCATCTTTGTCCAGGATTAGGACTTGATGTCAGCAGATATGTTGTTCAGTCTTTTTAACTGGTCCGGTTTTTGAGGAGCTGTACTAACCCAGGTCGTACCATGTTGGATTGGTCCTTAAAAATACTCGTGACTTTTTGGTCCTTTGGATCCCAAGTGTTTGCCGTGCTTGGAGACCCGTGTCGGGGGAGAAGAGGATCCTGGTGGCTGAAACACTCCACTTTGGCCTTGACTTCTGCCTAAACGGGAGGCTAGTCGTACCGGCCTAGTCAATCGGCTCTTGTCACGTCGAGCCCTATCCCCCTGTTGACATGCGGGTTGTTATACGGAGCACCATGCTATAGCCTCTGATGCTGATTAGGTGCTTTACGCCAGTATTCCCCTGCATTCAACAGTGTGATAGAAGGCGGTGGCTCAAACGGTTCAATCGGGCTTACCCCCTTGAGTATATCTTTCGGGCAGTCTCCATTGTGCGTCGGCTGGAGACCCGCCGACAATTGCATTTTCCCTTGTTGGGCTCGGTGGCGGGCGGGGACCCCCGGGGGATGAATATCTATCATACTATAATATGGAAAATATCAAAAAACCAAAACTGGCACCAAAGCGGCACATAGCCACCGACATTGTCATTGAGAACGATAGTGACTCTGACTGTGAGGAAGCGACACCTCAGGCGTCAGCCGCCTGGCCTCGCTTTCTTATTATCCACAGCAAAGTCAAAGAGAAGCCTGTTTCCAAGCTGCACCCTTTCCTGGTAGGGGAGACCCTCAGGAGCCGTGTTGGCAGGCCTGAGGCCCAGCGCCTCAGGTCTGGTGACTTGCTGGTAGAGTGCCGCACCCGGGCACACTCCAATGGGCTACTGAGGCTCTCCTCCATCGGAGACACTCCAGTGGAGGTCACTCCCCACAAAACAATGAATTCCTCTAGAGGAGTGATTAAAGATCAAGCATTGGCCGAACTATCTGAAGATGAACTTGTACGGAACCTTAAGTCACAGGGGGTGACCTACGTCAGGCGCTTCATTTCCAAACGAGGTGGTAGGGAGATCCGTCTCCCTACCATCATCCTGACGTTTGGCACCCCCACAGCTCCTACTACCATCTGGGGAGGTTACTACTCCCTAAAAGTGAAAAAGTACGTCCCTCTCCCCCTCCGGTGCTTTAAGTGCCAAAAGTATGGCCATGGGCAGAAGACATGCCGCCAGGCAGAGGCTCTATGCGCCCGTTGCACTAAGCCCGGACACTCTGCTGAGTCCTGCACAGCCATCCCCCTGTGTGTGAATTGCCAGGGGGCGCATATGGCTTCGGACAAGAAGTGCCCTCGTTGGATCTCCGAGTGCAGGATTCAGCAGGTGCGTGTGGAGAAGGGGCTGTCCTTTGCGGACGCCAAAAAACTGGTTGATGGCCCTGGTGCAGCTGAGGCTGTGCCAAACTCAAATAACAACTTTGTGTATACTTTCAGTGCTGCGGTGGCAGGCAAGCGCCCCACCAAAGACTTCTCTTGTCAAACCCCAACTTCTTGGTTGGGGGCGGAGCCTCGGATCCTCTCGCCCCTGGAGAGTAACCCTCCTCCGGTGGTGACAAGGAGCCAGGGAACGCAGAGGGCGGACGCTACCGGTCCGGTGGCACCACCTTCTGCTGCTCCTAAGCCTCAGCCCCCACCCAAACCTGCTAGTTTGTCAACACCAAAGGTTTCTGGCTCTGGTCAGCCTTCTAAGGCCGCTAACTCTAGCGGCAGGACCGCTGCCCAGGACCAGAAGTCTAAAAAATCTATGGGACCGCCATGCGCACGGGCCCAGAAGGGGAACACTGATGTCCCCCTTCAAAACAAATATGCTGCATTGGAGGAGCAGATGGAGGGAGTGGAAGTTGCCGATGCTGCGGCAGCTCCACCCCCTTCATCTCCGAAGAACCAGAGGAGGCCCGGGAGCCGGCACCCCTCTGTTACTCCAACTCCTTCCAAGGCAAAGGAAAAAGGGGGGAAAAACTCTGCACCCCCAGATAAGACATAATCATGGACTCTCTGCTTCAGTGGAATTGTCGTGGTTTTCAAGCTAACTTTGAGGAATTACGTCTTTTAGTCAAGTGCTATAACCCCTCAGTAATATCTCTTCAGTAGACTTACCTGAAGACTTTTGACCCTGTGTCCTTTAATGGTTTTAACGTTATACATAAAGGCTCTGATTCGGAGAGGCGCTCGGGTGGAGTGGCTCTTCTCATTAGTAGCCAAATTTTATGTAGCCCCGTTAGCATCGACACCTGTCTTCAGGCTGTCGCAGCTCGGGTTACCTTGAAGAAGACCATAACCATATGCAGTATTTACCTGCCACCATCCCTGCGGGTTTGTAGTAATGATTTTTTTAAATTTAGTTGATCAACTGCCCCCTCCCTTTATTCTCATGGGGGATTTTAACGGTCACGCTCACCTTTGGGGTAGTGGCCACTATGATGGCAGAGGTCAGATGTTAGAAGATGTTTTTTCTCAACTTAACCTGTGTGTCTTTAACGATGGTTCGCCTACATACTCTAACCCAGGTTCAGGATCTAGTTCTGTTCTAGACCTCACTGTGTGTGATCCTTCTCTCATGCTGGACTTTGACTGGAAGGTTCACGATGACCTGTGTGGTAGTGACCACTTCCCAGTAGTCCTGTCATCGGTCAGCTGTGGGGAGGGTCCGCCGGTGGGGTGCTGGAATCTTAAGAAAGCTAACTGGCCTCTGTTCGCCTCCCTCTGTCAGTCTCGTATTACAGAGGAGGTGGTCATGTCATCTGAAGAACCTGTTTCTTCTTTTACTACTATTTTGTTGGACGTAGCGGGTGAAACCATCCCTAAAACTTCCGCATCAGTCCCTCGAAAGCTGAGAGTACCATGGTTCAACGAAGAGTGCCGCAAGGCCCAAATAGCGCGCAAATCTGCTCAGCGACGTGCTTTCCGTAATCCGTCTCAAGTGAATTTTTTAACCTTTAAAAGACAGAGGGCGAAAGCTCGTTACATTTTTAAACGTGAACGCCGTGCTTCCTGGAGACGCTTCGTCTCATCTTTAACTTCTCGGACTCCGTCCCAGAAAGTATGGAAGGCTGTTCGGAGAATTAGGGGCAGGGGTGGCTCGGCTTCTGTTGGCCATCTTAGAGATGGTGCCAGCTTGGTTACAGATAAAAAAGCTGTGGCCAATTTGCTTGCCTCCACCATTGCCCATAATTCTTCAACGGAGCATTATTCACCTTTCTTCCAGAGAGAGAAGGAGAAGCGAGAGTCTCGTATTTGTGATTTTAAGTCTGATAACTCAGAAGACTATAATGTCCCATTTACATTATCAGAATTGCAGCAAGCCTTGCAGAAATGTAATGACTCTGCTGCTGGCCTAGATACCATCCACTATCAATTCCTAACGCATCTGCCTGAGAAGCCACTCCTTGTACTTCTCAAGGCCTTTAACCATATATGGAGAACTGGTCATTTTCCACCGTCTTCGCGCCAGGCTGTGGTTGTACCGATCCCCAAGCCGGGTAAGGATCCTTCCGACCCGGGCAACTACCGGCCTATCGCTTTGACATCATGTTTATGTAAAACTATGGAGCGCCTGGTCAACGCCCGCCTGGTGTGGCATCTTGAGTCACAGGGTCTCCTCACAGACCTCCAGTGCGGTTTCCGGCGCTTCCGTAGTACAACTGACCATTTAGTCCGCTTTGAATCATTTATTCGAGATGCTTTTGTCAACAAGCAGCATGTCTATGCAATTTTCTTTGATCTTGAGAAGGCGTATGACACTACCTGGAAGTATGGCATAATGTATGACTTGTTGGACATGGGTTTTAAAGGGCACCTGCCCGTTTTTATTCACAATTTTTTGACTAACCGATTGTTCCATGTCCGTGTGAGCTCCACCCTCTCCGACTCCTTTTTGAACAGGAGATGGGTGTCCCACAGGGCAGCATTCTATCTCCTGTTTTATTTAGTATTAAAATTAACAACATTGTAAAGGCCGTCAAGGATGATTCTGAATGCTCTTTGTTTGTTGACGACTTTGCTTTGTGCGCACGTGGTCGAGGACTTGCGTCCTTTGAGAGGCGCTTGCAGCTGTGCGTTGATCGCATCCAGCGGTGGGTGTCTCTCAGTGGATTCAAGTTCTCGCCCTCCAAGACTGTCACCCCACCCGGGTCTGCCCTGGGGGACTTGGGTGGGGTTAGGTATTTTTTAGTTCCCAGGGTCACCCTGGTCAGCCCCACAGGGTGGGGTTTTCTCTCTATTCTGGGGCATGTGTTTCTGTCTACCCGAGGTCCATTCACCTGTATTTGCCTTTTTTAAACTCTCCCTACTGTCTGCACTGCCTGTAGCTCTTGATATTGGATGTGTGTTGCTAAATGGTCTTAGCTTTATTTAGGCCCCATGTGTTAGGTTTATTTAATGTGTTTGACCGGCTGGCGACATACATTCAATGTTCTGTTTAGTTGGTTGTTTTTTTTTCACAAGCAGTGCAGGCACGTCCTGAGAAAGCCTTGTTGCTGTCGGGACGTTAAGCAATGTACAATCAATTACAATCAATCCAAGACTGTCTGTGTGCATTTTACTAACCAGACGAAATTTTTTCCAGAACCTAACCTGAGCATTGCTGGAGTGCCAATTAAGGTGGCCGAGGAGGCAAAGTTTCTGGGGATCATTTTTGACAAAAGACTTACCTTCCGCAACCATATTAATTACCTTAGAACCTCTTGTCAGAAGGCTCTCGACATTCTTCGTGTCGTCGGTCGTACTGACTGGGGTGCGGACCGTACTGTCTTACTTTGTCTGTACCGGGCCCTTGTTCGGTCCAAACTGGATTACGGCTCTGTGGTGTATGGCTCAGCTTCCAAGTCTGTGCTACAGCGTCTGAACACAATTCACCATCAGGGTCTGCGGATATGTCTTGGGGCCTTCAGGACGTCTCCAGTTCCTCGTCTGTATGCCGAGGCAGGGGAGCCTTCTCTCAAGCTCCGCCTACCCGGCACCGGCCTCCACGTGGCGTAGGTGGGTAGTCCGCTCAGTCCCTGACTGAGTGGGCTAGCGGACGGGTGCCATCTTTGTCCAGGATTAGGACTTGATGTCAGCAGATATGTTGGTCAGCCTTTTCACTGGTCCGGTTTTTAAGGAGCTGTGCTAACCTAGGTCGTACCATGTTGGATTGGTCCTTAAAAATACTCGTGACTTTTTGGTCCTTTGGATCCCAAGTGCTTGGAGACCCGTGTCGGGGGAGAAGAGGATCCTGGTGGCTGAGGTTCCCTTTGGGCTGCGGCTCACTGGTGCCAACACTCCACTTCGGCCTTGACTTCTACCTAAACGGGAGGCTAGTCGTACCGGCCTAGTCAATCGGCTCTTGTCACGTTGAGCCCTATCCCACTGTTGACATGCGGGTTGCTATACGGAGCACCATGCTATAGCTTCTGCTGCTGATTAGGTGCTTTACGCCAGTATTCCCCTGCATTCAACGGTGTGATAGAAGGCGGTGGCTCAAACGGTTCAATCGGGCTTACCCCCTTGAGTATATCTTTCGGGCAGTCTCCATTGTGCGTCGGCTGGAGACCCGCCGACAGTTGCACTTTCCCTTGTTGGGCTCGGTGGCGGGCGGGGACCCCCGGGGGATGAATATCTCTACTAATATAATATGGATAAAACCAAAAAACCAAAACTAGCACAGAAACGGCACATAGACACCGACATTGCACATGACAGTGATTCAGACTGTGAGGAAGCGACGCCTCAGGCGTCGGCCGTATGGCCTCGCTTCCTCATTGTCCATAGCAAGGTGAAGGAGAAACCAGTTACCAAGCTGCATCCTTTTCTGGTGGGGGAGACCCTCAAGAGCCGTGTTGGCAGGCCTGACGCCCAGCGCCTCAGGTCTGGTGACTTGCTGGTGGAGTGCCGTACTCGGGCACACTCCAGCAGGCTACTGGGGCTCTCTTCCATCGGAGACACTCCTGTGGAAGTCACACCCCACAAAACTATGAATTCGTCAAGAGGCGTAATCAAAGATCAAGCTTTGGCAGAACTGTCAGAAGATGAACTTGTAAGGAACCTTAAGTCTCAGGGGGTGACTTGCGTCAGGCGCTTCGCTTCCAAGCGAGGTGGTGGGGAGATCCGTCTCCCTACCATCATCCTGACGTTTGGCACCCCCACCCCTCCTACTACCATCTGGGGAGGTTACTACTCCCTGAGAGTGAAAAAGTACGTCCCTCTTCCCCTCCGGTGCTTTAAGTGCCAAAAGTATGGCCATGGGCAGAAGACATGCCGTCAGGCAGAGGCTTCATGCGCCCGTTGCACTAGGCCCGGACACTCTGCTGAGTCCTGCACAGCCACCCCCCTGTGTGTGAATTGCCAGGGGGCGCATATGGCTTCGGATAAGAAATGCCCTCGTTGGATATCCGAGTGCAAGATTCAGCAGGTGCGTGTGGAGAAGGGGCTGTCCTTTCTGGATGCCAAAAAACTGGTTGAAGGCCCTGGTGCAGCTGCGGCTGCCCCAACCTCTAACACCTCAGTGTATACTTTTAGTGCAGCGGTGGCAGGCAAGCGCCCCACCAAAGACTTTTCATGTCAGACCCCAACTTCTTGGTTGGGGGCGGAGCCTCGGCTCCTCTCGCCCCTGGAGAGTAACCCTCCTCCGGTGGTGACAAGGAGCCAGGGAACGCAGAAGGCGGACACTGCCGGTCCGGTTGTGCCGCCTTCTGTTGCCCCTAAGCCTCAGCCCCCACCCAAACCTGTTAGTCAGTCAACTCCAAAGGCTTCTGGCTCTGGTCAGCCTTCTAAGGCCGCTAACTCTAGCGGCAGGAACGCTGCCCAGGACCAGAAGTCTAAGAAATCTATGGGACCGCTGTGCGCACGGGCCCAGAAGGGGAACACAGATGTCCCCCTTCACAACAAATATGCTGCACTGGAGGAGCGGATGGAGGGAGTGGAAGTTGTTGTTGCTGATGCTGCGGCAGCTCCACCCCCTTCCTCTCCGAAGAACCAGAGGAGGCCCGGGAGCCGGCCCCCCTCTGTTTCTTCAACTCCTTCCAAGGTAAAGGAAAAAGGGGGGGAAAACTCCTTACCCCCAGATAAGACTTAATCATGGACTCTTTGCTTCAGTGGAATTGTCGTGGTTTTCGAGCTAACTTTGAGGAATTACGTCTTTTAGTCAAGTTCTATAACCCCTCAGTAATATCTCTTCAGGAGACTTACCTGAAGACTTCTGACCATGTGTCTTTTAATGGTTTTAATGTTATACATAAAGGCTCTGATTCGGAGAGGCGCTCGGGTGGAGCGGCTCTTCTCATTAGTAGCCAAATTTTATGTAGCCCCGTTAGCATCGACACCTGTCTTCAGGCTGTCGCTGCTCGGGTTACCTTAAAAAAGACCATAACCATATGTAGTATTTACCTGCCACCATCACTGCGGGTCTGTAGCAATGATATTTTTAACTTAGTAGATCAACTGCCCCCTCCCTTTATTCTCATGGGGGATTTTAACGGTCATGCTCACCTTTGGGGTAGTGACCACTATGATGGCAGAGGTCAGATGTTAGAAGATGTTTTTCTCAACTTAACCTATGTGTCTTTAACGATGGCTCACCTACATACTCTAACTCAGGTTCATCCCCCACCCGGGTCTGCCCTGGGGGACTTGGGTGGGGTTAGGTATTTTTTAGTTCCCAGGGTCACCCTGGTCAGGCCCACAGGGTGGGTTTTTCTCTCTCTATTCTGGGGCATGTGTTTCTGTCTACCCTTTGTCCATTCACCTGTATTTGCCTTTTTAAAACTCTCCCTACTGTCTGCACTGCCTGTAGCTCTTGATATTGGATGTGTGTTGCTAAATGGTCTTAGCTTTATTTAGGCCCCATGTGTTAGGTTTATTTAACGTATTTGACCGGCTGGCGACATACATTCAATGTTCTGTTTATTTTTTTTTTTTTTTTTTCACAAGCAGTGCATGCACGTCCTGAGAAAGCCTTGTTGCTGTCGGGACGTCAAGCAATGTACAATCAATCAATCAATCTAACTCAGGTTCCGGATCTAGTTCTGTTCTAGACCTCACTGTGTGTGATCCTTCTCTCATGCTGGACTTTGACTGGAAGGTTCACGACGACCTGTGTGGTAGTGACCACTTCCCATTAGTCCTGTCATCGGTCAGCTGTGCCCTGGGGGACTTGGGTGGGGTTAGGTATTTTTTAGTTCCCAGGGTCACCCTGGTCAGCCCCACAGGGTGGGTTTTACTCTCTATTCTGGGGCATGTGTTTCTGTCTACCCTTTGTCCATTCACCTGTATTTGCCTTTTTAAAACTCTCCCTACTGTCTGCACTGCCTGTAGCTCTTGATATTGGATGTGTGTTGCTAAATGGTCTTAGCTTTATTTATGCCCCATGTTGTAGGTTTATTTAATGTATTTGACCGGCTGGCGACATACATTCAATTTTCTGTTTAGTTTTTTTTCACAAGCAGTGCAGGCACGTCCTGAGAAAGCCTTGTTGCTGTCGGGACGTTAAGCAATGTACAATCAATCAATCAATCAATCGGTCAGCTGTGAGGAGGATTCGCCGGTGGGGCGCTGGAATCTCAAGAAAGCTAACTGGTCTCTGTTTGCCTCTCTCTGTCAGTCTCGTCTTACAGAGGAGGTGGTCATGTCAGCTGAAGAACCTGTTTCTTGTTTTACTTCTATTTTGTTGGAGGTTGCAGGTGAAACCATCCCTAGAACTTCCACATCACTCCCTCGGAAGCCGAGAGTACCATGGTTCAATGAAGAGTGCCGCAAGGCCCAAACAATGCGCAAATCTGCTCAGCGACGTGCTTTTCGTAATCCGTCGCAAGCAAATATTTTAACCTTTAAAAGACAGCGGGCGAAAGCCCGTTACATTTTTAAACGTGAACGCCGTGCTTCCTGGAGACGCTTCGTCTCATCTTTATCTTCTAGGACTCCGTCCCAAAAAGTCTGGAAGGCTGTTCGAAGAATTAGGGGCAGGGGTGGCTCGGCTTCTGTCGGCCATCTTAGAGATGGTGCCAGTTTGGTCACAGATAAAAAGGCTGTGGCCAATTTGCTTGCCTCCACCATTGCCCATAATTCTTCAACAGAGCATTATTCACCTTTCTTCCAGAGAGAGAAGGAGAAGCGAGAATCTTGTGCTTGTGATTTTATATCGGATAACTTGGAAGACTATAATGCCCCTTTTACGTTTTCAGAATTGCAGCAAGCCATGCAGAAATGTACTGACTCTGCTGCTGGATTAGATACCATCCATTATCAGCTCATAACACATATGCCTGAGGATTCACTCCTTGTACTTCTCAAGGCCTTTAACCATATCTGGATAACCGGTCATTTTCCGCCATCTTGGCGCCAGGCTGTGGTTGTGCCAATTCCCAAGCCGGGTAAGGATCCTTCCGACCCGGGCAACTACCGGCCAATAGCTTTGACATCATGTTTATGTAAAACTATGGAACGCTTGGTCAACGCCCGACTGGTGTGGCATCTTGAGTCACAGGGTCTCATCACAGACCTCCAGTGCGGTTTCCGGCGCTTCCGTAGTACAACTGACCATCTAGTCCGCTTTGAGTCTTTTATCCGAGATGCTTTTGTCAACAAGCAGCATGTCTATGCAATTTTCTTTGATCTTGAAAAGGCATATGACACTACCTGGAAGCATGGTATAATGTCTGATTTGTCGGACATGGGTTTTAAAGGGCATCTGCCCGTTTTTATTCACAATTTTCTGTCCAACAGGTCGTTCCATGTCCGTGTGGGCTCCACCCTCTCCGACTCCTTTGAACAGGAGATGGGTGTCCCGCAGGGCAGTATTCTATCTCCTGTTTTATTTAGCATTAAAATAAATAACATTGTAAAGGCCGTCAAGGATGATTCTGAATGCTCTTTGTTTGTGGACGACTTTGCTTTGTGTGCACGAGGTCGAGGACTTGCGTCCCTTGAGAGGCGCTTGCAGCTGTGTGTTGATCGAATCCAGGGGTGGGTGTCTCTCAATGGATTCAGATTCTCGCCCTCCAAGACAGTCTGTGTGCATTTTACTAACCAGACGAAATGTTTTCCAGAACCTAGCCTGAGCATTGCTGGAGTGCCAATTAAGGTGGCCGAAGAGGCAAAGTTTTTGGGGGGTCATCTTTGACAAAAGATTGACCTTCTGCAACCATGTTAACTACCTTAGAACCTCTTGTCGGAAGGCCCTCGACATTCTTCGTGTCGTTGGTCGTACTGACTGGGGTGCAGAACGCATCGTCTTACTTCGACTGTACCGGGCCCTTGTTCGGTCCAAACTGGATTACGGCTCTGTGGTATATGGCTCGGCTTCCAAGTCTGTTCTGCAGCGTCTGAACACAATTCACCATCAAGGTCTGCGCATATGTCTGGGAGCCTTCAGGACATCTCCAGTTCCTAGTCTGTATGCAGAGGCAGGGGAGCCTTCTCTCAGGCTCCGCCGCATCCGCCTCATGCTCAGCTACGTTCTGAAGCTGAAGGCCCATCCAGAAAATCCTGCCTATGATTGTGTTTTTAACCCGTCGTTTGCAGAGATTTACGATGCCCATCCGGGAGCTGTCCGTCCACTTTCCTTCCGTGTCCGACCTCATCTGCAGGCGGCCGGAGTGGACCTGGACAAAGTTTCGGAATCTCTGCAACACGTCACTCCACCCTGGCTACTACCAGTTCCTGACATCTTGCTGGACTTGACTGCCCACAAGAAGGATTGTACTCCACCAGCCATATACCAACAGAGCCTCAATGAACTCCTTTCAATTTTTCCTGGCTATTGTCGTCTTTATACGGATGGGTCCAAGTCTGAGGATGGAAGAGTTGCTGCGGCTGCAGTGTCCTCTCGCCATCCTAGACGCCCATTTAAGCTCCGTCTCCCTGACCATTCCTCTGTATTTAGTGCAGAACTGCAGGCCATTCTGCTGGCACTCAAGCATGCCTATCAGTCTCGGGAAAGGAACTTCCTGATTCTGTCTGACTCTCTTTCTGCCCTGCAGGCCCTTCAGGGCGCGGGAACAGACCATCCACTGCTGGTGCAGATTAGAGAGCTCTACGCGGACTTGATGAAGGAATATTATGACATCATTTTTATTTGGGTCCCAGGCCATGTGGGCATCGAAGGCAACAGAATCGCAGATTCTGCTGCCAACAGTGCCCGCAGTGACCCTGTCCCTGACACACAGACTGTCTATAGTGATTTTAAACCTGTGATTAGTGCGTACGTGGCCCGCGAGTGGCAGTTCGAGTGGGACAAAGAGGAAGGGAACAAGCTTCATGAAGCTCTTCCTAAGTTACCCCACCCGGGTCTGCCCTGGGGGACTTGGGTGGGGTTAGGTATTTTTTAGTTCCCAGGGTCACCCTGGTCAGCCCCACAGGGTGGGTTTTTCTCTCTATTCTGGGGCATGTGTTTCTGTCTACCCTTTGTCCATTCACCTGTATTTGCCTTTTTAAAACTCTCCCTACTGTCTGCACTGCCTGTAGCTCTTGATATTGGATGTGTGTTGCTAAATGGTCTTAGCTTTATTTAGGCCCCATGTGTTAGGTTTATTTAACGTATTTGACCGGCTGGCGACATACATTCAATGTTCTGGGTTTTTTTGTGTTTGTTTTTTTTTCACTAGCAGTGCAGGCACGTCCTGAGAAAGCCTTGTTGCTGTCGGGACGTTAAGCAATGTACAATCAATCAATCAATCAATCTTCCTAAGTTGTCTGACAGTCTACCTTTCCGCTGCGGCAGCCGCCGTGAGGAGACTGTCCTTGCTCGGCTCCACATCGGGCACACGTATGTTACGCACTCTTACTTACTTAAACAGGATGAGCGTCCATGGTGTTTTGCCTGTGATGAGCAGTTTTCTGTTCGACACTTTTTGCTGTATTGTGCTGAGCTAATTGACACCAGATATAAACACTTTACAGCAGACTCCTTGAAGGTTTTGTTCCGGGATGTTCCCCCGGACAAAATCTTCAATTTCTTGCGAGCATGCAATATTTTTAACAAGATTTGAGCATTCATAGACTATGTGAATCTTTTTTATTTTGCCCTTTTTGAGAGTCTGTAGACATTTCTTTTAAAGACATGTGCGACATTTTAGCCTGAGATTTTTAATCTATATACATCTTATCTTAAGACCTTGCTTTTAGTCTGGCTGACCAGATTTTTACCTATCCCGCCGTGAGATGGCCTTAGTCGCCTGCTCGGCGTTAAACCCAAATAACTAACTAACTAATTCTCTCAAGCTCCGCCGCATCCGCCTCATGCTCAGCTACGTTCTGAAACTGAAGGCCCATCCAGACAATCCTGCCTATGATTGTGTTTTTAAACCATCATTTGCAGAGATTTACGATGCCCATCCGGGAGCTGTCCGTCCACTTTCTTTCCGTGTCCGACCTCATCTGCAGGCGGCCGGATTGGACCTGGACAGAGTTTCGGAATCCCTGCAACACATCACTCCACCTTGGCTCTTACCAGTTCCTGACATCTTGCTGGATTTGACTGCCCACAAGAAAGACTCTACTCCACCAGCCATATACCAACAGAGCCTCAATGAACTGCTTTCAATTTTTCCTGGCTATTGTCGCATCTATACCGATGGTCAAAGTCTGAGGATGGGAGAGTGGCTGCGGCCGCAGTGTCCTCTCGCCATCCTAGACGCCCATTTAAGCACCGCCTCCCAGACCAATCATCTGTATTTAGTGCGGAACTGCAGGCGGTTCTGCTGGCACTCAGGCATGCTTATCGATCTAGAGAAAGGAACTTCCTGATTCTGTCTGACTCTCTTTCTGCCCTGCAGGCCCTTCAGGGCACGGGATATGACCACCCACTGCTGGTGCAGATCAGAGAGCTCCACGCGGACTTGATGAAGGAATATTATGATATCATTTTTATTTGGGTGCCAGGGCATGTGGGCATTGAAGGCAACAGGATCGCAGATTCTGCTGCCAACGATGCCCGCTACGACCCTGTCCCTGACACACAGACTGTTTATAGTGATTTTAGACATGTGGCTAGTGCGTACATAGCCCGTGAGTGGCAGTCCGAGTGGGACAAAGAGGAAGCTAACAAGCTGCATGAAACCCTTCCTAAGTTGTCCGACGGTCTACCTTATCGCTGCGGCAGCCGCCGTGAGGAGACTGTCCTGGCTCGGCTCCACATCGGCCACATGTATGTTACGCACTCTTATTTACTTAAACAGGAGGAGCGTCCATGGTGTTATGCCTGCGACGAGCAGTACTCTGTTCAACACTTTTTGTTGTCTTGTGCTGATCTAATCGACACAAGGTATAAACATTTCACGGCAGACTCCTTGAAGGTTTTGTTCCGGGATGTGCCCCCGGACAAGATCTTCAGTTTTCTGAGAGAGTGCCATATTTTTAATAAGATTTGAGCGTTTATATATTATGATGTTTCTATTATTTTGATCTTTTTGAGAGTCTTTCGACATTTTCTTTAAAGACCTGTGCGACATTTTAGCCTGACGTATTTTTAAGTTATATTTACATCATGTCTTAAGACCTTTCTTTTAGTCTGGCTGACCAGATTTTTACCCTTCCCGCCGTGAGATGGCCTTAGTTGCCTGCTCGGCGTTAAACCCAAATAACTAACTGAAGCAGACTGAGCTGTTGTAAAGGTTTGCTATGACTTTGATCAGGTTGGCATTGATGTTGTATAGCTTCATGGTGGACCAAAGGGCTGCATGTCACACCCTGTCAAACGCTTTCTTAAAATCAACAAAGACATGATAGAGGTCTTGCTGGTGCTGGAGGTACCTCTCACATAGAACTCTCAGGTTGAAGATCTGCTCAGTTGTGCTGCGCCCTGGTCTGAAGTCTGCCTGTTTCTCAGCTATGATTTCCTCTGCCTGTGGCTTCAGCCTGTTCAATAGGATCTTTAACATGACTTTGCTTGGGTGGCATATAAGACTGATAGTGCGATAATTCTGGCATTGATGTAAGTTGCCTTTTTGGGGAAGAGTTTTTATAAGTGATTGGGTCCATGGTGTGGGCCAATCCCCTGACTGCCAGATCTTATTGCAGATTGATAGTAAGGCACTTATCATGTCTTCGCCCCCTTCTTGGACTAGCTCTGCAGGGATGTTGTCTGCTCCTGCTGCCATCCTTTTTTTCAGCGACTTCACTGCAGCCTCTACTTCTTCTGGGAGGATGGGATAGTTGCCATTGTTGGTCACGGGTGGGTTGACAAGGATGCCTGGGTCCCCTGTAACTCGGTGGTTGTACAAATCTGAGCAGTACTCTGTCCATCTCTTCAGTATGTCTTGGTCTTCCGTAAGACAGTTCCCTTCACTATCTTGAATGATCGAGGAGCATCCTTGTTTTACACTGGTCAGGTCTTTTACCAGCTGGTATGCTTTTTTGCTATTATTTTTGTTCAGATTTTCTTCTACGTGTTTACACTAATCTTTAATCCACTTATTCGTTGCCTTTTTCATGCTTTTCTTGATATCCAGGTTAATTTCGCTGTATTGTTTAGCTCCTTCTACCTCTGATTTTTTTTTCTTTAATTCTCGACGCTTGTCTCATAGAGCAGAATAGTCTCAAAGAAAATACCAACATTAAAGTTTACCACAGCTGACATAGCCTCGCGCTGGGACCTTATGGCGTGGAGGCGCGTCCCCTGGGTGGTGGATAGGGGGTCCCTTGCGAGAGGGGTGCACATAATGAAATAAGGTGCCGTGAACCAATATGGTCTAAGGGAAGGTGACCCCGACAGAAAACCCCTGGTCCTCCTAGTAAGGGGGTTGGGCGTGGGGGTAGCTTCCCCACCCAGCAAATAAGGAAATGGCTACAAAAACGCCAACGAAAAGACAAACAGCAATTCCTTTCCTGGAGGAGGAAGGTTCTTCTACCAGAAGATTTATCACGTCCTGTGGTGAAAGCCGGAAGTCTTCAGGAAGCCACATGGTCTGGAAGAAGCCTCTGATATCTCTTTCTAACGTCCACATAAAATTTTTCAGTGGTTTTCACTTCTCTGATGCATACAGGTTACATATTCGCCTGATGACACTCTGTCATCCTTGAGCATTTTTAATTAAAATTAATTAAAGAAAAAATAAAACTCGCTGTTTGGTTTTAGCCTATGCGGTACGCCATACCGAAAGCGCCGGCAAGACACTCGGCATCTGCAAGACGCATAGAATCTCATGAGCTTCCGCTGAGAGCAGAGGCTTACAAAAATCTACGTCTCTTGCTGACTCTCGCCGTGTATGCGAGCAGACCTCTGAAAGTGACGATTGACGTGCAGTTCCTGGGTCGGCGGGGCTGGAGCTACTATTAAACCTGTCGCGATCACCCAAAAAAAAGAAATTAATCTCTTGCAGTTGATATTGATGTATACGTAATAAAACTTTGGCAGGCTTTATGTTGTTTCGGGTCTTAATCATGATCCATGTCTCGTCAAACAATTTCAACAACATGTAACACATAATTTGATTTATGCTGATCAAATTTGTATTCGTCGTCAGACCGTGTTGTAATAATAATTAATAATTACGGTATTTATAATGCGCTTATCTTATAATAATTATAACTCTAAGCGTGCACTCACAACTCGCACACGCATGCGCACGCTTTAGACAATGACTCGCGTACCACAAATAGTGAAAATACATTACGACGGTCAGCTTGGGGCGGGGAGTGTGGTTATGTAGTGCTAGAACTGTTGAAAGAGGTGAGTTTTGAGGGCGGACTGGAAGGAGGAGAGAGAGTGTTTCTGACGGAGGGAGAGTGGGAGAGTGTTCCAGGTGGATGGACCGTATACTGAGAAGGAGCGTGGGCCGAAAGTGCTGAGTTTGGTGCGGGGGATGAGGAGGCGGAGAGCGTCGGAGGCGGAGCGGGAAGGAGTGTAGGGGTGAAGTAAGTTGGAGAGATAGGTAGGAGCGTAGTTGTTCAGGGATTTGTAGCAGAGAGACAGAATCTTGTATTGGATCCGTTGGGGGATGGGGAGCCAGTGAAGGAGCTTGAGCAGGGGAGTGATGTGGTCGGATTTTTTCTTTTGAAGGACGAGGCGGACAGCATTGTTCTGGACGCGCTGGAGAGTGAGAGTGGTGGAGTGAGGAAAGCCGGAAAGGAGAGAGTTACAGTAGTCGATGCGAGATGAGATGAGAGAGACAGCGAGTTTGTATGTGCACAATGCAGTGCATGTCTTCATTATTTTGTCGGGGAAAAAACGAACACCGCCTAACTGAAAGAGACAAAGATCCTCATGAGCCCCAGAAGGTGCAGGAGCTCAGGAGAATCAAAGGCTCTTGCTGATCCTACTTTGTACCTACGTTCCTCGGATAGCCGGCTTGAGTTTCTCGGGCTTTAATTACCAACAATTTCAGACCGCTATCAGTGAGCGGTCAGCACATAAACATTGTTCCAGCGTATATCGCTTTTGGATATTATTATGAGTGGATTTTTTTTTTTTTCATGCCAACACGCAAGACAAACCAGTAAGCACCTGTTTAAATTCTTTTGGTTGTACAGACAAGATGGCGGCCAAGCAACACCTCCCGGCCGCCCGCTCCAGCAGAAATAGTAGTCGCCACCCGCAGTATTTTAGCAGTCATTGTACCTTCGTTTATATATGATGTCGGGCCCTGCAATGCTGCATCATGACTGGTGTTTCTGTTTGATGACTTTTGTGAATTTGTTGTGCTGCGGCTTTTAATTGGATTTTCAACGGTAGTTTCCTCCGCCGTCAGTGCAATGCTGGTAGTTTATACACGCCGGCTGATAGTTTGATAGGCAGTACCACGGAAATCTGATCTCAGAAGAACAGCGCGCATTATGCTGTGGCAAAGAACCAACGTGCTTTTCTCCCCTTTTAATCATCTCAGGAGTGGCTCTTCCCACGCCAGGCTCAACACCAGAGGAGTGGCGTGCGTGCATCGAGGCGAGTGCCGGCAGGCTTCGGGCCCCCACATTCCAGCCGAGTGATGTGATGACGGACACTTCCCCGACACAGTGACTGTGTTTTTTACAACACTTAACAGCATGTGCATGTGTGTACTGTGGATTAGGAGCAACGTGCTTTTCACGTTAATGTTGTAGTTTTATTTGTATTGCTTCAAAATGAGTAGATGTGTAGTTATATACTACGCAAGTTAAGTTATAATTAAGGTTTGGTGACTGTTTATGCCGGAGCGAATGTCTGTCTAATAGCCGGCGCTGATCTATAGCGACGGGCCCCATGTAGCAACTGTGGAAGTATCATTTGTCTTTTTGTTTTGTTTATGCGTTTGTTTTTTTTAACTTTTATTTGTGAAACAGTAGTCTCAGCCAAGCAGGACATGTAAAAACATTATATTACGTGTTTAAGAGATACTATGATAGGGCTGTCCTTAGTTTGCTTTAGTGTTAGGGAGGTCAGGTCGGGTTGGGGCCGCTGGCGCCGGCCATGAGACGCCTTGGCGACGGGCTTCGCCCGTCCCGAGCCATTGTCCATTCAGTTGTTGTTGTAAATGTTGTGTGAGTTTGGGTCTCGAGTTGCACCTGAGGTGGCGAAACAAATTTTCCTGTACGTGGCAACATGTATTTGGAAGAATAAAGTTTCTTGACTCGACCTGACTTGACTCTTCCTGCAGATGATTTGAGGATTGACCACTGAGTAGAGTTTTAACGGCCGACCGCCGGTGACTCAACTCATGCAGTGTTGTTAATCTTTCCAGGAGTTTTATTTACTTTTCGTTCAAAGTACTTCTTGTAATTGCATTTTCTTTGTCGTTGTTAATATTATAAGAATAGGAGATGTGTCATTAATTTTTAGCCCCGCAGCGCTGCACTGGCCGCGGCCGCCCGGGCCGTCCCGCTCAGTGGACCTTAGTCAAGTCTCAGCGGTTCCACCATTATTTGTTAGTTTGGCCTATATTATCAATGTCATGTTGTAATTTGTACTAAATAATGCTGATGTTAATTTGCGTTGTAAATGCAAATCCGCTTTTGTTGGAAGTCATACATCAGTTGGGGTTATCATAGACTGAAGTAGGAGACAAAATACACACATGTGCGAGACAGTAAAGCTACTTTGAAAAAAGTATGGGAACCCATAATGGTCATAAGTACATAATAGTGTTTTGGGGGTACTTTTTACAAACTGCTGTAACGGACAGAAATATGACTAAAACATGCAGAGAAGGTAAGAAATAGTGTGTGTGTGCGTGCACGCATACGTGCCGCCATGTGTGCGCGCATGCAGGCATGCGGCACGGTGTGTGTGTTGCCGCTGCTCATTGCCGGAACTATGCGAGGTACAGCCTGTACTACCTAAGGTCTATGGGGCGTCTGCCAAAAAACGTATTGGACAGGTTTCTCCGAGGAGAGCACGTGATGCGCCACAAGCCTGGACTCTGGAATTGCATTTGGTCTGACATGTTCATCGGCGAAACAACTTTCAGGAGATATGGGCACGGTCCAGGTGGCTTGATTGGCATCACGCTCAACCCTGGTGCGCAGAACAGATGGGCACTCATCTCCATACATGCTCATCAGAGACATTGCTAAAATCCGAGAACACAACACTGCATCACATAGTGTGACTGTTCACAAAGAAGAGGTACAAGCCCGAATACAGTCTGATGGAAAAGACAAAGAAGAAATCTGAAAGAAACTTCAAGCCTGCATCAACCCACTCACTCCAGATGACCAACCAAGCAATGAAATTGTTAACGTTGCGACAGGAATGATATCCAGCAGAACGTCAATGTTGATAGAGCTAAGTCTTGAGATGGGAATTTCACAAATGCAAGATTTTTAAATATTGTGGCCTTACGGCTTCACTGCCTCCCTGAGCAAACGTCAACATGGCAGTAAGCAAGAAAAAGAGGAAACAAAGATCTGGAGCAACGTAACACAGAACTGATCTACAGCAGAGCTATAGGCCTGATGAGTACAAGAAATCTAGACCTTGAAAACCTGTTCCAACATGAATTGGCGCAAATCCTGACATCTATGTTACGGACAATGGATACACGAGACTCGCTACAACAAAGTCAGTACTGAACGAAACTTGCAGTGCGAGATATCTGTACGTACATGCCAGAAGGCATATGTTGTCATCATAGATGGCTGTGCAGTGATGTGGACAATATACTGGCCATCGGGAGGCTCTGTGCAAATGTATGTGGACAGCTCCAAGAAAGTGTACTACCAGATCCTCTCGTGCTGTGGAAACAGCCACACGGCGTCACCAGCTGAGGCCAGACACTCCACTACCACCTCAAAACGTTGCACTAACTGTTACAGAAAATAAAACACAGCTCATCGCCATCATCTGTGAGCAACTGCTAGACAAAGTGGCTGGTCTTCAGGCCACGGGAATCATTCAACACATGCTGCTATTGACCGGTGATGATCCCGTTCCAACAGAAGTCATGAAGGGCATCCCCTCCCCAGCAGATGATATGCAGACAACTCATGTAGAAGCTGACATTATTGCCCAGCAAATGGTCTGGGCCTCGCGCTGGGACCATATGGCGTTGAGGCGCGTCCCCTGGGTGGTGGATAGGGGGTCCCTCGTGAGAGGGGTGCACCGAATGAAATAAGGTGCCGTGAACCAACATGGTCTAAGGGAAGGTGACCCTGACAGAAAACCCCTGGTCCTCCTAGTAAGGGGGTTGGGCGTGGGGGTAGCTTCACCACCCTGCCAAAAAATGAAATAGCTACAAAAACGCCGACGAAAAGAATAACAGTAATTCCTTTCCTGGAGTTGAGGAGGAAGGTTCTTCTACCAGAAGACTTATGACGTCCTGTGGTGAAAGCCGGAAGTCCTCGGAAGCCACAGGACCGAGCCGCCTCTCTCTATCCAGGGACACAACCATGGGCACATGGAATGTCAAGACCATGTGCTAGAGCGGCAAGGCTGCCCAGATAGCAGCGGAAATGCAAAAGTACAACCTTTCCCTGCTGGGTATCAGTGAAGCCAGATGGACGCAGTCTGGCCAGAAAAGGCTGTTAAGTGGGAAGATGATTCTGTATTCAGGTCATGAAGAGGAGAATGCCCCCCATACAGAAGGTGTAGCATTCATGCTGTCACCAGTGGCACAGAGAGCGCTGATGGGCTGGGAACCTCTTGGGCCAAGAATTATCACAGCAGCCTTTAGAACCAAGAAAAAGATCAAGCTGAACGTCATCCAGTGTTATGCGCCCACTAATGACAGTGACGAGGAAGAGAAACAAGAGTTCTATGACCGACTCCAGAGTGCCGTGGACAAATGTGCGGAGCCAGACATCACCATCATCATGGGCGATTTTAATGCCAAAATAGGGGAGGACAACACCGGATACGAAGAGGTGATGGGGAAACAGGGACTAGGCTCGGAGATGAGTGAGAACGGGGAGAGGTTTGTAGACTTTTGTGCTCTAAGCAGACTTGTCATTGGAGGCAGCATCTTCCCACACAGAAGAATACACAAAGCAACTTGGGGTCTCACCTGACCATACAACAGAGAACCAAATAGACCATATCTGCATTAGCAAGAAATTTAGAAGATCCCTTCAAGATGTTCGAGTGAGGAGGGGAGCAGATGTCGCCTCAGACCACCATCTGTTTACCCCACCCGGGTCTGCCCTG